>OZ030385.1:8893164-9231346 GCA_964023945.1 Ectemnius cavifrons | reverse complement strand
GCCGAGGAGAAGGCCGAGCAATCGGAAGGGTAGGTTCAGTTTGTGCATGACTCGTTGTTCAGCCATTTTTGCCATTCTATTATTTTCTTATCGAGTAAGCAGAAGAAATACTCCCATAGAAAATTCAATTCATTCGGGAGCATAAACTGGAACATTATAAGTTCTTGTCGAGCGCTTTGTTCGATGATAAAATCAGAATTATATTAATATCGGGCGAGATTGGAATATTTCTTCCGCGGACATCAGTGCCAGTTTATGAGACTTGATTTTATGAAACATTCTTTTATTTTTACAGTAAAATCGTCGAGCTGGAGGAGGAACTGCGCGTCGTTGGTAATAACCTGAAGTCCCTCGAAGTCTCTGAGGAGAAGGTAAGTTCCATTTGTGATCTCGGATCCAAGGCGAAAGCCATACCCAAGTTTATACATTTCTGAGACATCAAGCCCCAACCAACGAACCTATCTAGGAAACTCAATTAGTAGTGACACAAAGATAGATGAAAAACCCGTTCAGAAATCAAATTATTTAGTCACATCAAACGCGCCGATATAAATGGCAATTACAGGCTCCATGCATTATTGAAAGAAATTCAATAAAACTCAGTGTAACATAGTCCATAATATTCGTAGAGCAATCTCAAGACGCAATTATAAAAGTAGAGGTAGCCTGATGGTTAGAGAAGTATCTCTGATTCGGGATAGTTAATGTTTCCATACTGTATGTAGGCCAACCAACGCGAGGAGGAATACAAGAACCAAATTAAGACTCTTACCAGTCGTCTAAAGGAGGTACAAATCCTTTTGAGAGAGTGCTTTCAGTTTGGTTCTGTTGCGAGAAGTGTGATTTGTCATCGCGATACTTAGACCATAGATCTCTTGCCACTAAAATATTAACCGGCCGCCCTCTACCAAGCAACCCCCCGTTCGAATTTTTCACATCTGGCTGTGCCTCTTTGACAACTGGCACGGTCCTTTTGGTTTGATTGCTCTAACATAAGCTCGTTTTTTGTCTTTTTGTTGTGCTTGACTAAAACTAGGCCACGCAAAGAGAGGAGACCTTCGTGGGCCAGGTGAAGATACTGGGTAGTCAATTGAAAGAGGTAAGCGCTTTATCACTGGCTCACCTCGGAGACGACCTCTTCTTTTATTTATTCATTAGGACTATCATAGAATTTGGAAAATCATTTATTTGCCCCGAACTTCTATTCAGAAAACATATATTACTGATTCTAATGAAATTTTGATAAATCAACAATTTTTACTGTCAATACTGGATTTTTGGAGAAAATATTATAAACGTGACATTTTACGAGGTATGAGAATAAGAGTATCCGTACTCTACGATTCAACCCCTTTCAATTGCTGTAAAGAAGAACTAACATTGTTCAGAGTGAGCACGTAACAACGCGTGTGACCAATTAACTCAGACTTGACGCTGAGATTTAATGCAAACCTTTGTGGAACTCGTGAATTGATTTGAAAACATTAATACATAGTAATAAGTTGCATGATTGACCAGGAAATTAATCGAATGAATTCGATAATAATTCCGGCTGACACGCGTCGATTTTAAAAACAGAGAATATGTCATTCTCTTGCACCGTTGGCATTTCCTTGCCGACTCTTGTACATATCACCGAGCTACGAATTCCTATATGGAATTTCCACGTAGAATTAGTGGTGCAACTTTTTAAAATCGACGACCAATCACCGAGATCTTGAAAGTACATTGTAATAATTGTTAACTGTGCTTATTCCTTCAGGCTGAGGCTCGCGCTGAGTTCGCAGAAAGATCCGTGCAGAAACTCCAGAAGGAGGTCGACAGGCTCGAAGGTGCGTATTCAGCATTCATTCGTCACAGCTTTGATTCGCCATTTTTCTCTTCGAAATTTTTTTTACTCCACCCTTCTATGAATATAATTTTTTTTCTCGAATTATCTCTTTGTCAGATTATACTTTGTCGTAGATAGTTGTTGGTATATCACAGTCTGCACTTATTTTTATACCAGTCACTTTAATTGTTGTCTCTTTGGATTTCACCCGAAATGCTTTGCTTTTTGAGTTCCTACGTAGCCAAGAGAGAGAGAGAATTCAGTTTAGATCGTAGCAATGATAGCTGAACTATTGCCAAAACAGTCACATCACATTTTTGGGATAGAGGAACTTCGATTATCTGCGAAATATGTGACAACTTAAATCAGCCGTACTGGAAATCATAATAATTTAATGAATATCTGGCTGAAATGAGCCATGGCACCCCGATCGATCACAACAAAAGTCAAACCCTCCAAATACCCCAAAAACTACCCAAGGATTCGATAACGAGAAAAAACGAGGCCACTGACCCTTGCCGTTTGCTTGTGTCAATGTGTGTGTTTCTTGGGGGTATTCCACCCCGTTCTCTATCCCAGTAACAATCGAGCGGCTGCGCGTGTGGTGTTTTGGTGTGTATGCGCAGCCCCTCTAACAAGTAATCTTTCCAGACGACCTCACCGCCGAGAGAGAGAAAAACAAATTGCTCCAGGAGGAGATGGAAGCCACCCTGCATGACATCCAGAACATGTAGATACGTGTCTCGCGCGGTCGACAGAACTACACACGGACTACATACGGACACACACAAACACACACTCTTAACTGCTACATTTAGACTCAGACATACAAACCTAGAGAGAGAGAAAGACATACACACAAATACCAAGATTGAGAGTGATATATAGGCCAGGATGTTGTTAGAGAGTGTAGATACGGATTAACATACGGACTGACTCGCGAGAGAAAGAGAAGAGTAGGAGGAAACTCTCGCGATGAAAAGAAGGGCTAGTGAGAGACGAAGGAAAGAGAATGCGAGCGCTTTCGTCGTGTGTGGTGCACACCTTAACGTTACGGACAAAAACGCAGTCTCTTAGGCTAGACTCATCCCCGCGACGACCTCTCCCCTTTAATTCATGTTACAATTACGATACATAGAAATGTGTGTCCATCGGTTCGGCGCCTGAGTCGCGCGCTCTGCTTTGCGTACGTGTGCGTATGAGCCCACCCTAATGAGCCAGCCCCAAGCCCCGTGTGTAATTGCGCGTGCCTGCGTTCGTTGCATGTCTGTTGTGTCGCGTGGCAGAGAGAGACTGAGAGATTTACGAGGCGAGAAAAGCGAGCAGAGCTAATAGGGTTGGAAGCACGACGGATTCGAAGGTAGCGTAGAGATACGTGCGAGATCCTCTCATGTTTCTTCCCCTTTGGTTTTGTGTTTCTTCGATAAAGAAGTGTTGCGAGCCGAGACTTACCACCCTACGTGTACCCCGAGTGATACTTTGGGTTTCTTACGTGTAAGATAGGCTCGAGTGGTAGGGCTGAGGGCATAAAAGGAGGCAGGAATAGAGAGCATGTTAAAAACCAGGGGCAATTGATCGTATACATCGAGGAAGAACTTCGGTTGGGTACACGCGATTAGAGATATATACTATAATCCCTCAAGGGTGCAATTCTGTCAGAGGGCTGTTCGTTCATCGTGATTAAACTATATACTACGTGTTCATTGGACATTCGTGTGAATGCACGTGTAGCTAGACCGACGGTCTATAAATTCAGCATTTATTTAGTGTGATACTCGTAGAGCAATACATTCTTGCAGTAAGCCAAGAGAAAGACACATTCCGAGACTCGCTGAATCCAATCGAGTGCTACTGCCAGGCTCCGAGCTGAGCGAGAGCGATCTTCTTTCTCGATGTAAAAGCCGTGTCGCGGGTTTCTCGGTTAATAGAGAGAGGAGAAGCAAAGAGTGCTCGTTGCTTTTCGTCGGCTACATTCCGCTCATCCCGACGGCTCAGCGCGCGCGAGATTTCCGGGTCTCAGAGGCACGGGCTGATCTTCTTCAAGAAGCTTCCTTTTTTTCACCGTACATGACCGTCAACGCGAGTTTATATATTCACTGCCCGCCCTCGTAATATGAATTCTTCGCCAATATGAATTTTTCACTCAATTTAGATTATCCTCTAGCGCACACGAAGTTCGGTATTGAGATTCGCGCTACGGAGTTTTATATATTTATATGTCTTAGCTGATTAGTTGTGAGTCAAACTCGGAGAGACGTCGCGCTCGGCATGTACTGGAAGTTTGCGTGTAGTCCTTGGAAAAAGAGACAGACCCGCTGTGCTATCGTAGACTGGAGCTTTCTTCGTTATCTATCATTCCATAAGTTTCTCTATTAATTAAGCGAGAGAAGCGGCTTGCGCGCGCTGAGCCACTCGACATTTACCGATCGTGCCTGTATATATTTATTACGTAAATAATATGGTCCACGGCCAATCGAAAGCTCGATGCAGGGAACGTGCTCTTCGTGTTGACGAGCTGACCAAAAGTTCGACTATCACGAAGCTAGAATTTCCAAGAATTTGACGTCCGCTTTTGCGAGCCGTACGCCAATCTCTCTTACGCAGTGTTCACTAGTTTCGATGTGACGTTTCTTCCATGCATCATGGCACTTTTCCTGCAGCCGATTCCCTTCGGGTGGTTTTTTTTCCCTCGAGGCGAGTCGTCGCCTTGTCTTGTCTTTCTACCGATCGCACGAGATCTCTGTACGCGGGAGTATGAGATTCTAGATGAGAAAGAGTGAAATAGTTCGAGCCTGCGAATAAGCCTCCTTTTATTTCGTGCTAGCACACACAGTATTCCTCATTCGCCAGAATATACGTACTTTCCGAAGCGTGCAAGACTACACTAAGTGACACATACCGCGCTCCTTCGCGCGGTTCTCGGAGATTTTCGCGAAAGCAATAGATACGTTTCTTTTTTCATGTTCCATTAGAGATTCAGACAAGAGTGACGATGCCTAGCGAGTCGTTATAGTGTAACAGATTATGTATTATAAAAGACAGAATGAGAGAAAAACAAATGGAAGGGTACAATCGAGCCGAAAGGTCACTCGATTCGACCGAGAATCGTAGGCGTCTTGCAATCGACGTCGCGACGAATCTTACAAGTAATAAATCTACGAATCGACGAAGCAAAGCACAACTTACGGCTTTCACAAGTCCTACCGTGTTAACTTTAACCTTCTTTCTTCAGTTATTCATCACCCCCACTCCCACCCACCCACCCACCTTCCACCACACCCTGCCCACCAAGGACCCCTAATTCTTTTCGAAACCGATTGCCGAGAGAGACAAACGCAGATGATACTTGAGTTCACGAGAGTTTTAGTTTATTAATTTACTTAATATTAATTAAACGAATGGAATCGATAATAACACTAATATCATTGTAATGATAATGATTATTATATATTGCTATTATTATAAAACTGTTTATAATATATATTTTAATTTTGAAAAAAATACCATAAGTGTGTGTGTGTCACCCCCTTTTTGCTGTGCCCCTCTTGATGTACTCACACCTCTAACAAGACCGCCAGCGTTTTAACCAACAAGAGCCTCACCACAAGTATTGTGCCTCTGCGCGATAACAGACTGCCTGCTCTTAGACAGTCGTGTGAGATTGTTGCATGTCTTAAGAAGACCAGTGCGCTACGTATACTGGATTAAAGGTGAGTAAAATGCCTTGGTGTATTTTTTGCTAATTAACGATAATCAACTGTTATCGAATGCCTACCCCTTCAAAAGTACCAATTTCCCCTCCCATTTTTCCTTCAATAAGATGTACATAGTTCCAAAAGGTGTACGGAAATTTGTTCTATACGAACAATATCTTAGTATTATAAAGATTGTCAGTCATATCTTCAAACAGTTCACTAGATTCATCATACAATAATACTCGAAAGATCATTGACTCGAATAATTCTAATGACTCATGCGCTTCTCATTGCATAACTAATCGTACTAGCATTCGAATAACAAGAGATACAGTTGCTTGGCTTTTGCACAAGCGATAAGCAAGTGCCTTCATAACTTTTTCGCAATAAGCTCAGTTACAATGGGATTCAGGAGGAATGAGCAACCAAAGATGCGCGGGAACTGCCTTCGAAACTAACATTGACAATGCTTGCAGATGAGATGGTGGCTGAAAAGGAGAAGTTCAAGGAAATCGGAGATGGCTTGGATCAGGCATTCGAAGAGCTCTACGGCGTCTAACCAGCCACTAACCAACCCTTCTAACGCTTCGACCAAACATTCAAAAACTACAAAAAAAACCTTTCTTACTATCTCGCTTGCTCTTAACACATTTATTCCGTAAGTTAACTGGTAGCCGCTTTTTAACCGCACTAGCTGCGCCCCACTCCCGCTCGGATTAGCATTTCGCTATCATATTCTATCATATATTAAAGTCTTTCATCATGAATCATTCATCACATTTCTCTTTTTAACAAGAAATCAGCCGTTTCTAAGGAATCGTTACTCTCTTGGGGTGGGAATTGTGACGGGTTGGAAAGTTTATGGAGATTTATCACTTGAGCACAGATGTCTAATTGAACTTTATTCTTTTACAGACGAGCTCGTACACGAGAAAGAAAAGTACAAATACATCTGCGACGACCTGGATCTCACCTTCACCGAGCTGGTTGGTTAAATCGGCTGAATCGGCGAACGAATGTCCACCAGTTGTCAGAATTTTTGGTCGAAATACATACGAAAAACACACAAACACAAATTGGACACTATGGGACAATCGTGGCCAAATTATGGCGCCACCGGCCATTCACAACATACACTTTTATTATTATTATTATTATTATTATTGTAACTAAAATTATTGTATTATAAATGTACGTTCCGCGTTCTACACATCGTCCTCTCTTTATTTGTCCGGCATTCCATCCTGAACTTTGAGTTTCACACAGTCTCTTGCTTTGCACCGCGAGTGTTCGGTAAGTAATGCACGATATGTCAGTGCAATCATTTCAAAGGAGGATATACCAAAAAATGTTGTAATCGGATGAAGCAGACAATAAAAGATTACGATAGTATCCTAAAGAATTATTCTTATATCCATCGTCAAGATCAGAATCGGAAACATATTTGAGACTGATGGCAAACTTACCCCATTTACACCCAAAACTTCTATCCAACCTTGCCTCCTCTAAACTTGTACATAAAGAATATGCTGTAAAACACGTCGAAAGAAGATACAATTATAATTGCAACTGGACATACAGAATGATGTATTTTATTCTACCTTCGCGGGCCAATCCATTCTCCCGTCCATGTATTGCACGAGCCGGACATCCTCGCATGCGTTCTCTCTCTCTTTATTTTATTGTCGCACGCCTTGAATGTTGTGGCCCACTAACCGTTTCCGACGGTGCCCCACTAATGTCAGCTTCCCACCGATTACAGACGTGCTGGTAAACGAGCGTTGTAAGTACAAAGCGATCGCCGACGAGATGGATCAAACATTCGCCGACCTCGCCGGATATTAGCGGCCCTCCTCGTAACCGTACAATCTACCAGGGCGCGCGGTGCACGCGCGCACATATGTTTCATCGTATCCCAACTAATAAGCAAGCAAAACGGCAAAAGCAAGAGACGGGAGAGATTGTTCACTGCGCCACATTGACACTGCCAGCACGCGGACCCCTCACCACGTAGGACGTCCAATAAGTAATAAATAGACGATAAAGAAAAGTCGAGCGAGAGCCTAGCCGACTACAGGGTCAAGGATCAAGAAGACACCAACGAAGAGCTTGTCCCGGGTGACCTACGCAGCATCCGGCACTCGAGAGACTACTCACAATCACTCCTACGTGATCCTAGAGATACATTCCTTTATCGGGCCCTCCATCCTCTATATCTCATGACAGGAACAATCATTGGCAGGGCCCGTCAATTCGTCATTTCATTTTAAACTTTAGAAGCTTATCCACCCAATGGACTTGTAAATGATTCTAGATATTGGTGATCTAGCTATAGTCTTAGCTCGAAAAGTCGATATTTCTATTTGCTTTTTACGCGTTCTTCTGAAACGCCATGCAATTTAGGATAATATTCTGATCGATATACCATGCTGATGAGTCTTATGTTAGTGCATTTCAAAATATCGTCTTAGTTAGTTAGCTTTATTATACAACATTTCGCCAGGGTCTAAGTATTCAGAGTTAATCGGAGCTGAGAGCTTTTTTGTACTCATTTAGGATAGTAAAATAAGGTGCTGTGTAGGCACACTATGCTCCAGCGTTTCCAGCGGCCAGCGTCTCATCTCGTGACGTCCACCGACACTTTTTTGTGAAAGCCTCGAAAATGTGCCCCAGCTTTTAGCCGCAAACCCGCGGCTCCAGCATCTCACGTACCTGTCTGTACTTCAATCTCGAAAATCGCTTCGACTCGTGCCAAGACTTTTCCATATAATCGTCCCGTCTATTTCGGTCACGAGTAGCTAGATTAATTGAGGGCAATCGAGAAAGTAAGAACGGATCTGCGGTCAACCTAAATGCAAAATTGTACATTCCTTCTTCGGCATGATGCGTTCTCTAATGCCCATTCTTTTCGTGACTCACTTTTTCTCCCCTTATCCCTACGCATCATGCTTCATTGCTTTGTACTCCGAGTGCAAAGTACTCGAAGACTGCTTTCGAAATAGCTTTTTATACGATATTTCACGAAAACTTGACGAGCAAAGCGCAGATTCGCTAATTCCACTAGCTCAATTTTGTATAATTTTTAATGCGGCAGTAGTCAATTGCATTATTATTAATAAATGGGATTCACATGGACCAAGCTGGAGAACATTTCTACAATGTGCACTTTAATGCAGCAATTCCTGCAATCGCATACGAGTATCACTCAACTGTATTTACAGGATTTTCAATAAATACGCATATTTTATACCTCTGGACATCAATTTTCGTTATTTCATGACGAAAAACTCGACCTGAGTTAACGAAATTCATTTGCGATCCGCCCATTTCCTCTCTCAAGTTGCAAAGAATACAAAATCTCGAATTTGTCGGTGGCGTCGAAGAGTCGAGACATTTTCTTCAATCAGTATTACATGGAATATGTAAAACTATGTATGAAAACTCGTTTGTACTTGTTTCTCTTTTTTTCCATGAAGTGTGTGTTAAAGAAGACGAATAAATACTTGGAAACTGAAAGAAAGAGAGTGGTCTCCTAAAAGGTCATCATGCAGACAGTTAATACATCAATTTACCCACAAACGATGAATTTCAAAGTCGTAAAAGTTTCAAAGGACTTTTTAATTAAAATTATAGCGCATGTACAATGTTAAATATTATATCTAAACTCTGAATACGAGAAATTTCAAATTTTATTCGCGACCCCTACAAAATAGACCATTTGAAATTACGCGCTGTCCTACTCGTAGAAATGGCTGCGCCACCATGCTCCCAGTGCACATGCACGACTTGTGCTTACATTCGGCATACAATCGATCGGATTTTTCGTGTTTTGGGCGCGTACGGATGGTTACTTGACTCATACGTAGTGGTAGGTGATCCTTCGAATTAAGATTCCTCAAAATTAATTCTACCAAACCATATTTCTTGCGGTACAGTGGTCTCTGTCACGTCTGACAGAAACCTGTAATTTTTTGTCAACATTCCCACGAGTCTAATCGTGTGTCGAACAAGGACTAAGTTCCACTAAAGCATTCTGTGATTCAATAAAAATTTCAGGACTTCTACGCGGAGAATTTGTGGGAGAAATTGCCTGAAAGTTGGAAAGATGCACTCGGATGCACACCTCCGCAAGAGGTTGGCACCTGGCTGTCAAGTGACATCTCGTGGTGGGTTGTTCGACTTGGCCACACTACCAATCTCTTCTTCCTCTCTCAATCAATATTCACCTACTATTATATTTCAGCAAGCGAGTTTGGCCACTTTCTTTATTGGCCTTGCAGCAGGTTGTCAAAACTCTCCAGATCAACAGAGATCACAAGGATGCGAAGAGCGGCCTGACTTGCTCCAGATCCGATGCCAAAGATAGAAAGTCAGGGTGTTTGTTAGAAACAAGGGATGCGCAAAGTTTAAGCTCGCAACATAGCAAATTTGAGAAACTCTTTACAAAGCGTGTGAAAAGTAAGAAGCGCTATGAGATCAACACCATAGCACAAGTGGGTCGAAACATCTCTACAGGGCAGATTCCTTAAAAACAATAACTAGCACGAGTGTTCTTGTATTATAGGTCTGCGCAGATTGTGCCTTTCAATCCGGTTGTAATTGTATTGTAGATATTGGGGCGGGTATGGGTCATTTGGCTCGAGTTTTAGCATTTCAATATGGTCTATGCGTCGCTTGTATCGAACAAGAGCAGGCTCTAACTCAACAAGCTAGGTCTGCGCACGGTATTCCATGGGTTTGCATTCTTTCTTCATAATTTCATCAGATTTCTCTTGCAGTAAATGCGACAAGGAAGTCCTGGCGTCCATAAAGAAATATGTACCTGATTTCTGCATTCGGAGTCCCCAGCATGTATCTGCCAGGCTGGACTCCTCCAATTTAGTACAGTCGGAGTTAATACAAAGTTTAGGCGAAGTATTTCAAAGTAACTTCGCTTTAAACAAGAATAAAACAGAGTTCGGGCTTGTCGGTCTTCATCCTTGTGGTGATCTAGCACCCCTTTTGTTAAAACTGTTTGCCTCTAACGAGGAGGCAAGATTCATTTGTATTGTGGGTTGTTGTTATATGAAGATAACACTCGAGTTCGTACATTTGTCGATATACTTTTGCTTTCGAGTCATCAGCAGGTGATAGATATTAGTCTATTCTTTTTAGTTCAGAGAAGAATCAGGGCTATCCACTCAGCAGGTACTTGCAGTGCTCTAAATATCGTAGGTTGTCGTATGCGGTCTTAGAAGTATCTTGCCACGCTATAGAAAAGTACAGCGACAAACTTAAAGCAGGGAATTACGACGAATTAATAGTTGAGTATAATTAAAAATAGTGATAGCGCATTTGCCGCAACATAGATCTTATATTTTCTAGGTACACGCGTACAGGGCGGCTTTAGAAACGATTTTAATAAAGAAAAATATCAATTTACGCCGATGCCAGCTGAAGAATGTTAAAGTGACTGGGAATATGTCGTTCGAGCAGTAAGACCCACTGATTTCATATTGATTTTGTTACTGGCAAAATCAAAAAGCAATTATAAGCCCGACATTTATATCTTAGGTATTGCACAGCAGCAACGTCTAATTTGGAGCCGCACTTACAACCGTTAAATTCCGATACAGAAAATCCTGAAGTGAAAGATTTGTTGCAACAATGGAAGAAAGTCCTGATCTTCGGCTCCCTTCGAGTTATGCTAGCCCCCCTCATCGAAACCATCGTTCTTTTCGATAGGTTTCTGTATCTTTCAGAGAAAAGTTTGTCCCCTACACTCAAACCTATATTCGACGCGAGACTGTCTCCTCGAAACTTCGTCCTAACATCCATCAAGGATCCCTGATACAGATTCCTATAAAACAGTTCCAATGCCACAGTCCTACTTCTCCTATTCCTACCTCTTTCAGTATCACATCTGGCCTTAATCTACGATGCGACGATAATAGTGCCTTAAACACATGGAAAAGAAGAAATATGAATAACAGAATCTATAAAATACCTCTCTATATTTTTCTCTCCCATGCATTCACAGCGACATCACTCGGAGCATTTCAAAATATGAGTGAAAGCGCGCGCTTTCCGCTTCCCCAATGGGGCCGGGCTCAAGTTTGGCAAGGGGAATCGCGGGAGCCGGAACGAGGAGAGCAGCCAATGAGATTGGAGCGTGGGGGGTGGGTCTAATGCGCAGGTACGGCGGTCTAAAGATTCACGCTGCTAGCGGAGGGCAGTGCGTTCGGCAGATAGCGCTTCGGTGGCCGGCTAGCTCGCACGTCTCGCTCTGACGTTCCTCTCCGGCGACAGCGCGATCCAGTTTCCCTTAAGCCGCTCTCGCGTGTTTGTCTGTTCGCTCGTCGCGTTCGCGTCGTGTTCTCCTACCGATTATTTTCTCTCTCTCCTTCCTCTTCCTCCCGCCCTCCTCTCCGCCGCCCCCGGGAACAGCAGCAAGCGTCTCTCACAGACACACGGCTCCGAAGCTCTCTCGCCGCCAGCACACCAGCACCGTCGACGCCGTGTCGGGCCGCCGCCAGCACACGAGATCGTCGACACACACGGCCCGCATACAACACCACCACCGTTGCCTCGCGCTTACGGGAGAACGGGAGAGCGAGCGAGAAAGCAAGAGAGAGAAAGAGAGAGGGAGCGCAACATAGGTTCGAGAGAAGAGGGAAAAGCAGTGCAGCAGAGAACCGCGCGGCACACACAGTCCCGAGGTGTCCCGGCGGCGTACAAAAGCGTCCGAGTCGAATATCCGAGCTCTCGAGCCGCAAACGGAGCAAGAGGAAGACGAGCAGCTAGGAGTGTGTCGCGCTTTTCTCCGGGAAGTAATACTAGCAGCGAACGGTGCCGAGCAAAGCGGCGAGGATGGCGTTCAACGGAGACGGACCGCACTCGAAAAGGCAGCGGCTCGAGGAATCCGGTCACAGGGTGAGTACACTCGAAAACGTATGTGGTAGAATCGGCGCGCTCGCCAATACGTCCTATCCCCTGTCCGAAAGAGAGACAGAGAGAGAGAGGGCTCGGGCTTCTCTCTCCCTGGCATACGAGGCACGAGTGCCGTCTCTCTTTCTGCGAGTACATCGCGCGTGTGTCGGCTGGCAATCCCATCGGTTTAATTAGAGCGTGTGTGATCGGCGTCGTGGTGCGAGAATGGTGCGTCGTACGCACGTATTCGTCGAGCATGAGATATATGTCGGAGGGCGGCGAGTGTGTCGCCATTTATCCGGTGGCCCGTGCGCCTGTATGCCTCCTCTGTGTCCCTCTCTCTTTCTCTCTCTCTCTGTGTTGGGGCCGTATCATCGCTGCCGCGGGGAACAATGGGCGATGCGCGCGCTCTCCTCAGGGGCGATCGGAGCTCGCTCCTCGTGCTCCGTTCCGAGTGCTCGCCGATGCACCGGCTATGAACTCTCCGCTCTTCGTCTTCTCCGTCAGGCCCGGGAACGGCAACCTGTTATCATTTGCCGTGCGCTTCCTGCGCTGTCGTACGGTGGAGATCGCTCGCGCGTTTTGCAGTCGACGAGTCCGACGCCGCCGTCGCCACCGTCGGCACGACAGCGACGGTCGTGCAGCAGCAGCAGCAGCAGCAGCGGGGAGCGAGCGAGTGCGGCCGAGCGAGCCCGATGAACGAGGAGGGAAAAGGCGGGTCGGTCGCGTGAACGAGGAGGAGAGAGCGATCGAGAAGAACGGGCGATAGAGTGAGAGAAAGATATCTGGAGAGCGAGCGAGAGGCGACGAGGCCGCCTCGCCGTCGTTATTGGCGACGGCCGTGCCGAGGATGCACGTTCAAAACAAACCCCCGTCGGCGAGCCGGGGTCGATAATTTCCACGGCGTTATCAGCGGCGCGAGGAGCGAGAGAGAGGCGTTGTCGCGATGCTCGCCGGTACCCGCTTTTACCGTTCAAGCCGATTTTCCCCCGGAATCGTAAGCGCATTGACCCAGCGGCGCAAAAGCATTCGTTAATATCTCGGCGTATCACAGCCTTAAAAGAAGAGAGCAGCACGGCTGTGTCCGATCGCGCTACTACCTGCCTGCCTGCCTCTTTCGCCTGCACATTCATTCGTTCTCCTCTTTCGGTCGTTCTTTCACCCGGCACACTCTCTCCGTCGAGTGTACAGTCTGCTATCTGTGTTCGGCGGACACAGTGCCAAGGGCCAGCCGTGCATGCCCTTATCGAGCACACACGTTTTCAAGCCACGACCGTTTCGTTCTCATGCCGTAATCGATTCCTCCGTTCTTCGTCGTCTCTCTTCGCAGTAACGCTGTGCCCGAATGTATTCGACGAGGTCCTCCAAGGTACGAGAATATCTACTTTACGTATTGATGCTCTTACTATTCTCACATCCCCGATATTCACTCGACACGCCACCCACATGTGCTACCTGCCGTACAATTCTGTGACACTCGGCTTGTGTGGTGCACGTAGAAGCGAGGTTGTCGTGAGGGAATGTGCTTCCGGCGTAAATGGGCCCACGTGTGCCGAACGCGTCCCCACGATTTCGGTGCTTAGAGTTCGTACGGGTTATACTGGCATATCCCCGGCCAGTTCCCAGCCACAGTGTCGTCGTTCTGCTTTTATTACCGCGTGCATGTGGCAGTGCGCGCTGTGGCGAATTACAGCTCGCCAGTAACAGCCGTGCAACGCATTAATATGTGACACTCGAATAGTGGGCGGAACATATTGTATTAAATCAAGAGTGGGATTTGCGAGAACGCCGAGTCACTGGTTATTTGAAGTTATTTCGTGATAGGATAGTGCTACAAAGCAGAAGCAAAGTCCGCGTGGTATGCTTAACTCAATCAATTTCACTTGAATTTGCGGCTGCACGCATTAATCGCTCGAGAGAAACAGCTTCGGTAAACAGGCGTTTATCACCGTGACTGTGTAAACCTTTCGTTGGTAGCTCTAATGGATTTCGGCATCCCTTTTCCACATTAGTTCACCGGTTGAATCGCCAGGCTTCGAAAGAAGCCTTGCTTTCCTCTCTCGTTCATTTTCACTTCTCCTTTCATCTCGTTTTTCAGCCGGCAACCCACCACCGTAAACAGAACCGCGTGGCTGCTTCTGTGTGCGTAAGGTTCCTTCTCGTTTGTTTTTCGTGCGTACAGGCAGAGCGCCTTCCACCTTCCACATCATCAGTTGGAACTTTCGTTTGCCGGATGTTTCTTTAGTCTCGAATCATTGGTCATCCAGTGACAGATAGACAAGTGTCTAGCGTTTCCGATTGCGATGTAAGCACAGGATTACAATGTTCTCGTACGGCACGCGCCGGTCATTGCCACGTCAGCCCAGTAGTTCGTGACCTTTCTTACGAGCGGCTGGTCGGTCTCGCTGCATGAATGCGTACACGACAATATGTACTATGTCATAGTATATATATATATATATATCTATCAAAGTGACGTTTCACTCACTCTACGTTCAGTGCTCCGTATTCTCTCAAGCGGCACGAGCGCCAGATGATGTAATCCGAGCATTCCGATTAGATTCGCATTCGCATGCCTACCGTCTTGATCCGTCGATTCCGTTCAGCATCCTCTTATCGCCAGCATGTCATCATACATATAGACACACTAATATTACATTGCGATCGTTATGACAATCGTAGTGTCGGGTCGCGCTTATCTGCCAAGGTATCGAGACACCTAGTCGATATCGCAACTTTTGCGATATCATCCTTGCGATTCGCAACCACGGAATTTCCATTTTCAGAGCAGCGCTTTTAGAGTGTGGCACAACTGCCACGTCGTTTGGAATCTCGCTCGGGGAGAAGATTTGAGACTGTTTCTACTTTTACTCGGATAAAACTAGAGGAATACATATGTAACTTTCGGTGAAGAGTTGTGGAATCAATGCCTGGGGAATACATATGTATTGTTTGACAGAACTTAGCAAAGCGAGCTAGCGCAGCGTCGAGACGTAGGAAAGTTAGCGGTGCTAACGAGAAAGCGTTTCCCTCTGTGGTAGAAACGTCAAAGAGTTCTCTGTTAGCTTCGAGCCTTTCCGAGTCCATCTCGTAAAGTCCCGCAATTCCCTTTAGCTATAAACTTCACTGATATGTTTGATAGTAATTCGATGCCTTTCCTTCATTTCGATTACTCTTCTCCTTTCTAGAGTCCAGCTCTATCTACTGCATCCTTTTTTCCGAGACAAATAACAAGAATTTAGAAAAGGAAGCAGAGAGAGAGAGAAAGACAGAGATCAATATGCCGAGCTTTCATGTGCACGGAACACATGGGAACCTTGCATATTTGATGATTCTGAATATTAGAGAAAGCCAGCACTGGTGCACTCAAGTTTCCCTGATTATCGAGTTCACGACACGTCAGTGAAGTTACTCATTCTCAAGAGGAAGTTCACTCTTCCTCCAAGTAACTCGGAAGTCTTATCAGAGTGCAGGCCAATTCGTCATTAAGATTAAGAAATCGAGTGTGGTCTTCACTGCCGTCGAAGCAGTGGCTTCTCCTGAATCGGATTAGGAAATTAATGATTCCCCTTGGAGCTTGGCCGGTGATTCGGTGGGTCGCTCATTAATCTTGCGCTCTCTTTTAAAAAGCTCTGTCTCGAGCAGAGAAAGAGTGAGAAAGCGAGAGACAGAGAGAGAGAACCGGAGGAGTCTGACGAGCCTAAGACTAATTGAACCGCAGATACGCGACCTATTTTCCGCTGATTCGAGCCTCTCACGGATACCAACCACCCCGGAACATATGATACTAGCTTTGCTCCCTCTTCTCGGGAGAAAGGGAGAAAACGAGTCAGAGAGAATTTTACTCGATCCAGGAACAAAAGTAAATGACAGAAAGCAGATTGCACGTTAGTTGGTCCGACGGAACGTATCTGCTTGGTTCGAACTTCGCCAGGTCGTGAAGTCAGGCCGTCTCTCAAGCCCGGCGACACTGTCCATTCGAATCGCACGCTGTGTCATCCAGACCGAAATATCTTTACCTCCTTCTCCCTCGGACGCCCTGTTTCGAGATGAGAAGAGAGAGAGAGAAAGGGAGAGAGGGAGATCCTATAATACCGGGCAATCCGTCTTGCAACTTATTCCATTTGCGTCTGATGCATTTGTCTCATGAATATCATCCAGCTGACCCGTGCGAGATTATCCTTCCTTCGTTGCATATTTTTCCTTTCGAAGATACTCGAATCTGTATCATTGTTGTGGACTACTAGTCCGATTTTTACATTCCGAACGATCCAGCTTGTGCAACAGACTACGAAATTAGCGTTCAAATTAGCGTGAATTGACGTTACATAATGGAAAATGTGAGTCAGGGTCTACGTGTATTGGGCGCGTGATGAATTATCGCTAATATAAGCGGCATTGCTGCGTCAATCACGATTACGGTAGCTGCATAGTAATAAATTAAGACTCGGCATGGAGGTTGGATAATTCGTGCTATTTCCCATGGATTCGCCGAATTCCTGAATTTTTATTCAAGGAAATTTATTGCTTGAATTTCTGAGATTAGTTAATTGGATAAAATAGTACGCTGTGTCAATGTGGAAAAGAGCATCGTCGCTTGGCACGCGGGAAGTCATTAGTTTTTCAAGATCGGTTGAGAGGGTTGTTTCCTCGAGAACGCAGGATAGTCGAAAAACAAAAAATTGCGAATTCCTCGGCGTTAGGCGGAATCTACTCGAGCGGCGAAGTACGTACTTCTTTTTCGCGTGTGTGTCTTTCTTAGTGGCGTTATTTCCGTACTTAGGTCCCAAAATAACTGGCCAGAAATAAAAGCTCGTTCTCGTTAGCGGTCGCTATTTCCTCCGGGAAAAGGTCTTAAAAAGCGGCCGCATTACGCAACGAAAAAGCGAGGAGACTGCGTTTGCAACGTCGCCGTCGTTCCTTCGAACAAGAAGTCTGTCCTGACTTTCCTTGACTCGGCGGCTTTTTGCCAATGAAATTAAACTATCGGAAGAAACCGGCTTCAATGAGTGGGAGAGTACCCGCGCAATCTTGGAGAAAGAGTGAGAAGAAAGACGATTGCGCATAGAAACTAATCGCGAAAGGCGCGTGTTACTTACATCGGTAACTGAGTGTTTCGAATACCTCGCTAATGAATTAATGTCATTCCCAGCAGCAGTGCGTATCTGCGAGTTGTCACGTTAGGTGTGAAAAAATAGTTGGAACGTCGGATAGGATTTGTTGATTGATGGTCGAAACGAACTGGATGACGGACGAGAAAAATGTCGCCCTCGTTTCGCGACTGACTGGCAAAAGGTATCTCTGACAGTTCGGGTTACTTTCTCGCCAGGGTTGATAGTTTCCGACAACGATAAAATCCCAGGGCTCCAAGACGCCAGGGAGAAACGCAGGTGGATCGCTCGTCGATGATTTGCAATTTCGCGAGCGCAGCATCCACGTCGACTGAGAAGCGCGAGAACCCGAACTCGCTTGGCGAAGAATTTATTGGACCACCCAAGTTCTGGATGCGAAAGATTATTTCCTTCTTGAGAGGAAAGGGGAATTTGTCGCGAGTCGCTCTCTCCGCCACCAGGGACTTGGAATATCAATCGTTGGTAGGAGTATCAGACTGCTGCTTTGCGGAGAACGATCACCCTTATTGCCGATGGACCATTTTCAGCCATTGGGAATATGGGCTTCCGGACATGAGCCGGGATCTCGGCTTATCTCCTTGTCTCCTGAATTATGATATCGTAACACGGAGTACGTCTAGTTTATCTATCGCTTGTTTCTCAAGTCTTGAATCCGCTGGATGATAACTACAGATTTCGACGAACTTTATACTCGGTGCGTATAGAATTCTTCACGAATGAAATTTAATTTAGAATAGCGTATAATTTGTCAGCATCAAAATTCTATACAGGAGAGAAATCGCATTTGAAATCAATTCGGTGGTACTCAAGATTCTATCAAGCTCTTTAATTGGTCTTGCAGCGCAATGTTCACTGCTCCGTTCCCCGAGGAGCAAGCATGACCAAACTTAGCTTACATTCCATCCGAGGGAAATAGTGTACTTTCCAATACTGAACAAATTATTATTTTGTATAAACAGACATACAAACATTCTCTTTTATATATTACTACAAATAAGTATAAATGACTGAAGATTCATATGATGTATGCAAATCTTGAAACAAACATTTCGAAATTAATTCGGTAATAGACCAATTGATCAATTCCAGTCTCGGGCATCTGTTTTAATAGCTCAGTCATTATAGCTTGCTCTGGCAACAGAGAGCGTCAGGGGTCGCACTATTGATTCCTGGTAATCAGTGGGCAGGTATTAGCAAGCATATGGCCGGTCAGGGTCGGTCAGGGACAGAGAGAATTCTAATTGCGCGAAGGGAAATCGGTCGCGCATAACAATTAGCTTGCTCGAGTGGTTTCAGTGGAAATCCAGCTCGAATCCCGCGGAGCGTCTGAGATTCCTGGGAGATCCGGAGATTGCGATCAGCCTCAATCGCCACTTCCATCGGCCGATATGTAAGAAGGGGATTCATTCCTGATGAGTGCTGCGCGGCCGCGGCTTTGTGTATGTGTGTGTGTGTGTTTTTTTTTTGCCGGAGGTGCTTTTCAATCGCGCAAAGAGCACGTGTTGTGTTTCTATGTGGACTACTTTCCCGTGAAAGCGGCGGCGATCCGGGGGAACTCGCTAAAAACGATCGGCTCGCATTCCCATCGAGCATTGTCCGCATTCTTTCGGGCGGCGATGAGCGGAAATCGATTGCGAAATACCCGCTGATTAGCGACTACCTTACCCACATGTTTCATTCCCTCCGCTTCGATATACATACACATACATATTACATAGGCATACTTTAATAGCTGGCATTGGCAGAATAGCTGACTTTTAGCAAGGATATTTTAGCGGGAGTGGCATCGCCTGCTATGAGATCCTCTCGTCGAGAACAAATAGTGCCAGTTCCGAGAGCGAGAGTATTATATCTCCCTCGGGAGAGCTCCGGGAAAATCCGGCTTGACTACATGGAGACATTTTCTTAACACTCGGTGCTCTTCCATTTCATGCCACATATCGGCAGGTTTTTTTTTCCTCATCCGTCGAAAACAATGCTCTCTTTCACCAGCGAATCCACCGTATACGCGTGTAAACAGTCGATTGCCGTAAATGGCCACTCAAACTAATTGCTGTGCTACTAGCACTTATCTCGTCGTTCTATTATTCACCGGAATTCATTAAACTAATGCGATTCGATCGATCATTATACAGAAATTTGCCCAAGCCACGCTATTCTTTTCTCTGACATATCTAAAGTTTCCGGGTACGAAGATTACCGGATCGTAGTGTTCGGTCAAGGTTCACTTGCAAAGCGTAGTATGAATCAACGATCTAATGAAATCGACTGGGTATCAATGAGTTGTGGGTCAAGCGGTGCTAACTGTACTTATCGTACGACCTCGTTTCCACTCTGATTCTGAACGACTCGTGAGAGGGGGAGAAGGGCGCCGCTTTACGTTTCACTAGACTCGAACCTCGCCTCTCATTATCGGTTTGTTTACCCGAGGCTTTGAGAATAGTTGTTCGCCAGTGGGCACGTGTGTGTATGTGTATGTGTGTACGGGGCGAGCGCGACACGTGGATTAAAGGGAGGCAGGCGGAAAGTTCGCAAAGCCTGTCAGAGTGAAATTGGAGCGCGCACCGGTCGCGTGCTTTTGCCTTTTCGACTGCTTCCGGATCTCGAGCTTGCGCTTGGCGGCCGCTCGTTTGTAATGAGGTCCGTTGTTATGTCAGCTTGGTGAGAGAGATGGAATGAGAGAGAGAGAAAGAGAGACGCCGAGAGAAAACAGGTTTGCCTACCGGCATGCAAGTCATCGTCGTCGTCGGTCTAGGCCCTTCGGAATCATGGGTAATGAGTGCAGAGGTTCACCCGCTTCTCTGAGCAACGCGGTCATTCCTTTCTGCTCCTCCCGGCTAAACACCGCTCGAGCACTCCTCTCCCATACGTGCTTCTATTATCAATCACACCGACACACTTACTACTCTCGCCACTCGCACTATTCTTCTCTTAAGGTAGTTTTATCAGTACTGTACCATCCAAAAGTCAACCACTTGCCGAAAGAAGTGTTAACTTCGTTTTGCATACTGCTGGTGGGCTAAACTTTTGTCAGCGCATACTTTTAATAGCGACAACTTGAGTTTAATTCACTTTAACTTAATTCTGCCAAAATTTGTACACATTATTCTGTCAAAGTTTCAAGAAAATCTATAGAAAACTGTTTTTTCATACAACTAGCTTAACCCCTTGATTTATCACGCGATATTAATGCTCGCATGGTAGAGGAGTCCTCGCGGGGCCGCCTTTCATCGCGTCGGCTTAAGGCTTTAATCGTTCGTCTATCCATTCAAAGACCAGTAGACCGATTCGCCGAGGCGAAAGCTTTCCCTCCGTTTCCAGCCATTTACTTTCAACTCGGCGTATCGCGCCACGACTAGCCTTGCATCGCAATTCCACTAGGCCTCCGACTAAGAGCATTCAACGCGATAGAACTCGGCGCATGCTGTTAGTATCCGAAAGGCAAGGAGAGCGGCGGTGGCTTACTACTTCGGCGAGTGGCTGGAATATCACGATTCATCGTAGCGTCGAGCGTTTAAAAGATATCATAACGAATTGGCCGGCAAAACGAGCAGCATAAGCATTACCAAGAGCCGGTAGTAACCATTAGGCCGTCTTGATGAATGAGAAGAGAAGAGGAGTGCCAGAGACGTCAAGTAATTTAGCTTTTATTACTTCCATATACACTGTGGAAAATCGTCCTGGCGCCGCCAGTCGGCCAACAATAGCAGGAATAATAAGTCGATAATTCTTAATGGAATCGTGTTAATCGTCTCTTATCGGTTGAATAATGAACGATCCCGAGCAAAGATGCTTTCTCTCTCCCTTTCTCTCTTTCTCTCGCTCGGTATATTTTGTAAGGCTCCGTGCGAAGGAATCCGTATTATTTCCGTGCAATGGTGGTGTTGGGTCGCTCGCACACGCAGGCACACTCGGCTGCATTAGAGACATTGCACCACGTGCGCGTCTGGTGGATTCTTGGCATACTTTCGATCGGTCTACTCGCGCCGGAGACACCGGCGACGCGGTAGAAGCGAGATGAGATCGTTTTGCGAGTGAGCCGAGCGTCCGATCAGCTTGTCCTTGTCTCGTTAATAGCAGCGCATCCATCGCCACCTCTGACAATATAAATTCGTCCTTAAGCTCCCGCTGCGTTCGCTCGCTTGGGGCCAACAAACTGACGCGCTCGACGAATGACACCGTCTCTCTCTCTTCAGACGTTCGACAAAGCACTCGCGAGTGTGTCTGTGAGTCGTTGCCTCCGCATACGCGAGTAGGGAAATCGACTTCGCCACACACACAAACACACACACACACACACACACATAAACGTTCGTTCTCTCTGCTCCAATAATTGCAGGGTTCTCTAATAGCGTATAACAAAGAGCCGTCGGCATGCCGCTCGCATTATTAGTTCTCTGCAGGTGTTTGCTTATGTGTGGATTTTTGTTTGATCATTAGCGCGTCGTTTGTGTGAATGTCGAGGAGTCGAGTATGTTTAATTGTTCGCACGTTGCTGGTAAATGGAAAATAGTACAAGCTGTTGAAATTGCACGCGGCGTGTAAGCCGGACTCCTAAAAGGAGAAAGATCGTCTTCTTGTTACAGAGAAATACCGCGCACTTAACGGCGCGGGGCCGACACATAGTAGCTCGCAGAGAATGCTTGGGAGTTTAAGTGCGTCTGTTGATGCTCCCTTTATGAAATCCTGCGGGCGCAGGTTGTTCGGCAATTAACGTTGCGTGAATTGCAGCTGACGAAAAGTGGCCGTCCGTTTTAGTTGTGCCGGTAGTTAGCGACTGAGGAGGGTCTTGTGTGTAGCTAGTTTAACAGTGTAAGCTTCAGCCATTTCTCCCTTAGCTTTATCGTAGATTTTCGAAAAAGTAGCCTTACAGGGTTTCTAATTGCGACTCGACTATGCCGCTAGGAAGATCAGAGAACTTCAAAGGCCAGGCCTCCCCTGTGCATGACATTCGACGAATGACTCAGAGCTTCTAGGATCGGTTGAGGCGTGTCGAGCGTTTCACGGGGAAATTGAAGCCAGCCTGAGAAGTCAGACGAGTAGAAGATTGCGTCGGCGTGTCGCGCGGGCATTGTTCTGCTCCAATAATTGCGTTCACAATCAATTGGACGTGACGGAAAGGTTCTGCACCGGCGACCGTGATTTAGGACCGCCTGGATAGTTGGCTGACACGTGCCCCAGCCAAATGCGATACCCTAGGTGACAATCTCTCACTAATGTCGAATACCGCCTCTTCCGCCTCGCCCTCTTACTAACCCGCGAGAGACCGCGCCACTAAATTCGGAACAGCTTCTCTTAGCTCCTTTCGAAATTCACTCGCGCCGATCATTTATCACGTCAATTGCTCCCTTTTCCTTTACTTCATTCGTAATGCTTCTGATCTGTGATCGGAGAATTCATCCTATTCTAATCCTGTCGCGAGCCAAATGCGCGTGCGGCCAAGGAACTCCGACCAAGTTGCCCCAGGATCGAATTTTGCCGAGTCGAGGGAATTAATTAAATTCGACCACTTTTCTGTTTTAAGTGCATCCGCGGAATCACTGGTAAACGTTTTCGCTCTTTTTCATCTAAAACCACGGCAGCTTTCGTTCCTCCACTTTTTCTCGAGGAGATTAGTCTCTCTCTCTCTCTCTTTTTCTCTTTCTCCTTAGCGGAACTCTTCCGCTGATCCTTCGAGTTTAAATAGTGTCAGTAATGGCGAAGCAGCACTCAACCGACAAATTTGATTGCTATTCCGCTGATTTGGAGGGTAGCGCTCGCCGGATATTGCTGTTGGAGTAAAGCTTGCACCGGCAATTCATCCTGGCCGCATCGACGGCATTGAGTAGTTGTTACCGATTGAACGAGCTTCGGCCACTTATGGAATTTCGATCATCCCAATTTTTCCTGGCTCTGTGTGTACACTGAGATAATTTGCCGAGTTCGCCACTCTTTGCTAGTCGATGATCTTCCGAGTAATGTCCGGACACAGTGGTTGAGATAATTCAGTAGATTGATTTAAGCTGACGAGAGGAAAAGATATTAAAAATTCTCATTTTATTTGTATGCGAGTAAAATGGAAAGAAGTGGTAATGAGAAAATAATGAGAATGATCGAAACGAAGGTAGAATGATTTATTGGAGTTAATAATGAGAAGGTAACTTTATTACCTAGTCATTAAGAAACAATCCTGTTTTAGGGTACTCCTCTAGAATGAGTACACGAAAATGTCTACTTCTTGTCAAGCGAAATGTCTTCGCTAATTAGACTGCTAAGATTCTCTACAGAAAGGTTCCGGTAAGTCTACTCTACTTACAATTAGCTCAGGTTTTTCCGGATATTACGTATAATTACGTATATCGACAGGATTACTGACTAAACCTTCGAAAATGGAAAGTTAGTGATTAGTTAATGAGACTATTAGAATTGACTCATTACAATTCGTAGGTCTGAAGTACTCAAAATATTTGCAAGTTCCTGAAGTGAATTGTAAGTTCGTGAAATTACTGTGGCTAGACTGATAACCCAGCAAGATTCTACAGTATTAATCATAACCGGATGAAGCAGAGAAGGTAGGAAGTTAGTCTTGAGCTTGTTTCCTTGGGAAATTCATCGGCAATGTGGTTAAACGTCTCCTGACACGCGCCCAGCGGAACACGAGTCTTCGGGGCACGCATGAGTGTGTGTGTTTGTGTATATATATGTGTGGTGCATCAAACCCAGCCACATCCACGTTGTAATCACGGCCCAATTATCCTCTCGGCTATGAATTAGTCGGCTTAGTATCCTCGTTAAGCGTACCAGAACGAAACTTCCCCTTAAGCCGCTGTGTCTCGCTCGCTTCCTAGACAAAAATGCCACGCGGCACAACGAGTCCCGCAACGAGCAATAAAGTTGCCAGGAAAGCGACGCCAGGGGGTTTCTTGCTGCTCGAAATTTCCGGGTATGCATGCACGAGAGAGAAAGAGCGAGGGAAAAGTTTGCTTTGCATGCACGCGCTCTTCTTCCTTTTCCCGGAAGACGTAGCGTTCCGGTAACTTTGGAATCCCTTTGAAAAATGGCCGAGCGTAACTCGGTCCTTTGATCCTCGCGGGTACACGCGCGAGTTCCTGGCCCCCGGGCTTCATAACGCGCTCTAGGATTACCCGCACGCGGATGAATTGCCTTTCGCCGGAAAAAGACCTTTGCCAGGACCAGCAGGATTAACAAAATTGTCCAAGTATCCAGTGGATCCTCGAGCATTCCTGTTACCGGCTTTACGTGTTAGTTAATATCCTTCGTTCTTCCTTTCCTTTTACTTATTTCCAGGACTCCCTGGAACCTCCCTTCTCCACTGTGCAACAGTCGTGCTGGAAAAGCACGAGCATTGTTCCCGCGTCTAATCTCTATCAACGCGTGGCTGGCTCACTGCCAATTGACTTTCTCCTTAGGAATGATCTCGTAAATTGCCTCGCTGCGGACGCCGAATACTGACCGCACACAGATGATAGATATCCCTTTATTATCGTGCTTTACTGTCAGCGAACACTGCTTACGATTGTTCCGACGCACTTTAATCGTTTCACTAATCATTTTAACGAGACGTAGGGTTTTCCTCCTAGCAGTAACGCATTTGATTAAGATTTCTAACAAACTTGAAGTACAGCAGGTTACTTGGATGATAGATTTAGACTGCCGCGGTGAACGAAGTGTCCGAGTGCAAATGTCGGATGTTAACATGTTTAGTCACCTTGACCTGGCATCCGGCACTCG
Source organism: Ectemnius cavifrons (assembly GCA_964023945.1). NCBI lineage: Eukaryota > Metazoa > Arthropoda > Insecta > Hymenoptera > Crabronidae > Ectemnius > Ectemnius cavifrons. The sequence goes on along the minus strand of OZ030385.1, from coordinate 9,206,048 downwards.
TGAATAAAATCAGGTAATGTTTGAGAAACCAAAGGTGCGAAAGACATCAAAATATTGTCTTGAAGTCAAACATTGTTATAAAATATTTATAACAACCCATTATTCTTTAAATTAAGTTATTCTTATCAAACATACGAAATGTCAGGCGTTCAAAGTCAGCTACGACGTGTATTAACTATTAAAAGGAACAAGTGGATCTTCGCTAATCGCTCTTCCATCATTCAAAGGTTCAAAGATGCCGGCATTTAAAAGTCGCGTGGTCCGAGTAGTTCGATAATTCAAAGGTGAACCGTGTATGTTTATCGCATATACCTAGAAGATAGTTCACTAGCAAAGAGAAACGGGCGTGCGCGAGTCCGCGCATAGTCATCCACTAAACGGAGAGAAGGAGGCGAGAATAGTCGGACGGGGCGTACACGGATGTTAGTACGGTCCACCGAAATATCAAGCCAGAATTTGATATATTCGGAAACCCACGACTTCCGGTGCTTGCACACTATCCGGGCCGAAGAGTCGCCTGTTACTAATTCGCCGGTCGACTGCGCGCTGTGATTTAAAGAGCGTGTATCTCATCCGCGACGAGTCCGCCTGTTTGGAAGAGGAAAGGCAGACGATATGAGAGAGCGAGAAGGGAAGAGGGTGCGAGGATATACATATAACAAAGAGCGGTATGCTCGAGTGAAATTTATCGGAGCGCATGATTTTTTTCTCCTTCCCGTTTGCCAGAGCCTCGGCTCATTCAGGCTGAAACCACGTGGTTGGAGTCGCGCCAATGCTGAGTTATGTTTATAACAACGTGTAGTATACATATACAGTATCGTAGGTGGGATTCTCGAGAACTAGTGCCAGTCTGCCTCGTAATAGCAATACTATGCGACACACACCACACAGAGATATCTCTCGGAACCACGCGCATTCCACAGGATTCGTCGTCAGATTTTCCCACCTCTCACACCTTTTGGACATCAGCCACTGTTCTTTTCCGCGGCATTCGGTAGAGTTTCGCAATTTAACCGGTTGGAAGGTGGAGAAGATACGTTGGGATTAACGCTTAATTAGGGATGACGAATGGCCGATCGTAAAAATAGTAATCACTTTGGCTAGTGACTTACGAAGTCGCCTCTCGGAGACACTACGCTCTGACAACGCGTCCCCGGCATTGTCGCCCGGCTATTTATGGATTAGTTCGGTAATTAGTCTCGAAGCAGAGTCGAGAACTTCGGCCCTGGCCATTCCTTCGTTCTTCTTGCTTGATTCTTTGCTCGGGAAAACTATTGTCCACCACGTTCATGTTTCAAGGAATTCCTTGTTTATATGGAAATGCAGCTAGTTTACAGAGCAATTATTCTCATTGGTCAGTGGTAAATATTCATTTACAATGAAGTATTAGTGTTGACTTTCAAATGCGCGAAGGTCTCATTGAACCGTAGTGTATTCATGCCGGTTGCTTCTCCCGCGTCATTACTTCGAGCGTGTGTCCGGTACACGCGTCTCTCTCTCTCTTTCTCTTTGTCCCTTTTTTTTTCTGGCGACAGGCCTTCCACCCTTCTATCATTGTCTATCCGCAGCCTCATTTCACCAGGGACTACAAAATCCCTCTGCGACATCCTCCCTCTCGCGAAGCTACCGAGTGGACTTGATGATAATGGACGGAGTCACTAAGGAAGCCCTGAGATCACTTTATCCCCGGTATTTCGAGTCTCCTGTGACAAGGCAAGGCTGAAAATAGGTCTGAATTATCGACAGCGGTGATCGACATTACCGGGCACTTCTTCGCAGTGCCGAGCAATGTGAATTTTAGATTCATACGCCGTGAAAGACGGTGGAGTGGAGTCAATTGGCGTGGACGATCTTGTCTAGTAGCAGGGAGATTTTCTGCCAGACGAAGTAGTAGTTATATGTGTTGGCGCGAGAGTGGATTTTTCCGGGTGGCAGCCGTCTTGTAGCACCTTCGCTTGGCGCACTCTCTACCTTTAACCGAGGACAGCTTGGAAGCATGCAAAAGCGGAGAGATGCGCCTTAAGGGTTTACCTAGCGCGGGACACCTAGCCGCCCCTAAAGCGTCGCGACGCGTACTATTTCGGTCGCTTTGGGATGCCTCTCGTAAAAAGAGGCGCGTGGAGACGCGTATTAATAGATCAGGCTGAGAGCGCATCCACACTGACACGTGGCTCGACGCGCACCATCGAAATTCAGTCGAAAAGCAACGCGTCTATGCGCGCGAATCCTTCTTACGCAAGCTACGATCATGAAATGATGTATGCGCTTTAGTCGCCCAATGTACGCACGTGTGTCTGTCGCGCGGTGCGTTTGGTGATACAGGCCGGACACGTGCCGCCTCGGATTTCAGGAGTCTCGCTCGAGCAATTAAGAGCCGACTTCGCAGACATACTGTCATAGTATCTGAAACGGATGCTGCGTAAACCAAAAGTAGACTGAGAGATATATGTTATATGTATGTATGAATGTGGCTGGGCGGTGAGTGTTAATTCTGTAAGCGATGAACATTATTCGAATGCACGCCTCTTCTCTGTAATTCGATTCGAATATCCACCTCGGCGGAAGCCGCCCCTCCAAATCCATGGTAATTTTATACTAACCTGTGTACCTTCGTTCCTGTTGCAGAATCATGAATATGGCGGATATGGGGATGAGCCGCGACGGAAAAGGTATGTAGATATCTTTGACCCTTATGCTAATAATTCGCAGACAGCGTCGAGTGTTAAGGTAGTCGTCGTGCTATACTATTTTGTTAGCCACTCTTGAAAATTCATGCAACGTATATGCAGAGATTAATAATTAATAATGTATAATCGACTTTCTACGATAATTTTTGTATATTATATTTTTCTATTATATTTAACATCGATTTTGGCTGTATAAGAAACGCATACAAAAACCCTGATGCATTAACTTTAGCAAAGGGAATAATTTCTTACATTTAACAGTCGGATTATATACAGTGCGACAACTACCTTAAGGTTCAATCGGCGTTGGCCTAAGCACTCGCATGGTTTATTCTGATTCTGGGGAGTTCGGGGGTCGAGTGAATTATGTCACTAATTGGCGGATGTGACTGGATAGCGAGTCGAGTATTCGCTTTGCTCGGGTCTGCATAATACACACGCGCACTTAACGCTCGCTTTCTCTCCCTTCGACTCTCCTTATTATTAGACTTGGCTTCAAGAGCCACTCCAAATCAGTGCGAAACTTGGGGCGGCGAGAGCGGAGTCTCCGCGTGCTCCGGCGAGCAATTAATTGGGCGACGTGTTCACTCGCCGCACCCCCGGGCTACGTTATCAGGAAGCAATTGCTCGGCTCCGTCGTCCCTTTAATTCGAAGGCTTGTCTCGGGAAAGTGTTTCCTTCCAAGCTCGAGCCATGAATACTCGATCCAATGGCATTGTTGGAACGGTGAATGAGAGAGAAAGGGGGGAATTCGGACGGTTAGAGCTGAGCTAGCTATGCAAATTCATCGTAATCGAGCGGGTTGAAGAATGCAGAAGCAGCGGGTGCACGTACTTCCGTGTGTGCCCGAGTTTAATATCAATTTTAGATAGGAGCGTGCGGAGTGCCACGGATTTCGAGAGCACCGATCCCATGCAATCGTAAAGCTCAAGCAAGCAGAGAGCCTCTTTCTCTCCTGGCATTCCTCTTTTCCCGGAGCGAAATAGTAGGCGCTTGAATTTCTGATTGGATGGATCGTGTCAGAAAGTACCGAGGGAAAGAGAGAAAAAGAGTGAGACAGATAGAAAGCGTGTATCGACGAGCTTGGAAAATATATTCCCACCAATCCATCGGCAGCAGTTAGTTTGCTCTATGCTGTTCGAAGCTGTAAAATCTCAGGAGAGAATTACCATCCTGTTTTACCTTTCACACGATCGGTGCTGCTTCTCTTCTCGTTCCCAAGTGGAATCTTAATATATTCCGACTGCGCTCAAAGAAAATTCCAACGATTATCGCGCCTCATCGCCACCCGATTTCTCTAGTTTAGCATTAAATGTTGCATGGGGAAACAAAGTGTTGGCTGATCCAATGACTTGCCATTATCCATTAGCACCAGGCTTGCTTTTCACCGACTATTTCTGCCTAATTGAAAGCGAAGCCGGATGGTGGTTACCAGGTCCAAATGTGCTAACGATCTCGCATGTCTTGTGTTGTTGCAGGGAAGACAATAATAAGCCGAACCACGTCCTCCTCTTCACAATTATCAACCCAGTTTACCCCATCACCGTGGTAAGTGCAAGTCCTGTTAATTAGGAACTCATCACTGCCACGTACGGCTCTGAATTCTCGATGATCCCAACCACTCTGAAATCCGGAGCAAACTCGTGCCAGCAGCTGCGCATTTGATTAGAACTGAATTCTCGTTGTCACTGCGGTAAAAAAAAAACACGAGCTAGAAAACAGATTCGATCGAATGAGAATGACACGTGTGTACTAATTATCTAATTGATTAGATATTTGTTACGTTGGAAGTTCAATTATTATTCTTGATGTCGATTGCGAGATATTTTAGAAAAGAACGAATACTAATAATAGCAATCAGAAATACCGCAGTGAAATATGATTAGGTTAATGATTCGTGGGTGCCAAATCTCTTCAGACTACTAAATGTCTATTGAACTGTGTACAAGGTAATTTACTTACCATTGAATTACACATTATCGACAATGTTACATGAATATTCCCCAATTGTTCCCCGCATATTATATTACACATAATATTATATTATATCTACAATAAATAATACACATCGGATAACAAACGGATACGACAATGCCGAACCAAAGGAAACCGAATCAGTACACAGAAAGGGTGTGCGGATAACAGAAACGGTCAAACAACAAACTACCCGGTTAGTAGAGATTTCGGATAAGAGAGTTTCGAATAAAAGAGACTGTATTGGGAGGTAGCGACGCGGTCGAAAATCGGGCACGCCGATAATTCCATTTATCCATCGGCACCAGCTACCAGGTGTACAAAGGGAGCAAATATCGACGAGAGGCGCTCGCCTAGCAGCGTGTCTCGCGGTGGTGGCGAGAAAAGTTGGCAGGGAGGAACACACGTCGAGCGCGCGTACGACGCCACGCACACCATAGATTTCGCGCGTAGTGCCGTCGCAGTGCATTTTATTTCTGCATCGCGCCAATAATAGATGAGAGCTCCGGTCTCTCTGTATCTCTCGGCGCACGTGCATCCGTATACCTCTGTGTGTACGTCTGTGTATGTGTGCGCGTTTCTAGCGGGGCCGTTTCTGTCCCGCAAACGGCACCGATCCGGCATTGTTCGCACGTCCGAAACCATTCGCGAAGGATGGCGCATAGCAGTCCGGTCACACGAGAGGCGAGAACCAGAGTAAGAGAGGGAAAGAGAGAAGAGAGAAACACAGACGGGCCAGCCTCCTTTTTCTCATTCTAGCGACAGACAGTCGCACTAATTAAAGAGCACCTAGACACCCCGAACACGTACACACAACGCAACCGGTGCATTATGTCGTCTCACGAACTGTTTCATAAATCTCATCCTGCTTCTGCCGACTACGCGTTTGCCTCTCGTTCCGCCTCGCACTTAATTCGCTAATGGACTCCACCGGGCACGCGTTGGGTACTTTAATTGTTCCGTAAGGTGCAATTAAAATTTCTTATTTCGTCGACAGCGCCGAAATTCGATCGAGCGATCCTAATTGTTTTGGGGTCGTGTCGACCTAGCCATGTATTAAGAAGTTTTTCGTTGACGGTTTAAGTGTCGCGTTAGCTAATAATAATTAATCGACGCGATGAGCTAAGGAGAGTGTCGTGCTCGCGTAGAGGATAATGGAGGACGAGAAGCAACGCGCGCTCGACCTATCTTAATCCCAAGTGTCCGTGAGCAAGGAATCTATTAGGGCGTCTCGTCTCCTTAATTTCATTAAAAGCTCATCTCTCCAATATCACCGTCGAAATCGAGTCACTCACACACACACACACACACACATACATACATTGTCGATTGAAATGGGCTTTCTAAATCTCTGTGAGTGGTGCTCGTTTCATGGCTCCAGTGGCTCTCGTCTAACGGGTGATTAGTCTAGGTTCAGATGTTATCTTATAATTAGATGGGAATCATTCGATTCCTCGAGCTTCATCGGGAACCAATGAACGGACTCGTATATGTACAATCAAGGTTTGTGCGGGGGAGTAATGAATACAGTGCGAGTCACTAATTGGATCACCGCGTTTTTCGCCGTTTTCATCGCGTTAGGCAAATTAGCTCGTCGACGGGGAAACGAGCAAGTCTCTCTCTCTTTCTCTCTCTGTCTCTGTCACTCTAATACAGGTACACCTCGCTGTGAAGCATTATCACCCAGTTTCAGTGGGTCTCGTTCTCGTTAGGTGTGCGGTGCCGCTTTTTCAGCCAGCTGTTTCTAACTCGCAATTACTCGGATCGCGCGGCAAAGTATGACAGGCTGTCGCGACAACGGATTAGCGTGGATGATCGGGAAAAAAGTGGCGGTCTATTCCTGGCTGGCAGGCACACTCGGCAGAGAGGAGCTCGTCGCTGGGATTCGCCGTCAGCGACGGCAGAGAGTGTATCTAGCGCACTTAGAGCCGCCTCGTAGAGCTTCGAATTTATTTGCAACGAGTGCGCGCGCCCGGCCACTCTCTGCCACTCACCCGCACCCTATCCGTGCTACCGTAGAAACTTAGTTTCCATTTTGCAACAGTGACTTCGATGTCCACCGACAATTTACACGGTATCACTCGCCAAGAGCAGCGCCGCTCTTCCGCTCTCTTATTAAATTCGCTTTTATCCGATCCAAAGAGACAAGTAGAGAAAGGAAAGAAAGGAAGAAAAAACAGAACCGTGAGAAAAAGAGAGTGTGTATTCTTTCGGTAATTTTACGATGAGAATAAAAACGTGGCGTATCTCTTCGGTGGTAAAACGGTGTATTATCGGAGAATGAAAGTTTAACAGAATTGCCTGGTGTGGGTTAGTGGACTTTAATAATTCCCGACGATATGACGGCGGAGCTCGGTGTAAAAAGCAAACATGCTCTCTCTCTCTCTTTTTCTCTGGAGTTCCCTCTTTCTCTCTTCCTGGTCAGCCGACTCTCCCCTTTGAACAGCAGACAGCCACTCGCCTAGTATTATTCACCGCAGAGAGCGAAGTGTTTCCTTCGAGTTTCACGCAAGTTAAATAGAAATGGCGGCGACCGCCGCTTCGCCAGATTAGGTTTCCCCGCGATCGGTGTAACCTTATCGCAGTGCCGTTTCAATGCTTGTTCTAGAGTTGCTCGAGCACGATCGCCAACTTATTGGATCGGTATACCGTTACCAGCCACCACGGTCTACGACCTGTCTCTCTCACTAGCGAGGCTACTCTTCTTTGCTAGTCGCCACAGACTGGTTACTGGTTTGCGCAAACCAGGCCTCGTACGTCCCTTTCAACTCACCGTCGCAAGCTTCGTTCTAACAGTTCCGTTTTACTCGTTCCTCTCCACTCGAAATTACTCCTTTTTAATCCATTGACTCTGAACACTTCGCTTCAAGTAAATACTTTATTGCAATCAACAAAGTTTCGCGAATTCCAATCCGCTATCTTGGTAACTCGACGCTTTCTATCTGAGAATCAGTCGGTTATTAATCAGAGCGAGATATCCAACAAGTTCGCCAGCGCGAAGTTACTTTTACAGTAATTAAAATGAAGCCGAGGGTCAACATCATTATATTAATTCGGGAGAGTTACTTTCTTTTTTTTTTCCCCCCAGCGAAGCCACCACTGACAAAGGAGTATTAAGGCGTTTGAGAAAGGTCGCTCGATATTGCGCGCCGCGGCCGAGTTAAAAATCCAGCTTCGTGCTCGATTGCAATTTAAAGGAATCCCGGCTATTGTGGCAGATCAAGAGCAGATTTCACCAGGAACTTTGAAAGACTTACCCGCAACTTTGCCCGGAGGGCGGTGAGACAGGCGGGCAGGGACTTGTCGAGTACTTGGAGAATGTTTGGGATAAGTAAAAAGAAGGAGGAAGGGAGGGGGAAACTGCGCTGTGACGAGGAGCAGACGAGGATGTTAGCCTCTCTTGCCGATTCTTTTACCGCGTTCTTTCCTTCCGGCCTCTCGAACAATAAGAGCCATCTCTTTTATCCGGGGAACCTTAGCCTCGCCGAAACTGGTCGCGCAAGAGGAATTGGGTGAATAAGTAGGAACTTGCTTGGTAATAGCATTTGATCTGCCACGAGAACTTTCTCGTGCACGCTTTCGGCGACTTTCTATGTATAGTCATCCTCGCAAGATTTCCGCACTCCTTGTTAGTCGTTGTCAGTAGGACACAGTTTGGAGGGATAATGACGAAAGCTTCAACCAAGTTTCGCTTCATTAAGGTAGTTGTCGCGTTAGAGTACTTTTTTCGGAATTATATGGCATTTTTGTAGTGTATGTAGAAGAGTATTAATTAACTATTCATAAGGTTTGAACATCTACGAAGTTTCTTTTGATTCAGTATGTGCGAGTCCAACTAAAAATGTTGATTACAAAACATGATTTAAATATCCATTGCTTATATTTCACATTTTGAGCTCTATATTGTTCGACAATTATCGTATACGATAATTTAACAATTTTGCGTCATTGGTCCCCTGTTGCGCACTGTTGTTTTGTTGATAGCAATATCGATTGCGCACTATCGACATAAACCTACCGCAATGCGAGTGCATTTCGTGTTATTGTCGCGCACTTGTCGAGCCTGAATTGCTGCCATTGTATTATACTACATTGTACATACATACACGTTTCTGTAGTACCCGGTGACTGAGTTTCGCGTATATTTCGAACACAGCTTCGCTCTCACTGCGTGTTTCGAGTTTGTTTGATAATTGTTCACAGTCATACTTCTACCAATTCGATCGCGAATGGAATCGATAAAACCGTGCAATAATAACAATAATAAAACGATTAAGAGAAAAGCGGAGAAATTAACTAGGACGATTCGTCAGACAACATTGTTGCTGGTTGACCACTGAACTGCTTCCGATTAAAGTTACTGCCGAGATATAACTAACAGGGAATTCTCGGTATCGCTGCTAATTAATTTTGATAGGGCAAAAAGATCTCTCGCATAGAGGAGCCGTTGTCTTTCGCCAGGCTGATGAATCACCGCGAAAAACTCAAGCAGCAGAAAGTGCTCCGCACTGATACCACTTCTGTGCAGCATTCGAGTCTGCTTTCCCACAAGTGGTATTATTATTCATACCATAGAATCTCACATTCACCGAGCAGCTCGCTTTCCAGTTTTTCCAATCTTTATCAAATAAAAGTACGAAGTGCATGGTATTCATTAAGAAGTATTAAAAAGTCTGAAATAAGTACAGGAATTTGAGTGGGCAAGATGGATGTTGTTACTCTTTGGTGCAAATTCAGGTCTTTATATATATTGCAGATGTTATTAAACTCCAATAAATTTCTAACTCGGATTCCTGAATCCACACGCATCTCAATTATTTCATCTCACACTCTCAGCTTTCGGCTACTCTTACAGAATCACGTGAGATATCAAAGCATTAGATTTTATCTGTTCGATCCCAATGATTCCAAGAGACCAGTAACTTACCCGGCGGCCCATTTTAACGACTCTCGACAGTGGCCGTGGATAGGGTGTGGTTGGAGTGCTCACGGGAAAAGTGGTAGGCCGTGTTTGAATCCATCAAAGCGTACTCTTTTTCCGGCACCACTCGATAATCGATAAAGCTCTCGTCTTTCGCACCCACTCCTCGCTTCTCTCCTTCTTTTCTCTCCCTCTCTCTCTCTCTCTTTTGCTCTCTCGCCGCCGGCCATTTTCGTTACATCTTTTCCCGCGTCTTTGGGCCAATGCGAGGAGAGTGGTACGTGTGTGGAAGTCCGGCACATCCACGTACGTACGTGGATGCCACGGCTTTTTCCCATGAATGCTCCTTCGGTACGAGCGGACTCATAAATCGGCAAGTTGCTCGGACGTGCAACGACCACTTGCTACCTCACTGCTTCTCTTTCTCTCTCTCTCTTTATCGATCTCTCGACGGAGGTGGACCCGTTCAACTGATATACTGGCCAGGTGGAAGTTCGATAGAGCGTAGTTTTATTCAAACGTATGAAAGCACCGCTCCATTATTCCTTAGTCCCGTTTCATTGCTCGTAAGGATCGAGAGAGAGCCAATCGAATGAGTGTATGCCGCACAAAGAGAGCGGCGTCGAGTTTTATTGAAATTCACGCCGCACTTTTGACGCTTGCAGCTACCTTTCCGCGTATATGTGTACCACCGAGTGCGTGGCATATAGAGTGGCTCCGGGTGACGCAAGTCGACCGCTTTTGCCCGGTGAGTTTCGGCGCTCCGATCATTTCCCAGCACGGTGGGAACAGCAATCGGTGAGTTTCGCTCCCACTCGATCCATTTGCCCTGGCGTATTCGTCAGAAGCGGATTCACGGATTGAGGCCTGCGTGGCTCGCATGCGAGATCGCTCTCCTCGGAAATAGTGTTTCTAGCCGGTGCTTGAGATAGAGGAATTTTAGGAAACTCAACTTGACCCGTTACCGAAAATCTAGCTTTATTCAAAATGTTACAATTCTTGTCGGAAACACCATGTTCGCACTTGTAGGTTTTGCATACAATGATTGGTGTAGTTTTGTCGATCTTTATGAATCATCTTTAAGGGTAGAAGGACACCAATGAGGATTAAACATACTGATTCTTTGGTTGTTCGTTTATTAGTTTATCTTATTATCTTAAAGCTAGTTGTTTTTATATTTATAAACTTTTCTTTTATCTTCTCTCTTATTATTTTAGTACCACTCACAGCTTATATTATACTTATTACTAAACACTATGAGAAATGTCTCTTACAGAAAGACTAGCTTCTCATAGGACCAGGGCGGTGCTCTTCTCGGCGTAGGCTTCTCTCATAAATATGAATTTTTCTAGTCAGGGTTGGTAGTAGCCGGCGTGCAGTGCGTAGGTCCACACAGCCCCGGCGTACCAGGAAGACGTACGATCGTTGGAAATTTAAGAGACACTCGTGTTGTGACAGTGCACGAGCGAAATCGTGTATCACCAGCAGCGATGTCCCGCCGGACTTGGTGACCCGTTTCGCCTTCCGCCACATTGTGGCCAATGTGCGTGTGCGTGCGCGAGAATGTATATGTATGTACAAATACAAATCATGGAGGAAGAAACGTAATGTGCCGCTTTGTCGAGGTTGGCCACGCGATAGGACAATATTTGCATTCGACACGCCTCATAATATTAGCCGAAAAAGTGGTTGGTACCGTAGCTTTCCGCCACTGACTCGTACGACTGGTATTACTAAGAGGCTCGATGATTTCTCGAGTGTCTCCTGCTGTTCTATGCTAATTTTGATTTCTACCGGACTCCATTCTGTTTGTCTTTCCTCGCACCGTTTACTATAACTAAGATTGTGTATGTTTACTCGTACATAAGTAGTTTGCTGTGACAGTCGACATTTTGTGAGGAGATCTGTCATATTTAATTGAATTGACTCGTTACTGCAAAGAAACTGATAGATGCAAGTATGTAAGAGAATCCAAGAGTGTCGTTTCTTATTGATAGTCTCTACGACAACCTTTTTTATGATGACACTTCAATACGTTGTCAGGTTTAAAGTATCTTAAATTAAGAATACTTGGAACTCCTTCGTATTTATGAGTGCTTTTATTTTGTATCACGCAATGCCTGTATTACTTATAATACTTTTTCACACATCGATCAGTTTTAAAGCTCTTCTATTCTAATCAAGTTTCTGTTGATATTTCGAGTGGTTTCCCGTGTTTATTGTGTCTACGAGAATATTTAACGAGCTAGTCTGACCAAGCATTGACTCATACTACTTTCCAGCCTTTTTTTCCTCGAGACTCGCCCGTTTACCGACGGCATATTTTTCTGCGTGCTAACACTTTGTATCTACACTCGACGATGCTAATTTTCTCCGATGGTATTTCGTGGGGGAAGTACCGTGGCCCACAGTTTGCTGTAGGTCTGGGTTACGTTCACTGGTATTTACGTTTTGCATATTGCGTGACCGCGCGCAAGGACACAAGTCGTGCGACTGCCGTTTAATGCGAGCCGTTTCGCTATATCCACAGACAGACGCACACACACACACGCACGTATACACTTTACTAGAATAATAATCGTGTTTTATGGTGGTATAAATCTCGCGTCAAACAAATCTCGTTCTCGGATTAGGGGCGATTAATTTTTCTCCTACTTGGACACCCAAGTAGCTGTGCATTCCGAGACGAAGCAACGAGAGCTCTAACCATGGATTATTTGAGCATCTAGTTTACACGCACGCGTGCGTGCAGCGATTTCCCATTCATAGAACAGATGTTTCCCAGCGGCGTGAAAATAAGCGGAGCCAAATATAAGTAGACACATGGAAGAGGAGTATTCGTGTGTTAGGAAAGCTTGGTGTGTTTTTCGTGATTCCGAACATTCGGAGCGTTAAAAGCTTTTCCCGATTCGAGCCTGCTCCGTTGCGTTACCAGTTGAATTTGCGGTTAGTAGTTTTTCAATCTATCATGCCGTTCTTCTATTAGCCAGTGACATTCCAACTCTGCTGGCTGTGCTGGCGGAGATATTCGCAGCGGCTTGTGGAACATTCCCTCCATTATCGTAATTAAAGTCGGCAGGATTCAATTGGTACTGGGTAGGTGGAGGGAGTCGGGCGTGCTCCCGGAATTGACTTGCGAAACTTGCTTACTCGCATCGGCAGTCTTTCATTGTCGATCGCTGCAGTGAACTTTGAAATGTCTTATCTCAGCACACTGCTTTCCTTTCTCCATCTGTGTGTGCGTGTGTCTGTGTTCGCTCTATCTCTCTTTCTCTTTCTCCGAGCAAGTTGATATTACTTTGACGGCAGCCTGCTGTCCGTTTCCATTATTTATAACTCGATTATCGGCTCTCTTATCATCCACCGCCCGCGCTCCCTTGCATTCGCCGATTCCATTCAACCGCCCCTCGGCTTTCCTTTCCTTCACTCTGATAATACAATCAGGAATCATGGCACTCTCCGTGTTTCGTATTCCCGAAATTGGGTTCGATCCACTAGGCAAACAACTGGCTGGTATTCATTTGGTAGGGAATTGATTCGGTTTCTCTTTTACGGAGAGTCGAAGCTACCGGCTTATTTAGCGACGCACTCGGCGAGAAACGATCCGGAAGAGGCGATCTTGCAATCAGCATCAGGTAGAAAATCCATGGAAGAGAGAATTTTATTCTTGCGTCGCCGGTGCCCGGTCAGCCAACCCATTCCCATTTGCGATAACTCTTGTATCGTTCGATGCTTTTTATCGGGCACTGCCCACTACTAGGAGCTATGTATCAACGCTATCCAATATCGAGGAGAACGGCTGCGGCGCACAGAAAACGGGAGAGGACGTGACAGAAAAAGAGGGAGGCCGAGCAAGAAAGAGAGAGAGAAAGGGAGAGAAAAGTGACTTTTCTACCCGTGAAAAGGAAACGAGATCAATTCACCGAATCGAATATTCCTTGGATCGCGAATCTCAGTAGCATCGTTTCTAATCTAGAAGAGGGGCGGCGCGCGTGACTCTTATTAATTCTTTTCCGCCCCATTTCCCCACCAATATCCATTCCAATTGTACCAATAAAGTCCTATTAACGAACGCTGCTCGTCAGTATCGAGAGCGAGGGAATCGTTCCTCGAGTTGAACCGCATCATCATTACGGCACCGTTTTCTCGTAAGCTTTCCTTGCTTCTGGATTCGAGAGGGAATCGAGTTCTCGTTAGCATTAAGGTAATTCTACTATTTTAAAATCCCTTCAAATGAGCACGCATCTCTGTGGTAGGAAAGAGGCGATCCCAGCTGATTATGAATACGTGATCATTTGTCAAAATGGATGTAAGCTCAGGGTGCGGCTTTGACCTCGCGGCTGCCTTGGCTTCGGAATTAAAGCCGTGCTCGGAGCAGCTCCAGTGTAATGAATAATTAGCCTTAATCAGAGCGAACGCTCTGAAGTGCCGACGTATCAAAACCAAGTTTTCTTCTATTTTATTTAATCTTCTCCCACTCCAGCAACTTTCCTCCATTAATTACAAAACTAGGGAATCTTTCCTCATTTCGAAGGTTTCCCTTAGAGAGTCGACACGTGTGTGAATTCTCTGAGTAGACATCGAAGTATTCAGACATACGAAAAGCAGCGAACGCCGCCAGGATGATGTAAGCCTTTAGAGAGCACGTGCTGCTCGGGATCCGGCCGCAATCCGCTCGCTGGTGAGAGCGTAAGCCGTATGCTATATCTAGAGCATGATAACATTCCCGAAAACGGTATGCTAGTCGTGGCTGCAAACACACCCGAACCGTCGCCTATCTGACACGGTAATCCCATAATTCTTTCGCCAGGCATCGCCACCCGTGCGAATTTCGGAAGAGTATACTGAAATATTGTAGCCGAACCTTCCAACCCTCTCCTGGAAACTCCTCCTGCAAGCTTCTTCTGCAAGTCTGATTTTACGGCGCGTTGCGACGTAATACCTTCAACATGGATTTACCTCGCCAATGCACTCTCCGCGTCCGAGTGCATTTTTCATAGGACTCCTCGATTTTTTATCCAGCCCAGCAATGGGAGTAGAAATTGTTGTCTCTTTCTCGGGATTTTGACGTGGGAAATTTGCCACACTGCGCGCCCAACCTGACAGTTCTTGTACGCGTATTCGTGCTGGCGGAATACTTCTCGTTTAAATACATTTTTTCTTCTTTCTTTTTTTTGTGGAATTCATCCGCTGTCTTTTTATATCAGCTTTTTATACGCTATTACTTTTCGTACATTTTGTACTTTTTGTAAAGTGTAAATAGTACGAGTTGGATTCTGGGAATATTCCCTCTCGTTTGCGAGAGTTTTTCGGTCGTTGGTGTTCAATGTTCGATCGTTAGAAGCTAAAATCGACGTGCGGAATTATCTCTGGTTTTACGCGAATGTGTTTTTTTTTCGTCTCTCTTTCTCTCGGATTTGCGACGTTTTGATAAATTATAAGGCAGTTTGATAAGGCTAATACCTTTTGGTACACAGATTCGTGTCGGAGAAATATTACTTGTTCAAATACACTTTCCATCGAATTTTCGTAGAGCCTTTTTATACACTGCGAATGGTACGGATATCCTATGAATATTCTCTCTTCTTTACGAGAGTTTTTCGATCCTAGGTGTTCAATATCCGATCGTTCAATAGTTGAAATCGATGTCCGGACATATTGCCGCTCGTTCGAACATTATTTCTCTAGGATCGCAGCGTTTTGATAAATTATCGGAGAGTTTAATATGACTCTACGCTCAACCTAACACTTTTGGTACACAGATTCGTGTGAGGGAAGTATTCCTTCTTCAAATACAGTTTCCACGAAATTTCCACAGTTTTTTTTATACACTGTGTTGCCTGACACTGAGTTTCCTAGTCATTGGTGTTCAATGTCCGATCGTTCAATATAGCTGAGATCAATGGCGTACTTATCTCCGTTCAGCCGAACATTGTTTCTCCGGGATTGCTACGGGCTTTTGATAAATTATAAAGGAGTTTGATAAGGCACGATCGCGTTAATCCCAGCGAGTAGTGGTCAGGCATTACCGGTCAGCTTAAAGGATTACTCGAAGATCGGATTTGACAGGCGGCGAACGCGAAGCCCGGCGAACGGATAACACACCGATCCTATATTATTTACTCCACCGCACTGCCAAGATAACATATCTCCCACGAATTTCGATCACGCTTCACCATCCTTTCCATCTTCCTTTCTACTCTTTCCAACTTGCCTCCGGTCATCCGATGACGCTTTTTTTCGCTTGCCTCGAACTGTGTCAAACTTTTGATATCCTTCCTGTGTTCAGTTAGCAGCTCCGATTAAAGTGCCTCTCTCGCCAGAGGCGTTTCTTTCGGGTCCCGTTCGCGAAGGAGAGTGGCATACATGCATGCATGCGCGCACACCTACTTACGGCAAGCGCGCACATACATTATTCAGTCGACTGCGTAGATTTATGAAGAGGCTGCAATTAATTCCGGGCAGCGAGCCGCCGCCGGTGTATACGAGGACCAACTCTCCACTGCCATGTGTGTACGTGTGTGTGTGTGTGTGTGTGTCTCGTTCCAACACGCTAGCTTCGTGCTGGAATTTTAATTTGTTTCGCAAGTTTTATTGCCCGGCTTGCGCCGGTCGCCGATCCAACCCACCACCGGGTTCATAAAGCGCGCCGTGTAAGGTCACCGCTCGAGAGGGCTTTTGTTCCAAGAGACAGAGAGTGAGAGAGAAGCTGAGGTGCATCGCGCATGAATTATGCCGGGGCGCGCATACTTCCCTTGCAATATCGCTGGAAATAGTGGCCTGTGGACAGTGTTGATGGGCCCTTAGCAATGACCCAGTTCGCCGTTACACCTCGTTAGCTGGTAGAACAACCCTGCTGCCTGCTACTCCAGTCAGCTGGATATGGAGACCTCGCATTTCCTCTCCCAGATTACCGGAGCGACTCTGTCTCAATTTAATCCCTCGACGGAATTTATCATCGAACCCTCCATTCGATTATAGCTATCATCAAGATTTATCGAATAGGAAAGGAAGATGACGCGACTGGGAAGAGGGGTGTGTGAGCAAGGGTGCATCGCGAAGAAGGGGAGCGGCTTAATCTCCGCGCCGATTTAAACGCCTGAGGCCAACGACCTTTGCCAAGTAGCCTTATAAGTACAGAGTCGCATGCCAATACTATTTCTCCCCTTAAAATCGATAGTTCTCGCGTGCCAGCGAGACTTTTGCATCACTCTCGTCCTCCCAGCAGACTCTCCACACTCTAAGCCGTTAACTAACTCGGATTAACTTGGGAGAGGTTGGATTCGGAAGTAGTCCTGCCAGTTGGGCGCGTTAAAGCTACCGTGACAGAGCAGTTTGTCGTCAGTGAAATGCTCCTCGTCCCCCTGCTGGGTTACTCCTTCCGACGCCCTTTTACGAGGAGCATCCACGTCGAAGAGCTCGACGAGTTTACTCCAGTAGCACAGTGCCGTGCCCACTACTTGTTGAGTTGATCAAGTAGTCTCCTGAGATTGCCGATCTTCAGCTGCCGAGGGGAAAATTGTATTTTATCGTTGCTTGCACTCGCGCTTCTGTCGAATCTGGACTTTTCGAGTCTTTACGAATTTCGAAGCATTTTTATTTATAATATGTCTTGATATATCAAAGTCAAAATAAATATGTGGCAAGAGTATTTTTCGATACCTCGGAAAAATAATATGATATCAATAGTAGTAAATAATAAAGTAACGAGTGCTATTATAATGCATTCTCTCTAATAAAAAAGAATCCATACGAGAGCGAGTAATTCTAGTATGTTCTACTTTAATCATACACATTTCTATTAAAAGACCTCCTACTATAATTAATAATTGAGTACTTGGTTATTTACGACTACCTCTAAGAATTGTGAGATTCACTCGAGTAGTGCGGTAGAGAAGATAAATTCGAGACCCTTGGTTTATGATAAGACAGGCAGCAGGCTATCTCGGCTGTTTACTGCGGCGTAAAATCTCTGCCGGATGATCCCCGGCTTGTACATGGTGTTCGCCTCTCCAACATTATCCTCGGCGATAGTGAAGGACCAAAAGCGGAGGGCTACTAGTGGTCCAACGCGAATGGGACACGAACCACTATGGCCGCAAGATTTACGCGGGAATTTCGGTGTACTAGACACTCCGGGCTTCTAGGATAGTCGGAGCTTAGGAACAACGATGCTTTAACCAGGTGACCGCGAATTATCTTTACGAAGCTTCCAACTTCCCTTTAGTTTGTGTACACACACACACACACACACACTCTCTCGTATACTGTGTCTATGTGGTACTGAAGGAGAGGTGTCTCAAGTGCGGATGGAGATGCCGTGGAAAATGGGTGCTCCAGGATGAGAGTTGGTGCTTTCTCGCAGTGACCCTGCACACGAATTAATTAGATAAACACTTGCCAACCTCGCGCCTCCCCCTTCCCCCTCTACAGAAGCATCAGAGTTTCCGGCCGTCGAACAAACATTGTTGTTTGTAACTCGTTTAGTTGCCGCGCGAGAGCAAACATCAAGCTTTCGGCATGCTTTACGGTGGTTGTTGACTCTTATGCCAGTTTAATCTTAGCATCTTTTTCATGGGAATCGAGCTAGTGGCGCATAGTTGGGTAGTACGATTGGCTGCTGTAATTTCCTGCCGGTCGATGTCTGCCAACGATAAGGCGTCCAGAGAGGCACACTTGTGTCGCTCGAGGGCATTTTAGATAAGGCTTTGCTTTTACCATAAAGAGGACACCACACACAGTATGATCGTTAGAGTGAAACGGGTAATTCAGGATGCGCATTGTTAACAACGGGGCAAGGTCCTTGAGAATAGTAGAAGCTATAGTGGTTGGCTGTTTGAGATGCGAGAAGGAGGTTCATCAAAGCGGGCGAGAGAGTCCGCGCTAAATAATTCGACGGTTTCCACTTGGCTCGGCTTGGTCCATTGAATTAGAGGGTGCAATCTCCGTAACAAGTCTCAGTGTTGGATGAGGCTCGTGCTACCTGCGAGATAGAATCGAGCCTGGAATCAATAGGGGAGACGAGCAGGCTACTAGCTCATCTCCCGAAGGTTGGAGCGACTGAAAGTAAGTCGATACGCTCGGGTTACAGTTGGAAGGAGCTACCCAGCACTTTCCTCCCTCGAATAAGAATTGCATTTCCATTCGATTTCATCAATCTGCTGGGAGGTCTAGGGTTGCGTCGAACATTTTAGCCGAGTTAGGAAGTGGCCGGAGGGTGGTTTTGCAGGTGTGGTTCGTTTCGACAGGGGTTCCGGTGGTGCAGTTCGTCGGAGTAACAGGGTAGCAATCGGCTTCCTTGGAAGGAAGTACCGCGTACCACACGTACACACACAGAGAGAGCACTTGGCGATTAAGGTCAGCGCACACGTTCTCGTGTTTCAGGCCTTAAGCGGAACGAGCGGTCTCTCCTTGCTCTCTCCGTGGCTCCCTCGGGCTCTCCTAACCTCCAACCGGGGTAAAGTCTCAATGGAATTAGGGGAGGCCAAGCCAACGGTGGTTTTCGCGGCAGCATCTCTCGCCCTTTAGCACGAATCCAGTGAAACTTGCTGGCCGGACCGAACGCGCGCGCGCGCGCACGTTTACAAGCCTGGTGGAAAAGCTGAGGCCACCAGTCGCTCGACAATGCCAGGAGAATACCGACCGGCTCAAACAGGCCCTCGCCCGCTCTGAATGGTAATGAGAGAGGGTACAAACCTACCCTTTTTTGCCCGCCTGAAAAGCCACATTGCTAGTTTCGGCGGTGGGAAGTGGTGGGAAGTACTCTGCTACTGGACTCCGAGAGGAACTCGAGTTCCTTCCCTCGGCAAATATCTGCCGGTCGTTCTATATCGCGAAAGGAACAACCCTTTTGTTCGCCGATTCGAAAACCTTTGCTGGAACTGGAATCTTGGAAAATTCTATTGGACTTATCGAAATGCTGGGTTTTAGTTAATATTACAAGATCGTTTGGTTAGGTAAAAGGTAGGATGTTAAACGATCTCCGATTCAACCTGCAACACAGCACAGGTGGCCGATTTCATTAAAGTGTTCTATCCAGGCTGACGCGGCGCTCGCTGAATCCAATTTAATTGGATCGTCCAACTTTTGTAAGTCTCGCGATTAAGAGAGACTGCCAGTTGCAGCCTTGGCTTTCTGTAGCTTAGTCAAAGCAGCGCCCGCCGAAGTTACTCGGTGCTCGTCTTGCCGAGGACGCCGCTGAATTCTGTGGAAACTTGTCGGTGAACGCGCGCGCGCGCGCGCGACGCTACCTTTGCATGGTTTCGAGGGTGAGAATGGCGAGGAAAGTTGGGTGCAACTCCTTCGGTACAGTATTGGTAATAGTATCTTGCACAGTAGCTGGCTGAATCTGGTGCTCGTCGGAGCCGAAGGAAAAATGGCGAACGAGATAGGATCCTCCGATACATCGAAAGAACCTGCTGCTTTCCTCTTCTTCCCCGACTCCTTCGAGCGTACAGCTTCTTTATTACCGCGCGAAACTTCCCCCGAAGGCTTTAAACTTTTTCGAACTTGTTTCGAAACTCGTGCTTTAAGGAACCGGCCGGAACTATCTTTCGGCGGGCGTTGCCGGGATTTTCGAGGGGGTATCACTGGAGGGAATATCTAAAATTTCCAGCACGTACCCTCCTCTCTTCTCAAGTTTACTTGTCATCCTAGTACGTTCTCGGCTCTTTAGAATATCCAGCTGTATAAAAAGCGTGAGAGCTTTTATTTCTACAGTTTTTAAAGAACTCCATCCCTCTCGAAAGCCTCGTATCCTTGTATCTGTCGTGTCCCTCGATAAATCAGAGTACCTTTACTCCTTTGCCAGGAGTTAATCAGAGGAAAGTCTCACGGTGATTCTCCATACGAGTGTTGAACATAGCGTACGGCATAAGATCAGTCGTCTCTGATTTCAATGACAGCGAAAAACTAGTGATTAAGAGCCAATGCAGGAATTATGAGATGCCTGGTTGTCGCGTGTCTTCTTCACTGTGCGCGTCTCCGATCCTTTGATGCCGCGCATCTAAAGTTAACCTACCAGTTGCGTTTGTATCACTCATCCGAGGCAAATAGAGAGCCAGGCAAGAGAGAGATAGACGAGGAAATGGATCGTGCTACGTGTTACTTGAGCTGGGTCAATCGGATTCCCTTGGCAGAGCGACGAACAAAGACGGCTCGATGGAATTTCCTCGTTATATACTTTTATTATCATTATTATTATTTTGTATGCTTTTATATTAAATTGCACTTTCTGTCTGTCACGTTGCCGACAGCGGAAAGGGTATTGTGTACCATTCTCATAAAAGCAGAATACCAACGATGTATTCTTTAAACTCTTAAGCAATATTAAAATAACAAAGACAGACTATAATAATTAAACAAATGCAAATATACAAAGTTTATTTCGAACCACACTATTTTTGTTACATATCTATATTATAAATGCAGATTTCTTTAATTATAATATTTTTTTTTTCCGAGACACCGTATGCAGAATAGGTTCTCGTCGCAGGTTCAGAAATACATAATCGAATACCGACATGATAATACGCAGCTATCATTGGCTCGTCGGACCGGTTTCCTTGACGGTTACCCAACTGGTAGCGAAGTTCACCAGACGATTACACACACGTAAGAGCAGCCGAATCTCGAACACCTACGCGACGCGTCTCCGTCCGGAACACTTGTTCGCCGAGCGTGTAATTAGCGGCCGTGCCAACGGCCTTTTTGCAGACAGTTACTAATGAAAGCGTCGCTGCAAGGAACGACAGGAGAAGATCGACAGTAGTGTCCAGTACCATTGGGAGTATCTATCAGACTGTTTAATTGTCCGCTCAATCTCGGTCGAATTCCACGCTCGCGGAGTCCCTCGCCTTTAATACCAACTGTACCAGCTGTTTATATCTAGCTATTTCTACCTTAAGCGATCGAATGACTGGTTATGAAATAAATCTTATGTTTCTCCCATTCGAGTGTAGCTAATTGTTAATTAAATACAAAAATAACTGCACAGAGAAGTATTGAGATAATAATAAAGAAATGATAACATTTTTATTTTTAAGAAGAACGAAATAAAAACCTGTGCATCGTAGAATCAAAGTTTAAGAGTGATTAATTAACTCGACGTTGATATGGTTAGTGTTGATTGCCAATATGCCGCTTATAAAATCGAGTCGCATTGCCGTGAGCGCTTCCACACTGTCTCCCGATAAAAATGAACGTCTAAAGATACCGCGCGCGTGTTTTAAATAGCGAGCTCGGCGAGAGGAGAGCCGAGAACGAGTGGGAGGAAGAAGAGATCGCGTGAGGCAGATCAGTGCACGAGTTGGAGCGATGAGACAGCAAGTGGCAGAGCTTCCTTGCTGGTGTTTCCGCCGCTCGCTTGCCACTGAGTCCGAATCACGGAAATAAGACTTTTTAGTCTTACGTGCGTGCCGAACCAACAACTTCTCTCTTGTTTACTACGCTCCAACTTCTTTTATACGAACCTTTTTTATGATTTTATCTTGTACATACAAGATGATTCACTCGTCTTTGCTTTTGACCTGTATGTAGTTTTTTACTTGGAGGTCTCATCTACAATATAGTTATACATGTTTATAAATTAACTTGCTGGATAGAATATTTTATTAAAACTGACGTCTTATTTTCGAATGATTTACTTCGAATTACATACATTATGCATACAGTGTAATATATGGAATGCAAGGAACAGTTGAGAACTAGTTATATATATGATTTATATTATCGGATAAAGGTAGTCTAACTTATCGCAATGCAGCTTTAGTAACTACAGGAATATCTGACCCGGAAGTTAGTAACTAAATCATATTTGAAAGAAATCCCTTATCCAAACAGACACGTCCAATTAGTTTTGATAAGGGAGCTTCTATTTCCACCCTAATTGGTGATTCTGCATGACAGTTTTAACAACATTGTAGTTTTCCTCGAGGTAGACGTGCCCTCGTCAGAGATGCGATCGAGTGTCGCTCGTTCCCAGCATCCATCGGAGAGATTTTCACCTGGAATATCTGAGAAATACGTCATTCTTGTGCTAGCGCGGTCTGTTATACGTTGACGAGCAACTCCCTCATTTTTACCTAGCTCGAATTTCCCTCGAGAGATAAAAAAGGGATCGCCGGAAGGCGCGTGCTTCCTTTCGCGCGAGCGCGCTTCCCGCTGTACATGTCGACGCGAGCGCGATCCCGCTTCCTCCTCCGAGGAGGGCGCGCTCATTGTAAAAAATGCCGCGGGATTATCTCCGCATTCTTTTTCATCCGCTAGTTGGGATGCTGGATGGCATTCATTTTAATGCAACAATTCGCGAAGGGAACACGAGTCCGACTTAATTCCAGCGCGCTGCCTCCGTAACATTCACCTTAATCCTTGGGAAGCTTTATTTTTCAAGAATTTCTCTTTTAGACAGCATTTTAATCCAGTTTGCGCGCGTGCTCGCATTCGCCCTTTGAAAAATCCGACCTTTGTACTGTTACGGCCGGCCTCTGGTAGAAAGTAGAAGAGACTTGGCAGGGTAATTGAGGGATGTCGCAGGGACTCCTTGTTGGACACGGAGAGAACTACTGCCACTACAGAATTACATCTGCCAGCTAGTGCATTCCGCACCCTGGCTTTTATTAACTGAATGAGATTCTACCGACGATTCAGAAATACCCTGCAACAGCTGGAATAGCACAGTCGGCTCTCTTCTAGTGAGGCTCGCGCGCGTAGATGTGCCATGTCAAATTTCAATTTGTCCTCTCGATTCGTCGACGGTGAGAAGAGAGGCGTCCCGACGCCGCGCGCTCTGCCACTCGCCGGCGTACATTGCTACCAGTGAAACCGCGTGTGCATAGGAATATCTCGGGATTGCACTCGAGGGAAATACATGTTCTCCCGCACAGCACTCCACTCGACTGTCTTCCCTTTCGCTACTGAGTAAATGGATGTCGTAATTATGGCCGGTTCATCACTTTTTCAGGCGTGCACTCCTACGTCGCTCGGCTGACTCTCAATGGGATTGAGAACGGAATCGGCTCGGGTCAGCCACTAATAATAGAGCCAGTTTTCTCGCTCCATCGATCGACATACCGAATCTCTATCCTTTCCCGTCGGTTTATTTAATACATCTCTCTGTTATTCCAGACTTTAACGCGATTAATCCCATTTGCCTTGGTAAAGTACTGTCTGAGCTTTCACGAGATATATCTCTCCTTCTTATAAATCTTTCGCTATGCCAGCGCTAGCCAAAGGCTTTTAAGCATTCCGCGTCTACAATAGAACCGGCAATTCTCAGCTGTTTCTTATAAATCTATTATATTTCTGCAGTTTATTAGAGGTCACGAGAAGGGAAGAGTAAAAGGCGGTGATTGAAATAAATGGAGTTGGAACCCGGTTGATTGGGGATCGCGAGAACTCACTAATTTCATGAATAACTCAATTTGTAACTTCATTGAAAATGGATGGAAATTTGTTCGATTTGTAAGGGAGAATACCTAGAATAATTTCACACCGTGCGAATTGAATGTTATTCCGTACTTTTGATTCGTTTCTACGGTTGAATGATAGGTAGAATGGGTGAAACCTGTTTTATTTCGAACGCTCAGTTCAGTTTACGTCAAATAATTTAACCAGCTGCAATGTAGCCTTTAGCGATAAAGAAGATTTAGAAACTAGAAATCTCTGACAAATTCACATTTAATTATAGTATTCAGAATACGATTACTATTTTGACTATTTACATTTCGTTTCTAAAATATATCGAAATCAACATGAAGAAAGTAACTGTATTATCGGAACAAACATGTCCCAAGTCGGGATAATCTAGGTTTTACTGTACAAAGCGTAAGTTCGGTGAGGGAAAAGTTGGCTGGAGAATCCCCCGGGGGATTTCCATATTTGTCACTGGCGGCAAGATTGCGGTCCAGAATGTTGGATTCTTTGTTCGCTGGATGTTGTGGAAAGTCGCGTAACTCGCGTCCCCGCGGTTTGAGAGCGGCTTTGGCAGGGAGCCACACGGCGTGTCATCACTCGTGCCGGAGAGAACACGAATTTGCCGAGCCAACAGCTACAGGTAAACATACACCTGTCCTTAAACGTTTTCAGTTATCGGTCACTTGAACTGAACGGTGCTCATTCAAGCGTCTTCCACCATTAGAACTTTCTCCTTTCCCCTTTCTCTTCGCCCAATCATAATCGTTCAACTGTTTGGATCAATCATCTAAAATTCTGCTTACGAAACTTTACATATTGCAAAGAAGAAGAAAAACACGAGCAAATATAGGAAGGCAGTTATTGGATGTCGGATTTGACCCAGATCTCGCGGGCAATTGTTGCGTCCCTTTCGCAATTCCCTGACCCGTTGGAATTCATAGTACGCAAACATTTTCGAGTAATTGGCGCAGCCTGGGAAATAGAGGGGTGGGTCGTTCGGTTTATGGCGGAGAGAATAGTTTACCTTTGGGTTCACTTCGGTTTCAAATACAGGTGTGTAAGGCTTCCGTGTAAGTACATGGGTCAACGACCCCCACGTCTCTTTCGAAACTCGCGTCAAGAGACACGTGAAATAGTAAATACTCGGCTCAGCAGTGCTCTTGCCGGCGTTGAAGTCGCAGCTTACAACCCAGTCCAAGTACACACAGACAAGCTCTTCTTCCTTCTCTTCCCCTGCGGCCGGTAGCGCCTCTTCAACGACAGAAATTGGATCTTCGGCAAATAGTAGGGCGAGAAATTTATTTGCCAGTTTTCTGCTCTTGGGCTCTTCACACGCGCTCTAGTTTACCCCCGGTTGTATCGCGTTGAGCGTTGAATATTCCTCTCGAGGAGACTCCTTGAAAATATTTCAGTTTCGAGAGAGCGAGCACCAGCGTATATCTCTGATGTACGAGTATCGATGGATCGATCATTCGTCGAGTAAAGTGGTTTATTAGTGAGAAATTTGCGTGTACGACATCGGTGACGTTTCACCGATAAATTCCTCTTCCGTTACTTGGTGGAAATAACCGTGGCCAGCCAATAGTCGCTCCACTCCTTGTCAAAGAGGGATTGACGTATGCGTGTGTTGGTTCGACTGGTGTATCATTCGTCGAAAATAGCATTTGACTCCAGCAGAATGTGTGTATATCTGTAATTCCGAATCCGGAACTTGAGAGAATGTAAACAGGTTGCATGGTGCGATCCAAACAACCTACGTGTTTTCATTGGTCCGTGCGTGGGAATGACTTGACCCCGTCATTAGCACCGAAACCTCGTGCAATCACTTTTTGCATTAAGCTATATTTTTATCTAGAATAGCGTGTCATCGTCTGACATTCCGTGTGTCTGGTAATACTTACTTTGAAGTGTTTCATTCATTTCACCGAATGCCAAACGCGAAAGGTGGTTCACGCCTAGTTTTTTCTGTATCCTTTACGGTGTTAACTAGTAGGAAGGCTCGCTGAAAGGGAAGGGAACGGGGCAACGGTAGACGCGCGAGGATGATTTGCATGGCAAACGACAGGCGGGAAACTGGACCGGGAAGGATTCTTTGAGAGGATGAGAAGAAGGAGACGAGCAGGCGATGAGGGATCTCGTTACCATGTTTTACTAACGAGTGCTCTGGTATATTTTCTGTTACAGGAGGTGTTGCACACGATCAGCGCGCCGAACGGACAGGTGCAACGGATCGTCATCTTCAAGAAGAATGGCGTGCAAGCCATGGTCGAATATCCTTTACAATTTACTTCCTCATGGATCGCGTGACTATCAAGGTTCGCGCGAGTCCTGTTCACCTCTCCGGAGGATCAACTTCCTGACACACTTTTTCCCCTTCAAATAGTTTGTCTGCGAACTTTCGTCGCGTTAGCTTGTAATGAAGATTTAGGGGGATTCGACGGTTTTTTTTTAGACGGATTGAACACCTTTTTCGGGATTTTTCTTACAATCGTTATTTACTTTGGAACTCTCACGCTGTGTAATTATATTCTTCAATTATTCTTGACAGGCGTCAATTTTGCGAGGGAGAGTGCATAATTGTTAACTTGACGTGAATAAGAGACCGTTTCCGTAGCGAACGGGGAACAATAGTCTCTTGACGTTGCGAAAATGTTAACGCGAGAAGGTCGAAAGCATTTAATTTTTTCTTGAAGAGACTTTTGATAAGTTTTATTTTTAGCTGACTTTGAAAAGAAGGGTGTTCTCAATTCGTCTGGTATAGTTTTTTTTTTTTTTTACTGATTTGCATAGCAGGTATAAAGTATAAATCCTTAACTATGACTTTTTGCGACATCACGTTCGACTCGGTGGAGTCGGCGACGAGAGCGAAGGAGGCACTTCACGGAGCAGACATATATTCCGGATGCTGCACACTAAAAATCGACTTCGCGAAGGTGAGTCTTGAAGACGTCAGTTACTCTTCCAAGTTCGCACTTTCGAGTACAGCAGCAACGATACCTTTTACTTGTCGTCCTTATATTTTGGTGCTACTTTAGTACGGAATCGTGCTCCCGTAGCGCAGTACCAACTAATCTCAAAGGAAAGCACTTTCCAAGGGATGTAATAAAGCTCCTCTTTAGTGAGGCTGTTAATATTAATGAGAAAAAGCACGTCTCATGCAGGAATGTCCACGGGACTAATGAGAATGGCTGTGAATTCATTTCTGCTTGTGTAATATCGTTTCTAGCGAAGGAAAGGGAACTCGTGGAATTTAGATTTAGGAAGACCTGAACTTTATTATCTATGCTAATTAATCATGACTTGGCAAAAGGAGGTGGATTAGCTGCGCATTTCATTCCCACGTTTCTCAATTAGCCAGAGAAACTTTCCGGAGCGATCAAATTAATGTCAAAGCACTTTTAAAAGAGAATTTCCAAAGTTCGAAGGGCTCGATTTAGTCCGTTGGCGAGGTGACTTTTTGCAACTTGAAGCATTGATTTCAAAGTCGCTGTGCAACTGGCGGCGCAACATTTATAGTCGAGGAAAATTGGTCTCGCGTTGGAAATAGTATCGGGCGTCGAGCAGAGGTGTACCTAATGGACGAATAACGTGTGGCCGCCAGCTCGACATTTTACGAAATGAAATTATCGGACGCGCGCGCTTTTCTCCTTTCACCCGTGTGACACATTTCGCTCGTTTAGCAGATGGAAAAGCCACCGCTTTTGTTTCTAATATTTTCCCGTCAAACCTCCCGGAACAACAGTTGGCCCCTAACAATCAACAAAACTTGACAAAGCCAGAATTCCAGTCGCTCTCTCTTTCTCTCTCTCTCTCTCTTCAAATTTATTATAATCCTCGTCACTCCGATCACGAAACACACTGATTCTATCAGCGAACAAAAGCCAGCAGTGGGTAATTCTTCCTCGAACAAGGACAAACGTCCATTTCAATTGGTGTGTCGCGCGGTTCAATCAAAAGTCCCATAATTGATGTCAAAAATTCCAGAGAGATAGAATTCCTTTCGTCAGCCGATGAAACATTCCAGCTATGATGAACTCGCGAATGTAGGAGGGTATGGAAAGCGAAAACGCTTGGTAACTCCATTGATATTGATCATTTTGTTGAGGCATAAATTAACGGGACATAGAGAGCTCGCACCGGTATTATAATAATGTTTAGCCAGCCCAATTGCGATTAAGCTCTCGCAGGCGCATACGAGCATGCTCCAATTTCCCTGTTAGAACCGCGCGCGCACGCTCCGAATGCAGTGCTGCATCCTGTTTATGCATTATTCCACCGACAAGTAATTTACCGAGCGATTACGCATTATATCCGCAACACTCGCTCGGCAAATCCCTGTTTTCGTGTGCGCTTTATTTATACCTGCCAATTGGCTCTCGCGTTGCTCTCTCGGCTTCTATTCTTCCACTGGCAATGCGGCGCGGCGTGGCAACGGACACCGACACACAAGCCGGACACATCCAATATCGGCTTGTGTGCGCAGGATGGCACATCATGTATCGCGTGGATGGCTCGTGTCGGGCAAACAGGGTGGACGACGACGACAACGGCGACGCCGGGTGGAGGCGCGCACGAGATTTTGGCAGAGGATTCTCCTTTGGCAATCGGTTCGAAACGGGTGGGCCTTGCCTGGCTCCGCCTAGCAATCCAATTTCGAGTTTCTGGGCAGACACGCGTTCTTCTCGGCCTCTCTATTTCCACTGGTTCTACCGATATCATTATCTTGTACCAGAGCTCCCCTCTTCCAACCACTCTATCTCTCTCTCTCTCTCTCTCACTCATCTCATCTCCTTCCTAATGAATTTATCGCACGAGCAAGCCGCCTCGTGTAATTTTAGTAGACGATTTTCCACCGCGATTAAGAGCCCGCGCGGTAGTAGCAATGCACGCAAAGCTTGATGGACGTCCCCGAGGACAAGATGATTTAATTTAATGGCCGGAGAGGGCAGATTTCGACGCGCCGAATGAGACGTACATTAATATGAGAGATGTCTCGCTAAGCAGTGTGAGAGAGACAGAGAGAGTGGATGAGCAGGCTTTATAGGAGAGAAGCCGGTTTGATCGCTGCTTATAAATAGTTGAATGGCAGTGCATCGCGAAGGCACCGGTTGAGACAGACAGAATGCTGGGGAACGAAATCCTCTCTCTGTCTTTCTCTCTCTCTCTCTCTCTCTCTCTCTTCATTGTGCATCAGCCATTTCTCAGAACGGATAATAGCTTGCGAGGACCAAGAAT
Organism: Ectemnius cavifrons; assembly: GCA_964023945.1. Classification (NCBI taxonomy): domain Eukaryota; kingdom Metazoa; phylum Arthropoda; class Insecta; order Hymenoptera; family Crabronidae; genus Ectemnius; species Ectemnius cavifrons. The sequence goes on along the minus strand of OZ030385.1, from coordinate 9,176,819 downwards.
GCCAGGCTAGCTCTTAAACGTTGCATTAACAACTCTTTCTCTCAGGTCTTCTTTCCCATCGCTCCAACAACTGCCACTCTTTAGAAGCCCACTTTTGTCCATCGGTCGATTTTCCTCGATGCTTCCAATAAATTAAATGACTCGCTGCACACGGAACGCAAGGGAAAATATCTCTGGGGGTTTTTTTTTTCCAGAAGATAGTCATCGGGTTTGTCAGGAGGCAAAGGACGAATTTTTTTGTTGCCATGTGTTATCGGGCGATAATCGGGTCAGGTTTATTCGCCAATTCGAAACCGTCGATCATTAGTCGTGACAGTATGGATAACGAGGGTAAATATCGGGGTCCCCTGTGCGTCGAGTGAACAGGGCAGGAAAAGCACAGCGATAAGTGGACGTGTAGGGTGGAGTAGACGACGCGCACCGGCACGTATTATTGCTTTGTCAAGCTGTCGACGCATTTCGCGATATCGGAGTGTTTGACAGTGGGCGATGCTCTCTCTCTCGCAATGCGACCCTTGCAATAGGAGAGCTTCGTCTGGCTTGTGTTGCCGTGTGCGTACAAGCATGAAACAAGAACGCATTTCAAGGGAGCAAATGACAAGTACGTGGTTTGCTGCCCCACAGCTTTAGTCGACCTCGCCTGTAATTTTTTTTTTTATTGAAACTCGAATCTGGATAATCAAACGTCGACTTGAAGTTTATATTGTTGAATTAATCTATAAAATATATATTATAGCATTCATACGAGATTACGTAATTTGTTGTTAACGGGTTTGACTATGATAAGTTTAGTTCATGATAGACTGCCTAACAATAAAGTTTAGTCGAGTCTCTTAAAAGTCTTCCACTAATTTCTATGCGGAAGCAAACATGTCGGCCAAAGTACTCATCAAATTCAGCGGTCGTTAATTAATTCGATATGGTAATCGCAATTAGTTAGCGCGCTTTAAATGTTGATTACACAGCGACTGTTGTTAAGCCGGTAAACGAAAAGTGTAGATAGTAGCGCGTTGCAGTGCGAGTCCCAATTATACCCGGTGTGGCTAGGCCGAGGGAAGAGGGACACGCTCGTTAATTACGTGGGAATTTTAATTATGCGTGTGTATGTTTCGATGGGAGTAGATGGACCGCGAGCGACGAGGAACGACAAGAACCACACAGACCTCGAGCTATCGATCTTCCAAACGAATGTAGAATGGAAGTTCCACCAACTAATTACATGCTTATAGCCATTGTCACGTACTATTAAAACGTCAAGCATAAGAAATGAGTATCTCAATCATGCATTCCGATTACAATTTTTTGTTAGCTTTGTAGACTTCGAATCATTATGCATACAAGTGGCAACGTTTGCAACTACAGTTTCATAAGAAGACGGCGCTTTTTCCGCGAGATTTTTTTTCTATCCTTTTAGCAAAATGCTCAATTACTTGGAATGTTTTTCCTGGTGCTCATAATATACTGATTTATAAGATGCTAGTTTTTGTTGGTAAAAACTGATGTAAGAAAGAAAAGATTATAATTTTCAATGACTACTTAAATAGGTAATGACAGAAAAAGTTCGTTGTTAATCAAAAGGATCTATTGTCAGTTAATCAGGTTCAGACTGTCAATGATAAGCTTCCTAAAGAAAATGATATACCGTTCAAGCTATCATAATGTCTGTTACTATTCTACATGTATATTGATGCGTCGTTTTTCTAATTCTTCTCTCTTTCTCTGTTTGATGCACGGATTACGTTCATCAGGAGAGTACATTTTAATAGAAGGCTAATGAAAAAATGTCAGGCAATTCCTAAAGAAAATGGTACACTGTGACAGTTATCATAATACCTGTTGTTACTATGCTATATTGGTGTGTCGTTCCTTTAATTCTTCTCTCTTTCTCTGTTTGACACACGAATTACGTTCATGAGAAGTGCACATTTTGGCAGAAGGCTAATGATCGAATTACCTCGGTCCGGCCGCCGCTATAATTATACCTCACTTTGCACCCAATATTCGCATTACCAACCTCTCACCCAGCCGGTGACAATGAAAAACGGCCTGACAATTATTCCCGCCGTGCAATTCCGTCGTCCACCTGCGTCCTCTGGCAGTCCACCGCATACTTCCCAGAGCATCGTTCGTCTTTTTCTCTTGGCGATCGTTTTATCAGGAATTTTCGACACAGAATCGACAGCAGCCGGACTTTACGGCCCTCGATGCGCCACTTTACGATCCTCGTGAAGAAATCTCTCTTGGAATCGTTCTAACAATATTAGATCGATAAAATAGAAAGATTGGATCGGAGACTCGCCGGAGAGACTCGCAGTTAGAAAGAATAGTCGTCTGTCGCTTGATTGATTTCGTAGCAAGGTTTAAAATCGCCGCTTGGTAAACAGAGGATTAGTTCGAACCGGTGTTCCTTCACGCTAGGAGTCCACTTTGTCAGTGGGCGATTAGTCACGCCGCTTTTTTTTCCAGTGCCCTAACAAGCCGCACTCGCAGAGAACACATTCGTCTTCGGCACTCGCTCTTCTCTCTCTCTCTCTCTCTCACTCTCTTCCTTGCACGCGCGCGTGCGTCTTCTATTTTTACACCCGGCATTTGTCTCTGCGAAAGAGTCACCATTCTTCCGGCAGACTGTGCATATCTCGCCAACCAAGGGAAGAGCTTCTGGAACTTTGTTGAACTTCATCAAACTTTGCCGGTAGTTCGGCTAGAGCTTTGGAACAGTGTCGTGCTAGTCACTCGTATGCCAAGCTTTATTACTCGAAAGTGGAAATTAAGGGTGGGGAATTAGAGGGAAGCAGGCGAGCTAGAAAAATTCGGGCTCAACAAGTGCCGTGTCTGTGTGTGTGTGGATTGGCGGTAGGAACGCAAGCATCCACACACGCTATATACCTGTTGGGAGTATTTCGTTCGATTAAGTGGAGCGTTTAGCAGGCGCGCCGTAATTGCAGCGAAACGACATTATCGGGATCGTTTGTTATGCTGAAATCGGATTACAGCTTGGAGGCATCGCCGCACCGCCAACCCTACACCACGTTGCAACACCGGCCTCCCTTTTACACATTTGCAAAAATATTTGTTTAAAGTAGACGCGCTGTTACCATCGAAACATCAAACATCAGAGATAATTATCTCACCTTTATTGTCTCATGAAAACCTTGAGCTAAATTCGTATATTTTGAATCGTAATATTAGCAACGCGGCAAAAGCAGTTTTATCAACAAAAAAACTCATTCTTTCGAAGGCAGACTGCTTTAATCGGTAATAATTGTAAATATTTCTTCAAGTATTCATATCATTCTTTTCAGTCATAAGAAGTTATTTGATACAACTACTCTTTTGTTGCCTGACTAAGATTCCGCGGAAAACAATAGGGAATCGATCAGGCTGTATTCCTACCGCATACATAATGATTCTCCAGGGAATATTTATGCAAATATAAATTCTCATTTACTCATTCCAGATTTATCTCGAGAATAATTAATTCCAAGCAAATATGTTTCATTCTTCACGCGTGGAGCACGCATGTATTATAAACATTTATTTTTGCTTGGATTGGAGAGAATCCACGAGGACCTGGGAGAATCACATTTCGTATAAATCGGCAGTCTGATAATAACAACCACTAATTAGAAGCACGAATATGTCTGAGCAACGACTTAATATGTAATGGGTAATAATAATACCGTTAATTATATGCGCTGATAGACATCCGCTCTTTCGGTCGACAACACAGCAGCGAAATGACATCGTTCTCGAAATTAATATCGTCGTTCGCCATTGAAATGTGTGAGAGACTTTTTGCCGGTCCAGCTAGTCTCGGCACTCTCGCAGCATCCGACTTTGGGACCTTTTCAGATGATAATTCGGGGAACGAACGCTTTATGTCCGCTTTCAGATTCACGGTCCTTTATTATTATTATTATTCCAGGATTAATTCGGGAGGGCGAGAGAGTTATCAATGCCGGGGAAGTATATCTGAATTTTAACTTGTGCCACTTGATGTGGGACGGCGACGGCCTTTTGCTTCATTCGCGGCTGGGTGCGCTGTCCGTGTGATAACTCGCCGTTGGAAAAGCCTCGGTTCTCTTCGTTTGACTTGCAAATCGAGGACTTTCCAGGCTGGTCCGCTTTTCTCCATTACAACCATAACTCGCTCCGCGAGCGATTCACATTTCGGATTAAATCCTCGCAGCTCGAAAAAGTTACACGCATATTCTCAAGTGGCGACATCTTGTTCAGAGAGTTCGGAGTACGAAGCCCAACCTGGAGAATCTCTCTCTCTCTCTCTCTTATAATAGTTTCGTTTAATTACCAGCTTAATTAATTCCAATTTCCTTATAACCGTCCATGCATCCCACGCTTCCTACTAGCAATAAAGACTTTCACGAGCGATTATTCGTCCTTTTACCGTCTCGAAATCAATTTCCAGAGTATTACGAACGAAAGTACGCGCTTACATCCATAAATCTTGCGTCAGCTTCCCTCAAGTTTTTCCTTACATTTTCTACTACTTTTTCCCGATTCCCCGCGAGACTAGGAAATATTTCTTTACCCTTCTAAAAATATATAGTAAACATTGGAGCTTAGCATCACCGCGGAAAGAATTCAACAATTCAATTACGTCCACCGCCATCTGAATCTTTTTCCACCGTGACATTAATTACAAGGCATTCATTAACAGCTGACAGGCAGACTCTGCATTTCTCCTAGCGGCGCGAGTGTCGTGTCAGCTTTATTAGCGGCAATGGGCGCGTGGCAGATGCGGCATTACTTCCGCTCGAATAATTGGCACTCCATTTGCGCTCCCATGAAAATTCGGGTGCATCCGGTTGGCCCCCTGAAGCGTTGCAAATAAATCTCATATTTTCTCTCTGCACTTTTATCCCCCCTCTCTCTCTCTTTCTCTTTCAATGGTAGTTGGGCTTAGGCCGGAAACGAGAGTGGTTTTCAGCCGAGGAAGCAAGTAGTAAGTGGAAAGAGAGAGAGAGAGAGAGGATTGGTCGAATTTTACGAGTGGAACTCGCGGGGTCACGGGCGATTGTGTTGGGATGTGCGGCCGAGGATCGAGTGGTTTCGTGGCTAATACTAGGATTCGCGAGACCGAAATTAACGGTGCTAGGCACACTCGTATTCGCCTATCTCACGCATGAATATGTAGCCGGGAATCGCGCGAGCGCGCCGCAGGGTCGGAGCTCGTTCGAGCGAGTCGAATGTTCTGCATAATAAAAGTGAACGGGCAACGCGGAGCCTCTCACACACGCGCGCGAGCTTGGTTGTCCACATATTCTCGAATATCCCATGTATGTAGAGAGTACTCGGTTATATACTCCCTGCGCGGCCTGCATTCGCTTGCACTCGCTCTCTCGTTAAGCTGGAATTACATAATCCAGGCATACATAGGCGACCACCACCACGTGTCAGTGTGCGAGCTCCGGGCATCGCTCGCCCACCACCGGTTTAAGCGTACCATTATTAGCCGCTTTCAACCAACATAAGCATTCTTTTACGGCCCCTCTCGCTAAGATCCGAAGGTAACTCTCCTCTATTTTCGTACTCTCTCAAAGGTTACTGTGTACGTGTGTGTTTTCGGCGCAGGTGGAGAAAGAGAGATGCGAGGGCACAGTTAATATGCAGGAGCTCAGTAACCTCGTGTTTACGGAGCCAGAATTCCCAGATTTTACGAGGGATTTTTATAGCACGCTTGCTTCTTCCTTCACTCGCGCGAGCGCGAGCGCCCTGTTTACCCGCTTCACATTTGCTGAGAAACGCGAGCGAGCACGGCCAGGTTTTGTTCCTCCTGGCGAATTCCTCCGGTTGCGCGTCTTGCATTTTTGAAGGCCTAACTTCTGGTGTATTGCATGCTCACTTGCCTCGCTCCGAAATAGCTCGCTCATAATGGATGAGCAGGGAGAGAACGTCAATCTCGTTGCGTCTCTCGGATCAAGGAGATATCTCGAAGATATAGCTTATTCCAGAGAATAATAGAGATAGGCTAGAAATAGTTGTCGACCCAGCCACTTTATGACCCCATTTCCCATGGATTGACCGCTGCTAGTCGACTGGAAGTTCATTCCAAGTCCATCCAGCATTGAAACCGGGTGGAGTAACAGACGATTCACTTTAACTGGCGCGTAAGCTTAGGAAGAAAGTTACGTTAAAGGCAGGATCGTTTTCTTCAACGACACTTCTTTATAATCGGACTCTTTATTCTCTCAGAGTTATACTTCTTTTTTACTGTGTATAGAACTTTTTCCCGCAATCGAACTACTTCTCTTTCAACGTATTTCCCACTTTCAATCCGTAGTATTTCTTACGATTTTTTACGGGTGAATTTTCATGTGCGTGAGTTGTTGGAATTCGAAGTGACAAGGAAGTTTCACGAGTAGTCGTGTAATTCTAGGATGACAGTGTCCGGATTTAGTCGAGTATGGGAATTAGCAGTGCTTGTTGTACCGTTACCGATCGGCAGGAGTCGTCGCTCGTAGGAGCCTTGACCGATGCCGAGCATTTAGCAAACATTCTCGCCAGCCGATAATCCTGCCTTTAGTTCAGGTAAACACTTTCAAGTAGAGTCGGTAGTCGCGTTCTAATTACACTCGCAGAAATCACACGGAAGAAGTGGATCTGATTGGTCAATGCCTGAACCAGCCTTGCTATTTGCCGAACTTGTTTACGTGTCGCTTATTTTCCCTGACAGAGAGAGAGAGAGAGAATTCGGGCACGTTTCCGGAGCACCGCTTAATTGCATTCAGCGAGCAATTTTCCACTGTTTACCTTTTTCCGCTTAGAAGAGAAGCAAGGGCGACGGTGGCCCGTGAATCCGATGTCGAACATCAACTATGAGTACGTCAGTGTCACACTTTCGGGTCAATTCGTTCGAACTACCCTCACCGTTTATTTATTCTCAACAATTTCCGTACCACTTCCTACCGGAATACTTTTTCCCTCCTTCTTCGACGGCATCGATCGTTCCGTTCTACCAATCACGCGTGAACTCCACCTTTCACGTTTAACGAGCCCACGGCAATTTCCCTGGCGAAAGAGAAAGACAGAGAAAAAGAGGTAGACTTGGATCGGCTCGTGATGGAGATGGCAATGCACAACACACGGAGTCAATGAGGTCTGAATAATAGGACACTCGATGTGGGAATAAGGTAACCCGTAACTGCTCCACAGTGTCGTGTTTTACCCTATCGATATCGGCTGGCGATCGATTGATCGTCGCATACGACGCAGAGGTAGAGACAGGTCGAGCGCGTGTAATTCCAGGTCGCAAGATCACTCAATGTTTTCTCAATGGTAAAAGCAGGAGAAAGTCATTAGGAGGGTTCGAGCTAAAAATAGCTGGGAGGCTCTCGTCGAGTGTACTGAGACAGCAATCAAGGTGTTTGAATATTTGACAGGCTCCCGGCGAGTGCACATCGACGCGAGGGAGGATCGAGAAGGACAAGGATGATGGGAACGCATCGCACACGCGGTTAGAAACGAGCTTTAGTCGTTCGACCGCCACGTGTGCGAGCTTAATAACCCGTCCGTAATTAAAGGTCCCCTACAGCTCATTATCCCGAGGAGAGGAGCTCGCTTTCCAACGCATTAGCGTGTCGCCTGTGACGGACTTCCCAGAGCACCCTCGAGTGAATCCTCTCTCTCTCTCCTCTGACACGCCGACATGTTACACCAGCAGCTTTTTTTTTTGCTCTCCGACTATGCGATTGCCTTTTATTTTAACGTTTTTGACACGAGATTCCCGATCGCATTTATTTCTTCCAGATGATATAAGTTCCGTATAAAAGTACGATCGTACAAATCGTGTCTTTGAAAGATCTTTTCATTAAGTCTTTGATTCTCGAATCCTAAGAACCTTGAGTATAACTAAGCTTACGACTATGTATATTTCTAGTTATCTAATACCAAGATCCACTGGAAGTCTGCTTGAATTTCTAAGGTAGACCCTTAATCTTCTAAGACATAGAGTGCCTCCTAAATCTTCGATAAGTTCTTGCGCTCTGGCTCGAGTTGCCGGCGAAGACATCGAGATCCAAATCTAGGAGGCGAAATAGCTAGTATCGCGCACATGTATCACACTGTGAGAGCAGAAGATAGCTTGTATTCTCTCCTGCGGTTGCTTTTCGGCAGGCCGATCACGTACGCATCGAGTACTTGGCAAGCACCTCTTACCTCTTACATTTCGCTCCTCCAGCCTATCTCTTAGGTCTTCGCCGCCCGCTCTTCTCTTTCGTACTCACGTTTCCCAGGCCGATCTTCTTCTTCTTCTTCTCCTCTTGACGAGAGCAGCAGCTCCTTCTCTCTTCTCTCTCTCGGCAGAAGAAGCCGCCGGCGGCGTCGGGACGCGCAACGGTAGCGGTAGCTTGCCACTCGTTTAATTTAAATACCTGTTGCCCTGCCACCGAGAAAACTCGAAACGAAGAATACCCACAGGGTATTCGCCACCGTGTCCTTTTTACGGGACACACGTACACACACAGTTATTTGTACGTCTAACATTTTGCCCATCCCCATGCGCGCCTGCGCGCGTTCTTGTAGTTTAATTGTGTTGGGGAAACAGGGTCGCTTGTCACGAGGAAACTAGTCTGGTAATTTATCTTCTGTTTTTACGAAATCTTTTCGGACTATTTTCCGCTGGTTACACTGGACCGGATAATGTAGTTCTCTTGGAGTTGAAGGGGATGCTGTTTCGGTCCTGGGATTTATATGGTAGATAGGTCAGGAGGGTGGCGCGTTAGAAGTGAACAGGATACTCCATTTCTGGTGGTGGAAAGGACCCTGTAAGGACCAATCTCTCTCTTTGTATCTCGCTATGAGTTGTACATAATGACTGGAAGAGGAGCACGAAGTCACGTGCGGTGTTCGTTCAATTTTCAACTAGAGCGTGATGAAAAGAGACCTTACACTGACAATCCGCACGGAAGTTTCTCGTGTGCTGTGCCAATTAAAACTATCTCTCTTTCTCTCTCTCTTGTCGCGAGAGCTTTGCCACTATCCGCCACACTGAAATTTCGTGGGCCGATGAGAGTTGCCATGCCCGTCAACTTTTCTCCTTTTTCGGTCTGACTTTATAGCCAACGGGCGGGTGCAAGAGGACAATTGCAGGAGCGCCTTGGGATTGGGGAGAGAAAGCTTCTCTTGCTTTTCCCTCTAATTACACCGACTGAATGGAAAGAGCTCGAGCGTAAAAAGGATAGGAACGTAGATTGATGGTAGAATCAAAAGATTGTAGAAAGCTCGCTGGTAGGATCTGCTTTCTCGCACGATTTATTCCATCCCTTGCACTGATCGGACTATCACAGATGTATCTGTCTCTCTGTGTCTGTGTGTATGCGGGGAGCGATCGAGGTCAAGTATCGTTTCAAGGGGCACGTGAGCATGGAAGCTGCCAGTGCGAAGCGAGAACGCGTGCTTTGTGGGGAAAGAGAGAGAGAGAGAAAGGTAGCTTCTATTTGCGCATGCAGAGTTACCCAGGACGCCAGATAAACCTTTGTAAAGCACCGAAAGAAAAGGTAACGTCTGCCTCGCACACACTCGCGTCCCCCTTCAACGCGTGGCAAGGAGGAAAACGTCTACAGTCAGAACCCGCCACGAATACTCGTCGGCTATTGCGTTTCCCGGCTGCTTAGACTACGACTTCAAAGAAGGAAAGACGACCCTGATGTTGAACCTTGCGCCCACCTTATCCATGCTTGGCTACGTTTACACTCCACTTCGAAAGCGAGATCTTTCTCTTGAAAAGAACGCTGAAACTAGTACAGTCTCACAATTCAAGCCTGGCTAGCATCCCTGTTTTTCTCTTGGTACCTTCTCAAATGAACCTGTGGCTGTGGTAATTGGAGATTACTTCTGGCAGCGGTGTTAATTATAGTCCAGCTCTTTGTCTCCCTTAGGAAGAAGGTTGGCCGCAGTCTCGGAATATCTTGGAGTATCGCGGTAACTTCATTTCGTCCTTAAGATTGCTCGAAGCGGGTAGTTGGTGCTCGGGGAATTCGTTTCGAGTAATTGCTCCTTTAACTCGGCAGAAAGGAGAAGTCTTCGTTATTCCGGCGACGCATAAAGAATCGCTCGAGTTATGAGAATGTTTTCGGTCAAATTAGCTGGCGTGGATCGTAAATGGCAGGCTCGAGTTTAAGATGGTTTCTTCTCACTTCACTGCCCTTTTCATTCGTTCATCCTTTTTCACGGGACAAGCGGCCAGTTATAATATTATATAACCAGTGACTTTTTCTCAGCTTTTCCAACGATCGAGCAATCTTCTTTTCTTTACCGACCACCTTCTGGCATTAATTACACCGCTCGGTGGAGTCGTCTCCATTGAAGAAGGGCTCTTCACTAGTGCGTCCTGGGTGTTTGCAACGAAGCCTGCCGGAAGTAGAGGAGCGCGTGTTAGCTCGTCGACATCGGGCAATTAGCATCGCGACATCTAATAAAACATTGCTTGACCCGCTTTGCTCATCTTCGTACATCCAATCTCTAATGCTTTCGTGCTTTTCCAACCATGTTTCGAGCACTCGCATTTCCGGAGGATGAAAGCAGATGAGAGTTTGTGAGCTGACTAGGACAATAATGTGCTACTCATCGCTCGTAATAGTTTCGTCGTTGTCTTCCTACAGGGCGATGCGGCGCGCTCTATGCCTTTTTTTCCCAAGGTGCATTTATTTCCGTGCGAGCATCGCCGACACACGTGACCCATTAGAAGCCGGTGCTTGGAAGGAAGGAGAGTCAGTCGCCGCCAAAAATAGTCGATCCACTGATGTGCGCGCGCGTGTATCCACGAGATGGAGCGAGAAAGAGCGACGAAGATGCGTCCATGTGATGCATGCTGGAAAATGTCGAGTAGTGATAACACCAAGGGATGTTGCAACGTGATGCTCCAGTCACGTAGCGTCCGCTTCCTCCTCCTCTTTCTCCTCTTCATCCCGCGCGCAGAAGCCCCAGAGCGGCATCCCCGGGGATTTTTGTTTTATCTCGCCAGCCGGATACTGACCCGTACGTGGTGGGCTAGTAATTTATTTTCGAAAGAGGACACTGCCGCTAGGACAAAAACCCGCCACTCTCATCCACTCTTCCCAGCTATCGTTGAGAGCTACTCTTTAAAATCATTACAGTAGCCCGCGTCCTCATGTTGCCAGCTGTGTTCACTGGAATTTGTACGGCTTCATTTCATTATGAGATATTCAGTTTCTTTCGAAAGAATGCTGCAAATTGTTGGAACCGCGTGTTAGTTGAATTGGACAGTTTTACATTTCGTTTGGCTCCGCATAGGAATTTATTTTGGCAGGAATTTTCAATTGTGTAGGAAAACAGTTTTCAAGCCATAAAGATCTTTTATATTGGCTGTAGCCAATCGGTGTAACAGCTTTTGGTGATTTTCGATTCGAGTAAATTGAATTCAATCCCAGTGGGAGAAGTCAAGGCTTCCTCGATATTTCTCTCGAGGTTTGCCTTCGGACCTCACGAATTAGGAATTAGGCTTCGCTGTTCTGCATAGGATCGCTGCCGAAGCCAGCAGTGTGCGCACGTTGCTCCTGACAGGAGTGACGTCAGCCAATTGAAATAACGAGCCGGTACTATCGGTATTATGTAATCTGGTTCAGTCGCGCTCGTTTTCCAACCCTATTCTCTTTCCCGCCGCACTCTATTCTTTTGATTCCTGATTTTTCACATCTGCAATATCAAATTCTTAACTCGTTCAATTAAATAGGTCACATTAATATAATCAGCGTTGCTCAACTGTAAGCAACGATCAATAAATTATAATTATACTAATTGGCCTAAGGCGATAACATTTGAATATTCATGATACCTTTACTATCAGCCAATAGAATGTGTGATCGATGCAACGATTAAAACGTAGTTTCAGTCGAACTAATGGAATTGGTCGAAACGTAATTGTGCGCCGGCGAAGCTGAGCTAGTAGTACGACTCAATAATTGGCCAGGCGCACCGTATTTTTTCGATTCCCAGTGGTATCTCGGCTGAATTTCAACTGTTTTCGAAATGGCAATACTGTTTTGCAATATTTCTCGACTTTTATCAGTTTATTATAGAGGAATTCAGTTATTCTCTCAAATTTAGTGAATCCTTGATGACATTAGATTCAAGCAATCCCAGTGGCAAGCCTCCTGACAGAGTGTTCCGTGGGGAGTGGAAGGTTGAATCCAGCAGCCTTTAACTGGTGGTGAATTCCTCTTAAACTAGGAATCGAGCCTGAGAAGCTTACACCTTCCGTTTTCAAGCCGGCCAATGGCCAGCAGTAAACGTTCTTGCATCCGACAGATTTGCTGGGTCACCGGTGGAAGAAAATCCGTTATTTATCTTGGAGCAGGATAACCCGCTTGCTTCTACGGGCTTTCCATATCCTGGCAGGCCTTATTTCATCTCCGATCTCCGACTGCTTACATCTTCGCAGCGAGTGCAAAATAAACGGAAGCGACGCTCACCGCTTGACAAACGACAGGCATCGCAAAATATTCCTTCGAACCACCGAGAAACTACGGACTCTCCTTACAGAAAATTGTACTTACACTTCAGTTCGGTCGACGGAACTACTTGGCTCATCAATCATGCTTGTTTCTGTTTCGCCCGTGCCATTTGCAGCCTCGATTCGTCCCTGGATAAAATAAACGCGAGTCTCGCCCTCGTTTGCACTAGTATCCGTCATTCTAGAGAACCTCGAATTTCGCAGTGACGCAGAGATGTAAACTCGCTAGTCCCTTGTCAACTCGATACGCTTGACGGATCACTGAATTAATACTTTTACGAGACTTTGATAAACACGATGATATCAAACTGATATTGATACATTGATACCGAGACAGGCAAATTCATGTCGAGATTTCTATCGCTGTATTGATAGTTGTAATATGTGTCGATTCGAATCTCGCCTTGTAAAGCGTTCTACAATCGAAGTGAAACTTGCGATGACCAAATGTCGTTATTTTGATTTATAGTCGAGCGTTGATATTTGAAAGGCACAATATAGAAATACCTGATCATTTTGAATTTAGTCTTCTTCAGAGTTTCGTAGGGTTAGGTTGTGCTGATACGTAAATGTTACAGAATACCATGACTCGATACATATAATTATAAGTGAGACATGCTCGAAGCATGCATGCTCGATTCGCGATCGTTGGTGTATGTCTGTGTCTGACGAATATAGCCCGAGTATTTCAGCAACATGACGTTGATGTGACAGGCACGTGCCCAGCTGCTCCTCACTGGCTTATTCAGTGCATTACCCGCCAATTAATTCGAGATATTTACGCGGGATGTGAACGTGATTTGCATCGGAGCGAAATAAAACTCCTCTCTTACTTCCCTAGAATTCAAGTTTGCCCTTTTGTTGTTAAACATTAACATTGTGGCTGGTTTGTTACTCAATTTTCAGTCACAAGTGTGCTTTCATCTAAATATTTTTTGGAATATATAATGAGAAAGTAAATCTGACTCAAGTTGTCTTCGCTTAATTTCTGTCATAACATATATCGATTGAACTACGAATCCAAAGTCCTCGAAATTCTTGCCAGTCGAGTGCAATTAAATGTAAGTTTTATAATCCACTTCGTTCAAGTCGATCTTCAAATAACTGCCAAGTTTCCCGAGAATTTCTTCATCTTCAAATTCGGCAGTTGGAACTCTCGCATTCCACTCTCGTCTCAGCGATTACATCGAGATTCTCTTCGCATCCGCTCACGCTTATAAGCGTCATAGTCATCGTTCGGTTTGGCAGAGTAGGCGCTCGGAGGCGTTTGGGAGGGTGTGTAATGACGTCACGACAACGTCAGACGTCGATTTGTGAACGGTTGCATGATCAAAGCGAACGATGTAACCGTCACTTAAAGCGGGTAAGCGGCCGAACCAAATACAGAGCGTGACTGTATCGAATAGTTTCGATCTGGAAATTGGCCGGTGTGGCGAAAAAAAGTATGGCGCGCATAAAAATGTCTCGCATATTCAAGTGATTTTTTACACGAAGACTTTAACCGTTTACCTAAACGTTTACCTAAATTGATAGTCGCGACAGGGTCTTTCAATGATTCTCACTGAATATAAAAAAAACATTGTTCTATTTTATAATACTAACAAACCGAATACAGAACATAACTGTATCAAATAGTTTCGATATACGAACTGGTTGGTGTGGCAAAAAAAGTCACTTGTGAAGTCTCTCGTACTCGAAAAGTTTGGCGTGCGCAACAAGCAGTGGTGGAGGAGGACTCTTTGTCGAGAGAGAGAGAAAGAGACTAGAAGGGCGAGCGAGAAAGGTCAGGTCTCCGAGTGGAGTTGGACAGCAATCGGAATACAAGGGCGTCCGGTGCTCGGTTAATCGGCCGCGACAATGGACCTCATCGGCGAATTTCGCTATTTCCAGGCACCGACCCAGATTCGTCGAACGATTTTCTACGCCCGACACCTCGTCCCTCGATCCATCGTCGTTGCGGTGTTCACGGTACCACCACCGGCATGGACTGGCCTCAAGCCAGTTCCTCTTGGAGTTTCGTGATTCCCTCAGCGATACCAGGGGCGTTGGGTTTTAGAGCTGCGAAGCCAGCGATACTGCACTTCAGATTAGCCCGGAGATACCTGGCTGCAATCGGCTCAACGATCACAGCGCCGAGAGAAATCGCCGATTTCAATCGAAAGTCCCGCAAATCGCCGGAGGAATCTGTCAGGCTGTTAAACGAGAGTCACTCGAATCGCCTTCGACTTTTACCACGCGAATCAACTCGAATGTTAAGTCGAGTTTCTCTTGAATTCCCCGGGAAAGCTCAAACCTCGAGAAAGCTTCGATATCCGATTAAAGATGGTACGATTAGCCGAAGTACATTTTTCGTCACTACGATCTTGAAGAAATTCACTCTGCTCAACGAGGACTTTTTGCCCGGAAAAAGTAAGTCGATGGATCTCTGGGAAGATTGGGAGTATGCAAATCGGTCGAAGGTGATGTCGGATTACATAAGGATCGAGCGGAAAACAATTTCTCTCGTTGTTCTGATCGATCAGAGGGGAGTATTGGACACACCCTTATTCGAAGTTAGCTTTCTCGATGTAACGAATTTCCCTTGGCACGGCAGGAAAAAGTATTCACGATTCTAATCGGCCAACATTTCGCTCGTGTTCTCTGAAGCCCACGTGTGTGCCTTCTACTCGGCGCACATTCTCTTTTCCTCGGAGAAATATCCCTGTAACGCTTTCCCATTGTGCCAAGCGGTACGGCTTTGATTATGGGATCGCCCGGGGATAGCGACGCGAACTGCATAGTTGAGAGGACGAAGGAGCGATAACTTTCCGCGCTCCTCTTATCGGCCGGCCGCCAGCTCAAAGGAGAATCGACCTCTTTGAATAAGGTCCCTTTGGTCCGCGCTATCACAGTATAACACATTCTATTATTGAAATGAAATTCGATTATCTTTTGTTGGCGCACCGTAAAGCCACTGTCAGCCGGACAGAGACCGTATCGTCGCTTCTCCTTTTAATCGGATGGCTCCCGATCATTGAAGAGAGCCCGCTAGGAATCTAATCACTTAGACTTCGATTTATCGTCGATAAGACTACCCTTTGCATAGGTCCAACTGTTCTCTCACAAGATAATACCACCGGATGCTGAGAAATTCACCAAAGCCATCCATACAATTGACGGAAGCTTCCTTACGCTCCAAGAGTTCATAGAGTGGATCTTTTCATTCATGTACTCCGAACGAAATCGGACGATGGAATCCTCACGATTTTCTTTCAATGCCGACTTCGAATTGGTGTCGCTTTAGTGTTCACATCGATGGAAGAATCTTTGAACTCCGAGTGAATATGCTGGTGGAAGACGTCACTGAAATTAATGGTTATTCTGAATTATCGAATTGTGTCCTGTGGATGCGAACGCGAGGAGCAGGAACTCGACGCGGTTAATCGGATTCAATTAGCGCTCCGAAATATTAACATGGTGAGATGGAGTGTTGGGGGGGGAAGCAGGAAGTGGAGTTTGGAGTTTCGAGGATGCACTCGATTATAGTTAACTCGAGCGTACAGGCAGGAAGAAGACGAGAGTGCCACACGCATTCACATGTATTTTCAGTGGAAACTAGTTGGAGTTTACGCGTACTGATAACTCGGTCGACGAATGGATTGACGCGCTTGTTATCAGCGAGGGATATTTCTCTGTGGAGGTTGTATGCTCCTTCCTGCTACTGGGTCTTCGTTAGATCTATTGTTCGCCGCGCATGTAGGTTAATCGCCGTGGACAAAAGTTGCCGGTCCCCTTTCTCGAAGTCTTCAGTCACGCTTCTGCCTTCTCCCTGGCTAGTTCGTCCCACCAGTTGCTACCTTGCTCCCAGCATCCCACCCCGCTTTCATTCGGATCGTGGACCCAGTTGATCCAGAATTTCTCTCTCTCTCTCTCGCTCCGTCTCTTTCCATTTGGCGCTCTTGCTTTTTTTCAATTTTCTCGCATCACAGGCTGAAGCGGACTTCTCTCGAGCGTGACGAATTCCACGGGCTCGCTTGGCCTCTTCGCTCCGGAGCGCCCAATTGCCGAGAGGAGCAATAAAATCTTCCTCTACTAATCCCTCTGCTTCGCACATCGCTTTCGTGTCTCTTGGCTGATTTCTGTGGCCCGTCTATTCCGTTCGGGTAAATTGACTTTGCAGTCCGTTCCGCGTTCCGCCAACTCGTCCAGTTCCCCAAGCGGAAATTTCGGCCGCTAGAAACTTCGTTAGAATCTACGATTGATTATCTCTGACGCGAGCGATACCTCTCGAATGTGTGACACTCGAGAGTTGGCGGAGCGGTGAAATGGGTGATGTAAAAATAAAAGCTGCAAACCAACAGGAAGGTTGGTAGTCCCCGCTCGTAAAGCTCTCGTGGAAATTGTTCCTACGGCGAGTATATTGCTCGCAGTTTGCGGGGTCAGATATCAATCGCTCAGCGATGTGTTCGCCAGAAATATGGGGTTCGAGCGAACACTCTTGGTGTACATGGTGTTTACGCATCACTAAACTCCGCTAACGACCCAATAATTTTGAGAGCTCCCTTTCACTATCTACTCTTCTTGCCTTTCGTCCAAGAAGTAAACTCTCTAGTCGCTCTAGGCGGAAGAGCTCGGTTTATTGCCCCGTGCAGACACTCTACTCGAAAAAAACCCCGAGGATATGACGATCTTCTAATGGAGCATGAACAGTCGCTTACGATCGACTCGGTGAGAGAACATTTTCAACTCGGGGGAGGTTGCCGAGTCATTTGGTTTCGCAACCAGCGCGAATTTCCAGCGGGGAATGCGTAATGAGAGGAGAGAGAGAGAGAGAGGGAGAGAGTGATGGTGTGAGGGAAAGAGACGGACGGAAACGACGCGAGAGTTGGCAAGCAGGGAAGCCTGCCGGAAGTGCGATGTGCTAACCCTATGAAAGATTCCTTCCACCCGGGTGTCGGATCTCCGCGTTGCCTTTGAATCCCCGAGTAATTAGAGGCATTGCATTAGTCGTGTGGACCGCTGACAGCCACCGTTGATATTCGCGAGCGTCGTCGAGTATGAAAAATCCTGACATAGAAGGCTTCCCGTTTATTCGCATCACCGACGTCCCCGGAATCTATCGGGTTACTAGTTATTCCGGCCGGTCAGTGTTATCATTGACGTCACTTTAAGCAGACACTTCCAATTCGGAGTAACGCGAGGCAGAGCTCGCATCACTGTCAATCTAGCTCGCATACATCACCTTCTGTCAGATGTCAGCGCTGTCATCTGAAATAGACATTCTAGTTCGCTAGACATTCTATCGCCTCCAAAATAGACGTTCTACGACGAACATTGTATTAGGGACTTGGTAGGAAGTTTTCATGATAGGATGGAAAATTCTTTTATGATTCTTGCATGATTTCTTGTACTAAAAAAAACCCATTGCTACCAAAGTGGCGCGCGTCTGACCATAACCGGATTGCACTACTTAAGATTCTGAATTCGGAGACCGCGACGCTTACTTATGTTAATGCGCGTGTAGCCGAGGCTGTCGGCTAGCATTTTTTCACGGCTTTCGCTACTGGCATCCCTATGAATATGCACGGCTCTCCTATTAACTTTTTCAACCCAGTTGAACCCCACCCTTTCTCACTCGGACCTTAATTGTGATGCATAGAGCGTGCGCCCCGTCGCTTCTCTTCTAGGCGTCGAGCATTCGGGTGGCCGACGAGGATTCCTCCGAGCGTTCTCCTGTCCTCGCCCAATAGCGAAGTGCAAATTCGTTTGTCTCTCGTAAAAGTCGCAGAAATACTTGCGCGCATAAATCGCCAAGCTCGCCGAGCGCATCCTCGTCCCAGGAGGAATCGAGCGTACAGTTAGTGCGATCGTAAATCTACGTTACGACGATGGAGACGAGCGAGCGCGCGATAGTTTTAAAATGGCAGATACGATTTTACAATATATGGCGCCTCCGGGAATCCCCTTCTCTCGCTTATCCTTGTGTTTGTTTAAGCGAAACAATCCCGATTGACAGAGGCTGCCTACTTTTCGATTGAGAAGCACTCACCGGAATGAACCAATCATGTTACGTGGTGTCGCGAATGAATCTATGATTCTTTCATTTTTCAAGTGTGTAAGGCCTCCTCTGATCTTAATGAAATTTATCCGGGATGTAGTTCTCGAAAAACCATTTTACACGTATTTTTTTGGCTGCCTAATTTCGCTTTAAAGGGGTGGATATTGAGGTTAAAGTTAGGATGAAATGCATAGAAAGTACACACAATGTCGATTATCTCGGAACCCATTGCAGGTGGACAAAAAATGTAAATTGTCAAATTTCACGGTTCAATCTGAGGAATAAAAGTGCACAATCAGATTTTTGTAATAGTTGTCAGTTTTCGCTGTGTCGCTTATTTTCCGATGCGATTTTATTTTCTCCTGGGGATTTTTTACCCCATTAAAATTCCGACATAACGCTGACTAATTGGTTATTTTTTTTTACCGAATAGGAAACAAGCATTGTAATTTTTGGAGACATGCCATTCATTTATTTAATTCCCATTGCTCTTTACGTTCCAAGCAATAAGCTAAAATGTGCTCCGAATTTATATCGCAATAATATTTGAACACATGCTACATTTAACGTTTTAACTTGTATTTTAATGGAATGCAAACAAGGAAAGCATTATTTGACATAGCTTTTAATATTTTACCATGACACTATTCATTGGGTGCGGTAAAGAAGTGTTTTTTCCCCCTGCGTTAGTCGGGGTTGTCACAATGACAGAATATTAACAAATACTTTCACTCATATCTGATTCATTTGTAATGCCGAAATATTCGAGTCATACTGTCCGAATATTTGTCACTAAATTCTTCACCTAATTCACAGAGTTAAAATTTAATTATAACCGATAGATTACTGCAATTAATAAGACAATGATGTTTCTTACATTTTTTCCAAATGTTAATATTAACCATCAATTTTTGCATTGAAGGTGAATGAAATGAACCCCCTTAAGTGTCGTTTGTAGCTAAGGTGAAGCACAGTAGCGCTCTTTCCCATTCGTCCTTGGAGGTAGTTAGTCTTTAAGTAGCCCGTCCTGTGTTTACCTCAGCTGGCACTTTCTTTTCCATTGTTTTCATTAGGATCCAATCTGCGCTGTCCCTCGTAAGAGTGGCTCCTAGAATCTCGGCCTGACAACACGTGCGCCATTTTACTCCGAAGAGTTGCCTCGCTTCGGATCGCACGTATTTGTCGAGTAAATTCCGCTATTTACGAAGCCCACTCGTGATCCCCTCTCCTTTTCTCTCTCTCTCTCTTTCTCTCGTTCGTTCGCTCCCTGCTTTTCCGTGAATTTGGCACAATTTCAACCTCCTGATTGATGCTGTAGCCGCTCGCACTGATCTGACAGCCATCCGCGCCAGTCATGCACTCGGAATTTTACTGCCGGTGGTCCGGGGGCAGAGCAGCACACTTGCCATTGGGAATATTTAAAGAACGCCGCGCGTCTCTTTAAGAGAAGGAGAAACAGTGTTAGCAAAGAGAGAGAGAGAGAGAGAGAGAGAGCGACAGGAAATATTTATTGACCGGGAGACTTCATAGAAAAGGTGGCACGACACTTACGGCCAGTAACGTAAATCTGTCCACAGTTACGACATATTGTCCGCGGCGATCGCGGACGTGTCACACGTGGCAGTTTCAATTTACGAATATGCGGAATACCTGCGTGTGTCATCGGGAATCAGCGTGAATCAGACTCGAATCGTACTCCATTCCGGTTGGAACGGTGAAAGTTTGGCTTAGATCAATCCACCTTATGTCTTCTTGTTTCTTTAAGAATTGAATCATTGAAATCGTTCTTTAATTTCTCGTAGATTTAAGTTATTTTTCGCACAAAGTTATTCAATGTGTATTTGAATGAAAGATCGCGGCAAGGTTAAGCGTAGACTATGAAATCCCTCGTTTTTATACTACTTTCAATGATTCCCTTTCTTATTGTGCGCCCTTAAGGGTCAAAAAGAGTTCCGCTCGGGCTTCCAGTGTAACTAGAGTCAGTCTTAGGAAGGCAGTCGATCCAGATGGACGTGTTTTCCAGTGGGCCGAGCAGTACGACTCGGTAATCTTCTACTTGAGGGTCTTCGTCGAGCGGCTTAGAACGCGGGAGGTTTTCCGGCGAGTTCCGAATTCCTAGTCGTCTTTTTCTTAGATAAATCCCTTTCGCATCTTCCCCAGCAACGTGCGCTGCTTCGACATTTTCCATCAAAGTGAACAGTTCGAAGTAGTTGCATTGTGACAATAACATGAAAAACAGACAATAACAGACAATATTTTTGATTTTTTAGTGGGTAATATACGTAAACAAAAGGGTTAACACTGATGCCAGATTTTAAATATGTTTTCGCATTATTATGTAATCCAAATTTGAACAAATTCTTGAGAGAAATAAATCTACGCGACAACTTTAAAGTAGTTGTCGCGTTGTATGTCATTGAAATGTTGAAGATAAGAAATGATTGTCTCAGCCATGTTGTCTCGTAGAAAGTTTTAGCTGGGTTCGCACGCTTTGAACTCCTACACATAGAAATGCCAGATACATGAACACACTTCTATAATACAAACTGAGTGCCGCGGTAATGGTGGCAACGTTGCAACTTCTGTTTCATAAA
Organism: Ectemnius cavifrons; assembly: GCA_964023945.1. NCBI lineage: Eukaryota > Metazoa > Arthropoda > Insecta > Hymenoptera > Crabronidae > Ectemnius > Ectemnius cavifrons. The sequence continues at coordinate 9,155,698 of OZ030385.1, read as the reverse complement.
GAAGAAACACTCTTTCAGGGGCTCTTTATCCTTTCAACCAAAACTGTCAAAACTATCCAATATTTTCTCTGGTATTCACAACACATTCTTTTATATGTAGTTTATTATCGACATTTCATCATTGATTTTCCAAAGAATCTTCGTAAACGCCAAGGATGCTTTGATTTCTCAGAATTTCAAATCCATTATCCAACAACTAATTTAACCCAGTATAGTGAAAATAATAGACAAACTACCAATCGATTTTAAAGTTCCAATGTTAGAAATGCCGAATTCGCGTGCTATCTGATTACCCATTGAAAGAATCCAATTGTGGCGTACAGTTTGGATTAGAAGGTCCAGGCGGACGTTCATCTACATCAGTCACTTCCTCTCGGGTACGCTACGTTTCCTGTCCAGCGGTGAATGGAAGCGCCCCGGTGGAAATAGCTGGCACTCCTCTCTCCCTCTCTCTCTCTCTCTTTCTCTCTTTCGCAACATTCCTACGAGAGAATAGTGTTTTGTCGAGGAAGAATGGACCTCGTTTCTGGCGCGTTCGGCCTGATTCGGCATTAGAAATCCATAATTCAACTCGTCCGCTCGGGCCTTCAATAAGACGGAGATGGAAGCTGGGGAGAGCGCGTTCCCTTGCAGCCTCCGAGGCTTTTTCAGATTTCTCTCTTGCAGAGTACTCGTCGCTCGGATACATAGGTGAACGGGGGTCCACAATGGCAGCTCTTTTGCCGTATATAGTGCGTCCTCGGGCGACAGAGTGCCTCGAAAGAGGAGTCACCCTTCTCTCTCCCTCTCTCTATCTCTCGCTCGCTCACAAATCGAGCCAGCACGAGTGACCTACAACTCGCCTTACACGCTGTTGCATCCCACCTGCTTCCTTCTTCCTCTTGTCGTCGTCTCCCACAACTCGCTCTCCATTCCAAGCTGTTCCTTTCGCTCTCTCTCTCTCTCTCTCTCTCTCGCTCACTCCCTCCTCTATTACACTCTCTTCACTCGGCTTCCTCGATGCAGTTGGAATCTTGAATCCTTAATTCGGCGTCCGCGTGAAAATTCAATAAGAAGTCGAGAGAGAAAGAGAGCTTCGACTGTGTCCCGAACGGGTTGCCAGCGAGGCCTCGCTTTCGGAGCACGTTTCTTCTTCAACTCGCCTCCTCTCTTCTCCCATTCTCGTTTCCATTCCTTCTCTCGCCGCGAAATGGTGAAATTAACGTTTTCGAGTGACTGAATTATTCAAGCGAGCCGACGCTGCTTCACCCAATCGCATCGCCTCCTCTCTCGCATTTTAATCCCATTCTCTCTCTCTCTCTCTCTCTCTCGACTAATGCAATTTCAAGCGCGCAAGCTCGACTTTGATTCCTCCTCTACGCGCCAGACGGACTAGCGGGGATTTGTCTAGCTTCTTTTCTAAAGATACTAGACTCTCGCGAAATAGCAGGGAGCAGTGTGCAAATTGCTTTAATGGTGAGACAGTGGACAATAGTATTTCACGGTGGACGAGAAGAGAGCTTGCCGGAATTAGCGTTGCGCGACGGTATCGCGAACAGTTGCCGTTCGTTAAGTTGAGGAGGGCGACAGGACGTTTTTACGGTCGGCGAAAGCGGCCCTGGAAGACTTTGAGATTTACGGTACATTTCCAAGCTTACGGCGTAATCCGATGAAGCTAATGCATAGGCCTACGCGACCGCCCTCTCTCACTCTCTTTCTCTCTTCGCTCGGAGCGTGGTTGGCGCAGCAGAGACCACTTGCGATTTGCATTCATAAGCTTGAAGTTGATACTTCATTCGGTGGATGGTCGCTTAAGCCGGGGCAAATAAATATTGGATATCGGGTCGGTTGCGAGCGAGCAAACCCCATTGATCTTCGGATTTACCTCGGGCGAGCTCGTGAAAATTATCGAAATGCGCAATAAGACCGAGGGAGATTGAGCAGGAACTTTACTGCCAAGGAAAATAGCCGGGAGAAAGCACCTTTCGCTATATGGAAAATGGGATTTCACTGTACAAAGATTCACGCGCTCGTTTTATCAGGAAAATTGAAGTTTCTTTAAGAATTAGCAGGATTAATGGAAGAGACATAAAACCAAGCGAGTCTTTGGTGAAGAAGCTCGTTTTATTATAAGAAAGCAAGCCAGCGACTTCGATAGGTATTAAAGTCTTGGCGAGAGATTTATCGGGGACGATAATGCATTTGCGATACGCGAGAGTAATGAGCTATGGTGCGATAAATTCGGAAATTACTCGTCCTGTTTTGCGCGCCAGCTGATTTACGCTTTTAGTCTCTCGCGTTGCTCTTTCAGTGGGAGCTGGCAATGCTCGGGCATTAATTGATCGGGAGCTCTGCGTGAATTTATTCCGGGAATGGCGTCGAATCGGAGGTAGGAATTTGCATGATTAAGAGAGGGCGACTGTCGAGGAGGATGGAGTTTGGATCGGGATTTCGTAAGCAAGCATCAAAAATGCGAGGAACGGCGAGTGAGAATCCCGTTGAAAGCGATAATCCTCGAAGCTAATCCGCGTGAAGAGTTGGAGAGTGAGTATTGCGAGGACGAGCTTAAAAGCTCGGTTGTTGCTGTTGTTACTCTAAGGAGTGCAATAGGAAGAAGTGGAAAGCGTATTTTCTCCCTTCATCATGAGAGCAGAGGTTATAAATTCCTTTCGTATTTTCCTGTTTCAGCCGACGAAGCTCAACGTCTACAAGAACGACGCCGAGAGCTGGGACTACACGACGCCGACGCTGGGTAAGTCTTCCACTCTCGCCTCCCTGTCGCTCTGTCTCCACTTGGAGCCCGTCGTCTTCACTTATTATCTGTCTCTCGTTCTCCGAAACCCCTTGATTTCTTTATCGTTCTTTTCTTTCATACATTTATATATTCGCCTCCTGTCTCTGCTCTACACACCTCAAATCCGCCACCAGAACACATACACACACATACACATACACACACACACCAATCATTGCGCTCTGAAATCGTTGGCCAAGTGTTCTCAAACTGCTCGCTCTTCCGTCATCTTTAATGAGCTACTCTTCTTGCGAATCCTACTTTGAAGGATAATTCCTTCCGAGTAGAAGGAAGCTCTCTCATGTTGAAAACCCTAAGGATTTCAACATGGCGAGTAATCGTCCATTCACTTTAACGGATGTTTAATCCCTTCGACTGTAAAAGCTCTGTAAAGATTTTGCTTTAGTCTCGCTCGAATGTTCCAGTTCCGAGAGATTTTAAATCTCCAAGTATACTTGAAATATATGTATGTCGAATGATTTCACTGAACTTTGACACTCGGAAGATGGAGGACGGAATGGAAGAGAGCAGTTTAAGTCAATAGGGGCGAAACGATTCCCGGGAGCATCACATATCATTCCCGTGTATCGACACACGCATTGATTTCATCGACTGCAGCGGGATAAGTAATTCAGGGTTGCAATCCACCGAATGAATCACAGACGACCATCGACGGAGCAGGAAACATACACGCCGTGATTTCATCGGATAACACCAACCCGACCGGTCATTTTCACGATGGGTGTAGGTCGGTTATTTACGGGAGTGCTGGAAAAATCGAAGGTATCAAACGTTGCGATCCACAACAGGCAGTAAAGGGCGTTTATTATCGGTGGCGATACTAAGCCCCGATTTTTCCCGATTCGCTCGTCCGGTGGAAAGATCGCTCGGCCTCGAATTACACCTACCAAACAAATTGTCTCCGTTGTTTGCGATCAACAGAGTTGCCGAGTAAACGGGAAAAATGCTCGCGACCTAGTTGGGTGGCGGCGCGCAGGCAATAAACGCGATTCCTCGCCACAAGGGAATTTCATTAAATGTTCAACTCGGCTTTCCGGCCAGCCGTAAACCACTTGCGCTGACTATTATGTCCTGCTAATGCTAATAAGCACGCCTTAATACGGCCTGCGTCATAAGCCATCTTCGCGAAACAGGAGCAATTAATATCGTAGGATGGTTGAATAGATTGCGAGCAGGTGTTCGTCGAACGTCTTAGACAACAAGATCGTCTTGAAAATGATTATATTCTCTTAGGAATTTCATTAGGTATCCTTGGCTCGATTATACTCGTCTTTTACAGGATTTTAAGATATCCATTGAAACGATCATTATAATTGCGCTAGCAACAAGTTTTTAATATCAACCCAAGGAGTTCAAGGCGTGTTTCAATATGCCTTGCGTCATAAGTGATCTTTATGGAAAAGAAGCAATTAGTATTGTAACTGACTACAAATTAGTTTATCACGAGTATCTTCTGCAACAGTGTCAACTTCAAAGTAATATTTCCTCATAAATTTAATTGAGTGTTTGCTCGACAGTGATTTCAAGGAATTATGCAAAGTAACGATCACTCCAATCGCAGTAGCAACAAGTCTGGAATCCATTTGAAAACTCATCTAACAAAAAGAGGGATTTTAATGCAAAGACAGAAGCATTTCACACGTAAATGCTTCAAGCAATCAAAATCAGAATTAGCAGAAGCGTATGTTGCATCAGTGTGTCCATGATACATTGCCAGTGCGGATCTCGGAAGACGAATTTCTCAGGGTAATCGGTAGTGCTCGGCCTCGTTAGCTCCGCCCGGATGGAAGCTCTCGTTTATCCGAGAATTTCGTGGCTGACCTTCCCCTGGCCTTTTCGTAGGTCAGTTCTGACGTAGAGCTGCAATCTCCTAGTGGTGCTTTCGTCGAGGACGCCGGTGTTTCATGTGGCCGGGTCATCCCTCAAAAAGTTACCTTCAGAAATTACGCTTGGAACTTTTCATAGTTGGCCTCCTCTCCAATGCGCTACCTCTCTCTCTCTCTCTCTCTTTCTTTCGTAAAGATAGCGAGTCTCGTTAGTCACATAGTTATCGACGTGAATTCAAATTAGTGAGCCTCTCGGTGACATGGTGGCAGCCAATTTCGATGGATGACCATCGCATCGAAATGGAGACACTTGATGCTGTCAGCGAGGCAGGCTAATTTTTTGCAATTTGGTCGTTCATTGAGCCGGCACTTTTTCAGGGGCTGCACAAATTAAGTGGAAGGTAGTAGTAGGTCAGGTCAGGAAGGAGGGTGGATGGGGGGCTGCACTTGTAACCTTTTCCCCATCGCATCTACATGAAGTGGATGAAAGTTTCATTAGATCACGTGGCAGGACCACCCGCGCAAGATTGCCTTCGTTTTGCGCCTGGAGAAGTGTCCGAGAACTGCTCTTCCTTCTTTCAGTTCTATTCTCCCACTCTCTCTTTCTCGAGCTTTATTCCTTGCTTTGGAGTGCTAAGGCAACTTCTCATAGTAATTGCTGCCATTTGTCCCGATCCTTCTGTATTTGCCTTTCGGTGGAATTAGGCGCGGACTCGACACGCTATTTCTCAAGACTCGCATTTGCATTCGCACACTCCCCGCTTCTCTTCTCTATCGCTCTCCTTGTTGGAGTAGCGCTCGATAAACATGTCCCAAACAGAATCGCCATATGCTCGTGGTATTTCTTGGTTCTCACACTTTCCTAGTCGCGGGAGTTACGAGGCTCGCAAACGTGACCAGAAATAATGGATGTTCGAGCAGAGAGAACGCCTGCTAAAAGGAGAGACGGTGGAGAGTAGAGAACCGGTCTCAAAACGGAATACGACACTTGGTGTTTTCAGCCACGATTAATTCTAGTTGCACTGTGTTTCGAGTGGGATAAAAGAGATCAGAATGGAACATATCGCTTTAAGAAGGCGCGATCTATCGGCTGAGAAGTCTGTCTGATATATTCCTGGCATTTATCTTCCTACGCGTGACAGTGGAGATTTAACTTTTGCCTTGGTCGTCCAGGTCGGCCTCGCAAGACGAATATTTCTCGTTCGGGCAAGTGACAGCCGGATAAACTTGGCCGATCGGCTATCGCCGACACAGATACGTGAGTCGATCGAAGCTTTGCATAAAAGTTTCAACTGCAGTTGAAGCGTTCCTCGGAAAATCGTAGGAACAAACCTTTGGAAGTTTCGACGGGTTGGAAGGGTTTGGGATGATACGCGCGAGTGTATGTATCTTCGCTCGATTTTCAAAGGCGGCGCTCTCAATGTTTTTTGACGGCCCGTCTATTTTCGATCGCTGGCGGACGCGAGCGCATTTAGATCGAGGCTGCCTGCTCTGCCTCCACGGGGTTAATAAACTATCGATTACCCGCGCATCGCGGAGAGCTCTGCCGCGATGGCATTTCCGGCTTCATTGTGCTGAGAGAATGCCTCGTACACCAGAGAAACATTTACCAATCTGTCGGAAATAACTAAGAAATCACCGAACTTTCTTTCGCTATTCCTGTCGAATTTAGAAAAGTTTTCTTTCAATATCGATATTAATATCGAACCGACCTAGAAATTATTGGCAACGCTAGAAAACGGATTTCCGTACAGTTTGACCCATTTATAAAAGGCATTTTCCAGTCTCCGCCACTTTTGATGTTCGTCAGGACGCGCGTTAGCTTGCTGACGGAGACTGGCAGATCAGTGAACCCATAAATCTGAGGCAGAGGTTCCTTGTGCCGCGATGATGACACGCATACCACGACACTGCGATCCAACAGCGATATATCATCGCGAATGCCTGGCATGAGTGCACTCTTGGACGGACGGTCAGTCATAACAACATGTGTTGCGCATCTCATTGCCCTCTGATTCATCGACGGACAAAGTTGATTCGATTCTCGCCTTCCTCTCTCGTTCGTCACTAGCTTCCTTTAGAATATTCCTTAAAATTGAATAGTTATATTCACGTACCGCAAACTTGAATAGGAATTCTGGGATCCAATTATAGAAGATTGGAAAGTGTGAATAAGTGTGAGTGAATCATAACTGAATGATATGATGAATAGATTAAAAGTATGATTATATCACTATCATTTAGATACACGATGATCACAGTTGGATTCATAAAAAGGACACTTTATAAAAACAGAATGAATTTGCGATTGATTAATTCTCAAGACGTGTTTCCTTGAACAACAATAATACAATTCCACAGAATTATTAGATTAGATTTTATAATCAGCTTGGAAGCTGTCTTTGTGAGAGGATAGGTACTCGTCGGGGGAATCTATTTCAGTAGATGGGGAAGTCTGGCGTAGACTCTCGCCGGGGCGTCGCTGGTTTACACGGCAAACTGAGAACTGTCGATCAGCAGATTGTCTGGCAGGCTTTGGCAACAGGTGTTCCCATTAGCTTTTTTGCGCGCCAACACTACCAGCGCATCTCTCGCAGCCGATTAATTAATTCGTTGGAGTGAGAATTGAAGACGAGACATCGCTTAGGACAATGCGAGCATCACTGGCAATCGCGAAGTAAGCGAGTGAGTGTCGACGGGACCGCGTCGAATTAGGATTCCTCTGTGTTCCTTGGCTCTTCACGCCAGATTTCCACCAGCTCGTTCAGTCAGTCAAACCTTCTCTGCACTAGTCGAGAGATCAAGTCTCGTCCCTTCCAATCTCATTCTCTCATTTCTACGTCAACTTACCATTGGCAGACCTTCTCCTCAGTCAAGACTATTCTTCCCAAAGCTATCTCTTCGTTAGCAATTAACTATGATCGCGTAATATCGACTGCCAACTCGACCGATCACGAATCCCCATAAAGTATCGAATGTCGGACAGACAGAATTACGATCTCTGCCAATCCCGATCATGGCTGTCCAGATAAATCAACTGGTTACAAGTTAGTTGCGCGTCACTAAGGATGCTGCGAATTCTTAAGATTAAATTCCATGGCAGCGCGGACGATTTTACCTCGCGACAGACACGCTAGTCAGTCTGACTGGGCTCGTTTGAATCGCGACAGGTGAGAGAGTTAGTTTCGATGCTAGGATAAACTGGGAGAAAGAGAGAAACCGAGAGAAGATACGATGATCTCTGCATTCAGGAAGTCCGAGAAACTGGTAGGCATAAGGTCTACATTGTCGTCAGAACTAATTCGCATCGTTGGACCATCCGCGTTCCTAGCTGTCACTCCCCCGAGTCAAAATAGGATTCAGTAATTTGTCAACATTAGTCGTGGGATCGTCGAGCGGGGCGGCCCACTCTTAATTAGTACCTGTCGCGAGCCAGAGATCTTAGATATCTCATAGCAAGTCGAATGAAAGGTAGCTTCAACGCTTCGTTTACCTAACTGAGGAAACAGACTATGTATACTCCTAGAAAAGGAGTACTAATTCCCCCTTTTCGAAGTCGGTTAAAATAGGATGCTAAGTTTTTTTTTCTACTTTTTCAAAATATTGAAATTAACCCTCATTTAGTGCGCTCCTGGTATACACCCCTTTAAGCATCATTATCTCGACTTCAACGATCCTCCTAAAGATTCCTCGAGTACACTCTTGACAAGAGGGCTCAAAGTCATAGAACCGCCTTTTTTTTTTATGTCTCGCTGTATTCAGGTGAATGGATAGTTCGATGGTGATAAGGTGCGGCGAGTGTCGCGCATACATTTACAAGGAAAGTGATGCGACCGCGTTTTAACGAGGAGTTGTGACGATGACGCAAATTGGAAGGTTGCTGCTGGTGCGCGCGACAAAGCCCGAAGATCAGATGCACGTGGCTCCTTCGTCACTCGGAACGAGCGGCGAGATCGTTCGGGATACTTAATCGCCGCACAACTGTCTCCATGCCGCGAACTCCCGCGTGAATTAGTGATCCATCAACATCAGTGCTTGGCTAATGAGTCCGCGTGGAAGGCTTTGGTGCGCGCTGTTTCATCGATACCTTCTATCTATAGCGCGCTCTCTCTCTCGCGCCTGAGAATAGAGCGACACTCGTCCCGACAGACACTCGCCAGAGAAAGTGCTAATTCCAAGTAGCCCTCTTTTATGATGATTGCCGCCTGCACTGTGTTAAATGGATGACTCGGCTAAGCGGTGAACTCTTGGCGCATGAAGATATCATTCGCCTGCTCACCGGTGAATATGGAAATAGCGCCCTCTCTTACTCTCTCTATATATATATATATATCTATCTATCTCTCTCTCTCGACAAATCAGCAATTTGCTAACATCAAGCTCCACCCTAGGCCTCGTGCACTCGGGTCGCTCCTCTTCCGGTAATGGATTCATGCCGGGAAATTGCGATCCGCCCGCTTCGTGTTGCTCTAGTTCCAATGGCGATCCATCGGGATCCCAGGCAAGTTGCTTGCCCGAGTTAGGCAATAATACAGTTAAAAAGTGTTCCACTGTTTCAATTAGATATTGGCGACTTTAACGAAGGAATTTTATTAAGACTCTGCCATAGCGTTCGAATCCTTTGACGAGAGGAGGTCAGATATTGCCGGAAGGAAAGTTTTCCTCGAGTTCCCTCGCGAACGAAGCTCCGTTTAGACTTGATAATTTAATTTCTCGAGCAGAGGTGTGATGAGCGCCTTCATCCACCGAGAACTGCGAAGCGACTTGCGGAAGACGTCGAGAGAGGGTGGATTAAAAATCTAGTAATAAGGCTTGACCTCCGAAGAGGTTCCTTTTTACAAGCTAATGTCTCGCCAGTCAAAAATTATCATTGGAATTATTTTTCTTCCTCTCGAGAATTGTAAACGCTTCCATTTCTTTTTTCTTCGTCTAAAAAAGCTTTATGGAGACAATTTTTGATCCACCGAACACTAAGACGCCAAGGAAGGGTGGATTAAAAATCTAGTAATAAGAATTGACCTGCGAGGAGGTTCCTTTTTGCAAGCAAGTATCTCGTCGGTCGAAAATTCTGGCTGGAGTTATTTTTCTTTCTCTCTTATCTGGCGGGCACCACGTTCGTCGCATTCGCCTGGAACACGGCCGTATAACTTCAGCCCTTCTCTCGTCCTGTGTGTGTGTGTGTGTCGGGATAGCCCGGCTATATCATGAGCGCGTCCACACGGTAATTGAGCATTAGGGTCGACGTGGATTGCCTCGGGGCACGTTTGTGGGGCCGGCAGCTAAACGATCCAATTACTGAAAAATATCTCCGGGATTACGCCGCTCGCTGTATACTGACTCGCGCGACGGAAACATTGCGTACATTGTGCCTGGTTTCCTCTCACAAAGAAGCAGCCTTTCCTCCCCTCGAATATGACGTAATGAACGAGCAGTGCAAATTTCGACCGTTCGATTGGCATCTCTGATATTCTTGAGTAAAGTAGAAAATCGATTATATTTGAATTTATTGGAAGAAATGTTTCGTTGGATAAGGAAAGTTTTGAATAATACAACAGTCACTTTCTTCGTGTTGATTGCCATGTATTTTAGAAAGAGAGATATAAATATTAATAATAGCAATCAGAAGTATTGTAATTAAATATGGCTTTGTTCGCGAATGCTGCTAAAGCTGCGTTGTAATTAGTAAACAGTAAAAGCTCTGTTGGGATAAGGAAATTTTTGAATAATAAAAAAGTTACTTTGTTGATGTTGATTTTAGGAAGGAAAATATAAATATTAATAAACATAGTCAGAAGCACTGAATTAAGTTCGGTTCACGAATTCTGCTAAAGTTACGATGCGACTAGTTGGACAACTAGATCTACATACACCGAACTTTGTACATACAAAACGTGATCGGATAACCGAACGTTCGAATAACAGAGTGTTCGGATAGTAGTAACTTCGAATAACAAAACTTAGATATAAATTATTAAACGCAATTTTAAGACATTTTAGAAATACTCAGAAGTTTATAGACTCGACAACCATTCATTTCCTCAACCGCAATGGAGAGATCCGTGCAAATCGAGACATCGAGAGAAATGTAAGACAGCAAAAGTGAATCAAGAATTCTCACGCGATTTCATCCATTTTCTCACAACAACAAAGCAATTTGCATGGAGGGAAAGCTCGTCGGCATAATTCCACAATAAACGCCAATTCGCAAAGAGTTTATTTAGCCGGATCGTCCTCGCATTTGCACTCCTGGCAATCTAGTTTTTTCAGGCAAACGCGGCCATTCCAAGCAACACGATGGTACGTGGCGTGGTCTCCCGAGGGATGCTGTGCAATTTTATTCCCTAATTAGTCCGTTTAACGAAGTGCAAAAGCCTCGACTGGCCGGGACCATTTTTCCCAATTGAATCTCCGCGTAGAGCGAAGCGGAACTCTCGTGCGATTTCTCGCTGCTACGAGTTACTGCTCGCTTTCGATCTCCCTTGCTCTCTTTCTCTCTCCGGAGGACAGATAGGGTGTCGCCGAGATATGAACGTGACATCCGTTAAACGGAATCGTGCGCCCATTGCGGGCGAGCGATCATTCGCTGGGACCGCGAAATGAACTATGCAGGAAAGCAGAGAGGAAGAGGAAGAGGAAGAGAGAGAGAGAGAGAGAGAGAGAGAGAGAAGAGTGCGTGGTGAGGAGAGGAACGCGAGAACAGATGACGAAGATATTACGAGCGGGAAATGGAATGGCATTCGAGTGGAGAAGTGGTGTACCTAGCCGGTTGTGCCGAGTAAGAGCAAGCGGGCAAAGTGTGCGTTTGATGAAAGCGAGGCACCGATAATTGAAAGTCCCGACACTCTTCGCTTGTCCCTCGGCGAGGTCTTCCTTTTATTTCGATCGAGGGAGAAATGCTCGGGCCGAGAAGAGAGTTCGTTTAGCGTTGAATTGATCGGAGAAGTAGAATGTCAAACAATGGTGTCGGCCAACAGAAGCTCGCTCGGGTTAAGTTCAATTCTCACTGGGGAAGTTAAGTCTGGCTGGGCACTACAATTGAAGATGAGTTGATGTACCCTGAGAATTGGGTCGAATCGAGAGATGGCTTCGAGTTGTACGGGAGCGAGTAAAGTCCGGTGAAAAGATAAAGTCGAATGGAGTTAAGGCCGAGTTGTATTGTAAGTCGCAGTGGCATCTTAAGGAATCCATCGGCGCGGCAAGGCAGAATTCTCTCTTTAAATAAGCGGCACACTGTCCGACCAATTGCGCCCGGACCCCGCTAATTGCACCCGCCTCGCAATCCCACAAATCCTCTTCGCGGCAACTTTCCTCCGCGCGGTTCTCGTTATTCGGCCGAGCAATACTCCCGGATATTTTTCTTACCGCTCCACCGCTAGTATTGCTTTCTCGGCGCTAGCTAAATTATATAGCGTTCTCAAAGCCTTCTCATTTGGCTCTTTTACCCGCTGCTTATTTCCTGAGAAAATCGTCGTCAGTTTCGCATTGGAAAGATGGAGTGCGATCCGGTCAAATGAGTGGAAGTAAGACTGTGTGAAAGCTTCGGCAGTTTTTTTTAAAAGGAAAATTCCAATCTTCCTTGAAATCCTCGTTAAAAACGACAACGCTCCTTTCGAGACCAATCGATTCATCGGGAAAGCGAATCAATCTGGAAGTCGCCCTTTCTCGGGCATCGAGAAAATCCAGTTCGCGAAGACGGTGTAAGAGATATTTTCTCACTCGAACAGCAACAATGTCGCGTCTGATTTATATGTCCAGGTGCAGTGTAGATTGCAAAAAATGGCGGTGCTGACATTCGCCTGCCATAATTCATCGCGGTAGTCCGAGAAGCGACTTGAGAGGAGGCTTGAATAATCCTCTTGGTCCACCTAATCGGATCCTTCTCTTTTGTTCCTCGCTCGCTGGGAAAGATGAAATTTTCTCCCCTGTCTTGCATTCGCCTTTAGTAACTGTCACCTTCCTCCTTCTTTCTCTTCTTCCCTCCAGTCGATTTTCATCTCTCCACTCTCGTTAGTAGCAGTTCTTTTTACCAAACGTCCTCACACAGTCGTGGAACTGATACTTTCTTAATTGACGTCGCAAGATGAATTCAAGGAGAGACTTTGCCGACGGCCACATTCCACTGAATAGAGAAGAGCGTCGGCAAGTTCATTCAGTCAGTACGGAAATTCTCTCTGTGTTCTAGTCAAAGTGTGGTTTTCCCTTTCTGTGAGACACGTATCCTCGAAACGTGGTTTGAAATCGACATGAAGGGTAGCAGTTGTTACACAAAGCTCCAATATTCGCGCGGTACGTTTAACCAGTGACATTTTAATACAGCTCGAAAGAAATTACTTCTATCGATAGGAAATTCGTTGTAAGCGGTTGAGAGAGGGGGTACGATAGCGGATCATATGAGTCGGCTGGTGAACACAGAGGGAGAAGGAATCGGGTTTCAAAGTGGTCCATAAAAGCTGGAATCTGTAGAGCACATAGTCCTGGATCCCTCTATGGACTATCGATCTCTCATAGGACGATTATTCCCGACCCATTTCCCGGAACATCTCGCTCTGATGTGTTTCCCACGTTCGGCAACTGTGTACACGCTGGATCCATCCTACCTTCCACCTCGTTCCTCCCTTTATCTCGGCCTGATGTTCTCCTGGTAACTTTTTCGAATCGACCGATCACGCTCCTGCTGAGTTCCATCGAGAAAAAACTCTCAGAAACGTCGAAGAAATCGCTTGTCGAGCTGTGGAAACTTTCGTTTTCCATCGTTTCCCCCCTCTTTTCTAAGTTCTTCCTCGAGACTGGATCTTTCAGTTACCTTTGGAAAGTCCTCCGATTTGACATCTTTCGGGGGAATTTATTTAATGTGCAACAGTGTAGTTAAATGTTTTTTGTCTTCGTCAGAAAAGCGTTTGTAACCACAAATGATAATGCAATATTTAGAGAAGGAAGGTGTGTACGCGACGCTTATTAGAGCTTTATGCGAATATGCGTTGAAACTGAAGGGAATCTTTGTTCGAAACTTCGAAGCGGAAGACGAATTTTCTACACAGGATGTGGAAGGTGCAAGTTGCCGGCGGGCATGGCGTCGTGGTATTATAATGCGAATTAGAAAGTATAAGGAGAACAGGAATGCCAAACGAGTTCTATAAGCGGATCGACCGCGTGCACGTCCGAACGCATCAGTGACAGCGATCCGAAAAAATGCCTGGCAAGAACTGCCGGTGCAGAAGAACTCATTGAATTAACGAAGATCCGAAAGGTGTCTTTCAGGCCGAAGAACGAGGCGAAGTGAAATATACCCGTGGAACGTCGAACTACGAATTTAACCCGAGAAATGAGAATCGTTTGATAATCGCTTCTAAAGTGGATCGCAATTTACACACTGCCTATAATCGATCGCATATCACATAATTATCATTGAAATATTCCATGCCGATGAGAATGTAAATCACAATACGATTTCTCGAATTTGCGTATACCAGCACTCCTGTATTTCCAGACCACTGATATTCGAAATGTCAGTCTTGGCTAACACAGAACACGCAGAATTACGACAGGACAGAGATTGGTTTAATAATGAAAAGGGGGTCAAAATCTCGCTGAGAGAGCATCGGTGCTCTAAAACGGAGGCGAATAGCGCGCTCGCGCGCGCGCGCCGAGCGATCGTGAGTTAGGGGCGAAGTGGTTTTCGAGAGATACGACACGAGAAATTTCACCCTGTTTTTCCTGCATGCGAAACACACATTGGCTATAGTTGGCGATAGCAACCGCTTTTACCATTCGCTACGATCATTCGCAATAGGTGCTCCCCGTTGCCAACGGATCGCTCTTTCGCACGACGTTGTATTCAACGTCGGCGTCTGCACAGAGGACGCGCAAGGGACGACACATCCCTCGGCAGAATCCACCTCATTTACATACGATCTATTACGATAAGACCGTCACCTTTACGCTTCTTCTCTCGCGCATCATTCGCGAATCAATTATGCAAGCATTCGATCCGACTAGACAGTCGCTCGCTCTTCACGCTCGCCCGCTATCGGTTTCGTTCCACGCGTTGAACAATACACCAGGACCTTAATTAGTTCATCGTCTTTCAACCCAGTATTCCAATCATTAATCTTACAGTAAAATTAATGAAGAACCGTTGCGACGGTTGAAAGGGGAGCATTCGACGTAGCTTCACCGGATATGAAAAGCAGTGTATCACAGTGCGCGTAAAGGATCACAAAGAGAAAGAGAGAGAGAGAGAGAGAGGAGAGTGAGGTCTCACATAAAGTCCTGCGTAGTCGTGCATTCCGTTTACTCATGGCTGGCATCGCGTCGCCTGGACAAAAGCCCAGTTATCAAGCTCGCCGAGCGGAAATGATCCGAGCGCGTTTATCATACTTGCCGCGCGATCTTTCGCTAAAGCAGAGGGCTTCCAAGAAACGAGAGTTCCATGACGAAGACGCAATCCCAATTCTACAACGCGCGCGCGAGATTCATTTTAGAAGATAGAGTGCACACATCCGACGGTGTAGGTGTATCCTCGGAAAACACGCGAGCTCTTTCGAGCCACGCTCTCTTGATTAATGCACCGTGCGGAGATTCGAAACGCGAGGCTCGCTTCTCCTTTCTCTCGCTTTCTCGTCGGTGAGAAGGGTCGAATTTTGAATGAGTGAGCGGTATTGGATAAAGAAAGAGAGAGACAGAGAAAGAGGAGGAGGGAATATTCATAAACGAAAAGTGAAACTGGGGCGGGATAGGAGGGCTCGCGTCCAAATGAAAAAAACCAGAGTACGCTCTCTCGTGTGTATCAAAAGTGTATTTTCCACGTTTCATTTGAATAATACAGTAATTAGGTAGTCCGCCCGATACTACTTCCATAATGCGCCCAGCGCCCTCTTCTCTCCGTCGCTCTTTACATTTTGCATATGTGGTATACTCGACAGCCTTCCCGTTTTCAGATACGTTGAGTACGCGTTACGTAGGCGTCGGTATATATCAAGCTCTATTCAATATTTCCCCGGATTCGAGAAGCAACAGGAGAGAGCTCGCGTCAATGTCGAACGCAGGCCGCCGCAGCTACTCTATTTTCCGAATACCGGCAGGAATTTCGGCCGTAAAATAAAGGCTGTCGAGAGCAAACTTCTAGGTTTGCCGCGTAGCCATAAAACAAGGTAACATTGGCCAATTGCAAACTCTAGCTAGCTTGAAATACGCGACCTTTCTTTATCGTCGCGTTTCCGCACCATTCGACCCGCGTGCCTTTCGATGGCAAGTCTTTTATTAGTCGAGGTTTCGAAGCGGGTGAGCGTGAAGAGATCAAGCAACCATATAACATCGGTTAAGGATAGCTGTTCTGCGAGATCGTATCGAAGAGTGCGAATCGTAAAGATGCGGACGAGACACAGTAGTTACTCGGAGAATTTCGGTGGCTCGTGCTTTGCCAAGAGGCAGTGTCCACCCATTCGCAACTCTCGACACTGTCAACAGCCAAGGTTTGATGTCATCCGAGAGAGAGTACTCCTAGTCTTCCGATTCGGAGGAGTGGAGTATTGACCCAGTTGAGGGAGATTAATGTCGGCTAGAGTCACATTCGAGCGTCCCTTGGAAACAGGGAATCAGTGGAAATGTACCGCGGAGTGCTAAGAGACCTCCTCGTAGTCGTTCTCTCGGATGATTTATATCGAAGCTTGACGATTGACGGGGTGACAGGATGTGTTGAAGAGTCTTTTGCAGAAAGCGTGTAGCGCTAAGATCACGAAAGCATCCTCCGGAATGGAGCATGCCTCATTCTTCATCCACGCAAGCATCCACACCAAGCATCCATATCACCACCAAGCACGAGACACAACTTCTCGCCATAACCCTTGCATAAAACCAAATCCTCTCAAACCTCTCTCTCTCTCTCTCTCTCTATCTCTCTCTATCTCGAACAGTAGGAAGTAACAAATCCAGAAAGCATAACAGATATCAGAACCTATTCACCACCACCACCACCACCACCACCACCAGCACGAGACCAGAGAACTTGTAAAACAGCAAAAGCCACCCCGACGCACACACGCGTGTGCTCAGAGGTAGCCTGCTGAGACCACCCACGACCACCAACCACATCGAGCACATGAAACCTCTAACAACAAAGTTCTACAATAAAAAAAAAATAAAATATATCAAACGTACAAGAACATACGAGCGCACACACAACGGAGAGAGGAGAACATGAAATCATGAAGCGAGCCGAGTCTCACAGTAGAGTCGTAAGGCATGCAATCTAAGTAAAACAATACCATCGATTATCGCTCTTATTTGAGACGGTGAAACAATCCTCGGTCTTCTCTCACGTCGAATCTCGCGCGACAGAACATCACCAGAAACATGGTGTCTCCCCTGAGTTACAAGTAAATCGACCACCGGACAACAATCGACAACATTGCCACCTTCCTCCCCTCCCACGTGGACACGGGGACACAGAATCTCAGAGCAAGCATTAAATCGCCCTTCATTACATCAAGATATATATATATCCACACGGCAATCCTCCGATTAAATATCGACGGGATTGCATGCACAGAAAAACACGATACTAGTAGAAGAGGCAGACCAAGGTCTTTCTCGGTTGCACCGACGGAAAAAACGTGCCTTCGGCTTTTACGAGTAGATACTTGATGCGTGAATCTTCTTTCACACACCACAACATTCATTTTTATAGAGAGTATTATTAGTCGAAGAATTGATTTTATTCGGTATTCGGACCTTTGTCAGCGGTTTATTAAGAATTCGGGAATACAAAGTGAAATGAGATTTTCGAGTTTTATAGTAAATCACTTTTTTTTTATCGCGCGAATGATTTTCCCTGTCGAGTCGTTTCAAGTTTTTTTGTTGGAACAATTGAAGGAAGACTTCTACTTTGAAGTTTTCCGGGTTAGCTTATATTTGTTGAAGGACTTCCACTTTTTTATAGTGCGGTATGGCGTTGAGGGTAATTATGATTCTTGACGGGACGCAATTAAGAAAAGTTGGTCGAAAGTTGGCGTTAAAAGCGACGAGTTGCCGGGTGAATCGCGTCCCGACGCGCTGCTGTTTTCGCAGAACAGTCGAGTCTACTTTTTGCCGTGAAACTAGATCGACCGGGTTTCTCGGTCTCCCGTTTCTCTCTTTCTCGGCACGAACCTTTCCCCGATAGCCCGCACCACACACGGGCTAACTGTTCTTTCCCGTATAAACGAGCTGCCGCAACTTTTTTGTCATCCACCGAGCCACCAAAGCTGCTGCTGCTACTGCTGCTGCTGCTGCTACTGCTGCTGCTCGTTCGGTGGATCGGAGTCGCGTGTAATTCCATATGGCTTAGAGTCTGACTGTTGAGAGTCGTCGTAGCGGCAACCACCGGGAGCTTTCCTCCCGCGTGGAACTAGACGCTGAACTTGCCAAGTTGCGGAGGCTTTTCTCATTTCGGCAACTCGGCTTTCCCATTGCGCTCGGTTTCCCTGGAAAGCCGAGGTCATCCACGAGAGCAGCCTGAGGGAGAGACATGCATCTATTCCAGCAACATTCTCTCATTTTTCTCGCTTTCACCGCATCCAGAAGCGTTTTATTCGTGGCTGTATACCTGCGCACATGGTGTTCCCAGCAGCTTGCAAGCTTTCGCAGTAACTCTAAGAACGATTCCCAAAGCTAAATCGGCACGCGTATTTCCTCCTTTCGTGTATTACCTCGCAGCGAGTCTGATATCCTGTTACTTCTTCTGGCGTACTTCGATTCAGTCTCGGGTATCTCAATCTTTTCGCCCGATCTACTTTCCCAGGATTTTACGCTCGAAATCGTCCTCGTCGCGCGAGACTACTCTCCGGGCCCGATTAAGTGGCAGTCGAGCAGTTCAATTATCAGTCGGTGGTTTGGTAAGAAAGGCAGCCGCGGGATTGCCGCCCTATTGCATTACAGTCGGACGGTCGCGGCGCTGTAATTCGTAATTGAAATCCAGAACGATGTCGTCGCTTCTAATTGCACCGAGCCGCTCGGGATTGCAGTGAGTCGGACTTGATCGCGGTTCTCCCTGCGAATTCTCTTCGAAATTAAGCGATCTCGAGTTCGTAACGTGGTCACTTCTCTTCGCGCTGCGTCGAGACTTGGCTTCATTTTCCCGCTCGTTTATCAACCGCCCCTTTGGACGAAATCAGACTGAAAGCTCGGGAACATTTGTCAGGCTGCGTAATCGTCCTCCGAGCGGAGGAAGCTCGCCAATAATTAATTATCGTTTTAATGATTCCGCCGAATCAGTGGGAGTGCGTCAGTGTCATTTAGAGATGGGAATCGAAGTACACTCGTAAATATTAGAACCTCGTGTTTGCCGAAAGAAAGAGAGAGTAAGTTCTCGCAGCTTGGATGTCATCGCGTTGTAGTAAAAGCGCTTTAAACGTTTCCTACGCTCCTCCCCGCTCCTTTCCACGCCGCCAAGATCTTTGTATCTCTCTGTGCGAATGCATAGTGAAAGACTGTGTTAGTGTGGCCAGTAGAATTGTCGTAGCATTAGGTCTCGCCGACCCTAAAAAAAAGCTTCGGGCGGTCTTCTTGGGCCGTCGCGACGTCGACTTCGGCGTCATCTAGCTTCCTTTCGTGAGCCAGTCGAGCCTCCCATGTATCCGGAGAGAGAACAAAGAACCTTGGCTCGGTTGCTCTCGGAGTGTATTATCAGAGCCGGATTCTCGCGAGTCTCTCGCTTTAGTTTGAACCCGTCGGCTTGGATCGCTTGGTGATCAAGAGTCTGGTGGGGGAGCCTGGAAAGCGGCGGCGGGCTCCAGCTGCGCTCTGGGAATCTCCGGCGTGGAGGAGGTTGGCGATGAATCTCAATGGAGAAGAGCGCGTTAGGGCCGGCGACATCCATTGCGAAATCATACTTCTCGCTTAGAACATACTTTTCGTGGCTTTATTCTTCTCTAGTTTTTCTCTGTGTGTCTTGCAGTCTGTCTCACGTCACTCCTCCTTTTTTACCCGGTGTCTCTCTTCAACCACCACCAACACCACCACCCCCCCCTTTTTCTCTCTTTCTCTCTGCCACTTTCTTTCTTGCATACGCACACGCAAGCAGTTAGTGTTCACCCGCTCCCGAGGTTTTTCGAGAGTTAGTTCCACTTGTTTGCGAGCAGTCACTAGCACGGATATGTGTATTATTAACTACTCTCTATCATCCCTTTGCTGTCTCTCTCTCTCGTTTCGCACGCCAATCGGACTCTCTTCTTCCCGCTCAAGGACTCAAAGGAAGACTCACGCATCTCGTACACTACTACTACTCCCTGCCCCCGCGAGGGGGCCAAAGGCCGGCGCACGGCGCAAGCAAAAAAAAAAAGTATATATATATATATATAAAAAAAATATCAAAAGCACAAAAAAGACAGACAGATGTAGAGCGAAAGTGTTGTGCGCGCGCCCCACGTAACCGAGGGGGCGCCTCCTCTCCGCCTCCGCACGAGAAACAACAACAACAACAACAACAAGACACTACTGGGGATAGAAAAAAAAAAAAGCTAGCCAAACGACAGAGCATAACAACATATGAAACAACATCGACAAAAGACAACAACAGTAACATCAACAACAACATATGAACAACAAGTAAAAGTTACAACAACAACTGTCGGAAACAGGCACAGAGATACGTCTATGTAGAGATGTAGAGTACCCAGCTCTCTCACCGGTCCAGAGAAAAATACATAAGCGTCGGTGCCCTCCACGTAGAATCTCGAACGTCACACATCACAGCCGTAGATCTGCCCGGACCCACCTCCACCCACGAAATATAACCGAGCATCGAAGTCAAAGTCACAGTCAATCTGCCACGTATATATCCCAACCACAAATAGAGACAATGTCATCGAGAACAGTGGCGAAAAATGTTTCGGGAATGCATTGAGAAAAATCAACATATATATGTATATATATATATATATATTCATACATGTATAAAAATGTATGCGTAAATATGCGGCACACAAGGATAGAGTAGACAGAAAAGTCGGAAAACCAACAAAAAGCACGTAGAGAAAATCCTGCCGGATAGAAAAATAAACCACCACAACATCAACAACAACAACAACAACAACAGAAATGTCATAATATAAATATATATGTATATATACGCCTCAGAATCTCTCGGTCCTCCAGTCCAATGCTCTTTCTCACCACCACAACGTATCTCGCAAGGGCTACCAGTGCACTCACAGACAAACATTCGACCACAACTACCGTCCGGACTTATAATATGATTAATAAGTAATACGTGTCTCTCCGTGAGAGGGGGAACAAAAAAAAATCTCTCTCCGTTCAAGTCGATCTCGGGAAGTCGGCGAGTCAGTCTTTCGGACACGAGTATATAGCTTCGGCGAAATTTCAGGAAAAAGAAGGAGGAGGAGGAGGAGGAGGAGGAGAAAAAGTTGTTGTGTTCTCTCCGCGAAAGATCTTCTTCGTGCGCGCGATCGGGAAAGTCTATACACGTATATACATACGTACATTTCTCTCCCTCACACACGACGCGACAGGATGTGTATGTATTGCCGTGTATATATTTTCGCGGCTGATACACGCATATATGTATCTCTGTTAACCTCTTGGTACTTTCGTGCGTGTATGTGTATATCTCTATCTCGCGCACGTCTGCTCTCGCCTCTCTCTCTTTCTCCTCTCTCCTTTTCTTCTCTCACTATTTCTCTCTCTCTTTCTTTCTCTCTTTCTCTCTCACGCTCTCACTCTCACTGGCTCTTTCTCTCTTTCTTTCTCTATTCTCGCTTCTCTCGCGCCTCTTGCACGACGCGCGTCTCTCGGACGAAGAAGCTTCGAGAGAGAAAGAGAGAGAGAGAGAGGAGGAGAGCGAAAGAGTGAGAGAAAGAAAGCCGGAACACGCACGTACGAAGAAGCCCGGTCGCTCGAACACCGATCCTCCTCCCCGACTTTCGGACTCAACTAAATACTCTCGCTCAGGCTGCGGGAAGCGTGTGAAAACTAAGGCGGAAGCCT
The DNA here is from genome assembly GCA_964023945.1 of Ectemnius cavifrons. Classification (NCBI taxonomy): domain Eukaryota; kingdom Metazoa; phylum Arthropoda; class Insecta; order Hymenoptera; family Crabronidae; genus Ectemnius; species Ectemnius cavifrons. Next base: position 9,134,098 of record OZ030385.1, on the reverse strand, counting down.
TCTTCCCGAGAAGACTTTCGAACGAGACCACACATACCTACGACGTGTACCGCCCCCGTGTACCACCGTAGACGAGGAGACAGAGAGAGATATATATATATATCTATATATCGAGACAGAAACAACCATTAAGATATATATAGATCGAGAACCGGAAGTATCGGCTAAAAGAGTAAAGACACGGGATATGCAGCGGAGAGGCCCGGAAAAAAAACACACGACCGTAACCAACACGGACAGAAATGCAATGCGAAAAGTCTAACCGAAACCAAAAAAAAAAACGAGCTAAATAAAAAAAAAACCCGCCGTACTGTACGAAAACTACTGTGCGGCATGGAGAACCGGCATCGTGGAGCGAGAAACACACGAGCGAAAGATTGGGGGTTGTTATGTTGGAATGTTTGTCTGTGTGCAGATGCAGCCTACTCGTTGATTGACTTGACGGGTGCGATGATGGATTGCACGTGGAATGGGAATCAGGGCCCGGTGAGTGTTGGGGGCGCTTAGGCAGGTCTACGGCTCTTCTTACACCCCCCCAAGTTCGCCTTCTGCCACGAGCGAGAGCGATTCTCCGTTCTCTCTGTGTGCTCGGATGCACCGGCCGGCCGATCGTGCGACGTCCGTGCACACGTCTCTCCATTCTTCTTCATCTCTCGAACATCGTCGGACGGACGACGATGTCGGTTCGCCGCCGACGGTATCCTCCGACTCAGAGAGACTCGGGGAGAATCGAGTGCGATCCAAGTTCGATCACGGTAAGTTTGTCCCCCTCCCCACCACCCCAACCAACCAACCAACCAACCAACCAACCAACCCCTCACACAAGCAGCAGCACCCCGCAGCCAAGTTCTCCGAGAAGGTAATCAAGTGCCCGACTCAACGAGGTAAGTCTCAGCTACAGCTTGCAAGCACACATCTATATCGACACACGCAAGATCGAATTCTGGACCGGTCGAGAAACGCGTCAGGAATACTCAAGCTCCTCGACGAAAACGACCTCGAAGGATTTAAGGATAATCTTCTTCTCCCAAGCCAGCAGTATTAGAGAGTCCGATCGGAGGAAAAAGTGTGGACCGATGGGGATCGATGAGGAAACTCTCCGCGCTATCAGTTATATTATCGGACGCGGATGTTATGTGCGAGCATGGTGATCGATGGAACGTCAGCTCCCTGTGAAGAGCGATGGCTGACGCTTCGGGGATTAGAAGCCCCCCAATGAAGCTGCTTCCGATCGGGCGATCTAATGCCGGAACTTTAAAATCCCAAGCACATCAGACTTCCCTTTCCTATCATCTTTTCCTATCTTCATCTAGTTCTAATGAAAAATAACAAGAAAATCTAATCGCTACTTATATCATCTACTATAATTCCGTAATAATCGAATGCTCGCAACTGCGAGTTTAATTAGATAGGAGAGATTGTTGGTAGAGGGGTTGGGTAAGCATTGGTCCTCTTGCAGTCGATCGCGAGCGGTCGTCCAGTAAACAGCTCGGCGTTATTAATTAACCGCAGAGGATGCCACGCGTTAGTTCAGCCGTGGGTGTAACGGACAATTTCGGGTTGGCCTAGCATCCAACCCACATAGAACACAGGGGACGATCAATCGATACGAATATATGAATTGGTGAAAAAAAATCGACCTAACTCCTAGCTGGAACGCGGCCACGTCTCTATAGTTACGGTATCGTTCGGACAGCTGGTCAACCATAATCTAACGCGAGACAGCTCCCTCGCTTTTCATATCCGGGCGTGTTACGCGTCGGCTCGCTTTATTTCGACCCTAAATTAATATTCGAAGCGACGATAACGGCATTGGGAAGGGCGTACGCGCGCGCGCGCAGGTATAAAGGTTGCACGGAGGGCCAGGGATGTAATATCGTGTCGTTAGTTGCCGATTATACGAGAGCCAAGCGGACAATGGGCATTGTGTGTCGTGAGCCGGGAGGCAGTGCGCGCGCTATACGAAGCCAAGAATACCGGGGAATCGATTTGCCCCGCCGTTCTATGTTCCATCCAGTGTCTCTTCGTGGCCCATAGTCAGCGCTGAGTGGGCGATTAACACAATTATTGATGCATTCGCCCAGTTACTAATCAAGCCGCTCGCTCCTCTATGCGCGCCGCCGCGCCGTTTCCGTGCCGCCTCGCCCGGCTTCGACCCAATTGTAGCTGCGCTTCCTCTCGCGGTTAATAACTATTAGCCGGCTTTAAAAGGTGAAAAAAGAAAACGAGCGGCAAGCGCGCGCTTGTCTTCCTCAGTCGCCTCTCGATATTGGATTTCATCCGGTGAACGTAGATGCTTGCATCCCCTCAATCCAACCGAGCGACTTCTAGTTTTCATTGTCTCCCACCGGCCGTTTACCTGTTGCTGGTACGATTATCGCGAGAAAAATCGTCGATCCTCTCGTACGAATTTGAAAATTGATACTTGGAGATAGAAATAGTTGGATGATTTAGTCGAGCCGGGAATTGGTGGACTTTGAGAGTGGGCGAAAAGTAGCATTAAGAGAGCAGTAAATTTGTGGGAACGGGGTTGTTAAGAACGCGCTAACTTCTGGCATCATTTGCTACCGAGGCTCGTTGCCGCGGTAATTTAGGGAGATTTTCATGTAACTGGAGCATTTGCACGAGCCGAGCGTGAAGAAAGGTGTCGCGGGTACACCCGTAAAGCTACACTGCCTGATAACTCCGGAGCTGCGCTTGATTTATACCCGCGCTCGAGCACTGGGACACGGTCTTTTTCCCTCTGTCATTATTTTTCATGAACTAAACACTTCGCGCTCCGCTCGCTCCTTCCTGATAAGCTCTACTAATGTGGACAGGCCTGTTCCCCAGCGATACACTAGACCAAACACCTATTTGTCAGGATTCGAGTTTTTGCCCGAGCGATATGATGAACGATCCGCTGCTTCGTTCGAGCACTCTTCCATGTGGGGTAACCGAGTGGTGTCCTATATTCATTCCTGTATATTACATTACTGCCTTTTTTCTCTCCCCGTGCAACTTCGATACTCCTTTTATTAAAGGTGCCTGAAGTAACTAAAGCAGGTAAAACGACCATTAACAACTTCTCAAATTGTCCTCACTGAAGGAACACCGAGGAACTGTTTCTTGCACAATGTTTATTTTACCTGTCATCGCCAGATGGATAACACGCAACTTCCATCACGAAATTTTCATTGACGTTAACAAAAAAGGTTGCTTCAGCGAAGACATTTTACCATCACCAGCGATAACAACGTAGGCAAACTTGAAGCGATTCCCCATAGAATTAGTTCTCTATTTACCGTCTAGTCGCAGTGAACTAAGACTTCCGTATATGCTGGGGATGGTTGAAAGTAGTGGGCGTGAGAGAATAGCCGATTACTTACGATCGCCTTTAATAAAAGAGAGTGGAGTATCAGGCGAGACAGAGGAAGTTAGAAGAGAGCGGGTGTTCTGGTGCGAGGTTTGTCAGTGGTATGGGGAGCGCGAGCGCTGTGGCTGGAAGCTATGAGGGTTTATGGGGGTTGCCGGCGGTGGTGTTCGGGGTAACAGGAAGGCGCAGAGGGTGGTCGATACAGCGGCAGTCTGCGCCGTTCATATTTCTAGCAGCAGAAGGTAGAAGCGAAGCTGGGAGAGAAGATAGCGGGAGCCAAACGGTTCTCACCTTGTTTCCAAAAGAAACAATGCCAGGAACCATCATTCCTGACGGATATATCTTCTCTCAGCCTCTGCCAAACGTCAGCAGCCTTGCTTCACAGCTCTTTCGAGCCTCTCCCACTTCGCACCGCCCTCTCCCCTCCCCTCTTTTCCACGGCACTTCGCTCGATAGAGCGATTCTACTACCCCGGACTATAATTGATAAAGTTACACCACCACTCGCTGATAAGCTCAGCCTTCCAAGTCGCCTCGGCTGCCCTCGCCTCAGGAGTCCAAGGCTTCCTGTGTGAACTTGGTTTGAAGTTTACGCGAAACGAACCTATTCGCGCAACGGGCAGTTCAACCAACTGTGGAGAAGTTATTAGAATTTGTCGATAGGACCAACGATATTCAATTTTACTGGTGTCCGTAGGGTCTGCCTCGATTAATTTCCGAAACTTCCCCGACGCGATACGAGGCTAATGGATCATTACCTCTCCTATCGCGGTAGCAGCATCCCTTGGAACCCTCGCCGGATGTCGATTCCCACGAGTGAAAAATTCGACGCGTGCCTCTCGCTTGCTAGTCTCTTTTCCATCCATATATTCTCCCTCTCGATCGTATATACACCTGGTGTGTACACACTTGCGTGAAGAGAGAAAGAGAGAGAGAGAGAGAGACACTCTATTCGCTCCCACTCGTTTTGCATGGAATAAATTGTCGCCGGGAGATATATCGCTCTGGCAGTGGAAGTAAAGTATGAATCGGAGTATCAGTGGAATAAAGCGACGAGAGGCAAAGCGAGAGAGAGAGAGAGCGCGCGCGCGCGAGAGAGAGAAAGAGAGCGCGAGAGGGAGAAGAGAAGGCGTAAGCTCGGATTTTATCGATCGCAGCTCGCCACCGTGTATTCCGCCGGCGGAGCTTTACGAGCTATGGCTTCTCGAATTTAATCCATCATATCCATGGCTACTCCCGTGTACCGGAATCAGGAGATAAGCCAGAGCGATCATGTCGAAACAGGGTAATAAAGGATCCTCCGGACTCGATTCTAAAACGGAGCAGGCACGTTTTCTCGTGAGTGTCCGAGGACCAGCGGAGAAATAATAGAGGCGGATTGGAGGGATGCGGAATTCGAGGCTGCAATTTCTGTGCAGTGTGCTGGAGCTCTTCAGCAGCTACAAGTAGCAATATCGACTGTATCAGGGTGGCACAGTGTGTCCGAGCGAAAGTCACAAGTCAGTCGGAAGTGAGTGCAAAATTTCCCTGGGATATTTCCGGGTCGACTTGTTATTGAAATGTGCCAGCTGCGCGTGGACATCGCCTCTGTGATTAGAGCGAATCTCTGCCTCTCAGTTTCTCTCATTTCTCTCGGAAGTGAGAGAGAGGGGGGGAGAGTGAGAAGGATGCATCATCCATTAAATATACATGTGTCTTTCGACATATGTTCGATTTCTGGTTTCGCATCCGCTCATTAGTGTTACCTGTCACGCGCGCATAAATCGCTACCGGCGGCATTAAAATGTATGGGGAGCGCGCGGAAGCTGGGGAAGAAATCATCATCGATTCCCACGAAAGGTCAAACTATCTGTCTCTGTCTCTGTCTCTCTCTCTCTCGCCCTCTCTTTCGAGCAGCTGTTACCCGGGACACAGCGCCACTTCCAACAATATTCCATTGCGCTTATTCCTCCTTTTGACACCGATGGATACTGTTTGGAATAGTTGCCCGCCGCTGGTTTGTTGCCTCTTCCGTAATGGTTTATTGTTCCTCGCCCGGTGGCTAATTATACCCGCCGCTGCCGCTGCCGTCTCTCTTTTTCCCCGGCGTTCATTCAATCTTTGCCAGCATTGTACTCGGCGAAACTTTACAAGCGCCAGTGTCCATTCAGCCGGGTTCCAGTCGAGAATCTCCCGCCACTCTCCGTTCTGTATCATTAGTCGCGATAGGTGAATCATTCACCGTGAATAAGACATCCGAAAGGAAAGTGGCTCTTCGAGATTAACAGTGAATCGAGAAAATATGATTCGGATAAAAAAAGAATCTGATTAACGATTACTTCACGAATAGGAAGCAAGAGAGAAATATCTCCTTCGACTCGCATCTGGAGTTCACTATCGCTTCGATACGCACATCAGAAATGAAGACGCATCGGCCTGGGTGGAACGCTCTGATATGAATACTAGCATTGCTCCGGCTTTCCTCGTCGGAATATTCGAAATCAATATGAACGGCACACGGCAACATCGGCCGATATCGGGCACGCGTGCACACGGGAGTCGGCGTCGGTACGCTACTCTCTACCTTCCTCCCTTTCGCGAGGTCGTATCCTCGCCCACGCGATATCTCCTTCCTCGTAATTCGCTCTAATGCAGAGCTCTAATGTTTGCCGGTCGAAGCGGAGAGATCGTATCTCCGAGTGTCGCTGGGATGCTGAAATACAGGAGGAGAGAGCCTTGAATAGATGAAGCTAGCTTCTAATTCGATCAGTGAATTTGTAACTGGAACCAGCCGTTAATCAATCCTCTCGAAGTGTGTATGCGCGCGTGTATGTGTCTGTCTGTGTGTCAGCAAGTAGAAAAGAGATGTGAGACGTTGATCGTGCCGGATAGGTGAGGAAGAATTCTCACTCGGATGACGTGAAGTTTAATAAGGGTGGGCTTGACTGGCACTCGGAATTAGAAAGAGAGTTGCGGGTTGGCGGGCGACGGTGGAGGGTAATTTCGGGTTGGCGAGATGAAAGGCGAGAAAAGTCGTAGACGGTTCGTCCAATTCGCGTCGCGAGGTTCCCTTTTCTCGTGGGACGCGTCGCCGCCGGTGAGAGAGGAAAAGCGAGGAGAGATGAGAGAAGGAGACCACACTCTGCTTGTGTCTCTCTGTGTTCTCTCTCTGTGTGTGCGTGTAGGTGGTGGTGTGTCTGTCTGTATGGGTGTGAGAGGGTTCTTGGAGTGCGGAGGTGGATCAAAGGCAATCGCGGTCTGATCGAAGGATTTTCCTTGTGTTCCAGGCTCGAGCGCGCACAAAAACGACGCGACAGGAAATGGAAGGCCGGCTCCCCTGTTGGCGGAACCCAGATACGGCGCCGCGCCCCAGCCATACGGTGAGTAGCACTCGCCACCCTCGCAGTGCTCGCTCTCTAATAGCAGAATTGACCCCGTCAATCGCCGAAATTGATGAACCTTTGAACGACCTCGTCACCAAGGGGGATTGGGGATTGGGGGAAGGGAGGGGGACGAAAGAGAAAGGAGAGAAAACTTGTCACGTTAACTGGCACCTTCGACTCTTAAGTGATACCCACTCGGTTACCTCACTGCTCTCTTAAAAACCCTGCGCTCGATACTTCAGGCTGTAGTCCTCATTGCTCGACTGCCGTGCGCTGAATTATTTCTAGTAGGATTGATCTCTCGCATGTAGCGTAGGCTCTCTTTCCACCGACTGCAAAATTCATCGGGCCAAGTACTTTAAAGTTTAAGGGGAACTTGGGAGTGAGAATTGAGCGGAAGGAGAGAGAGAAAGAGAGAGGGAGAGAAAAGGAGAGGAGAGAGAGAAAGAGAGAGATTTTGTCAAGTGTGCTTGGTGTGAGATAGTTCCGGCTTTGTTACAGGATCCACACCACAGGTAACTTTCCCACCGGGTGCCGGGCATGATCGCTACGAGGAAAACTTCAATGGACCAGCGACCTATGCCGAGCCGTACGTCGAGCGTTATGGCATTAAGAGTGATTTCAGCGGTCGGGAGCCGCTGCATCCGACGCCACCTCGACCCGGCTACGTCCCGGCGCCCCTCGGGCAAACGCCACCCTCCAGCACGCAAGGCTCGGTCATGATGGTCTATGGCCTCCAGCCGGACAAAGTTAACACCGACAAGCTCTTCAATCTCTTCTGTCTCTACGGCAATGTGACAAAGGTACCTTGATTCTAGCTGGAATGGAACGCGTGTCTCTCATATGAGAGGCGCGACAGACGGCGGATCCCTCCGTTTGTCGCGCGTTCTCCCTTCGTCCAATTTCGGTGCCGGCGCTGCTAATTACGTCCAATTACATCGCGTTTACCACCCCCTGGCCGCGATTAAGCTTGATACGCCGCTTTATCGGCTGGGCTATATGCTCGTAATGGCTGTGTCATACGTACACACCTAGACCACGTAATTCCTCGCATTAGTTTAGGGTCGCGTGTTAGTCCAGGCTGTTTCGGGGTACGTCAGAGCAGCGTCGTGTCGTGTCTTAAGTGAGGAGAGATTAGTTTCGCACCTATTGGCACCACCGACTAGTTTGTCACTGGCTAAGTGGGTGCGCGACGTGTGTCAACTGGTCTGCTTTAGGTCAAATTCTTGAAGACGAAGGAAGGCTGCGCGATGATCCAGATGGGCGACAGCATAGCCGTGGAGCGGTGTTTACAGAACCTGAATAACGTCACCTTCGGGACGGATGGCAGGCTGCAGCTCAGCTTCTCCAAGCAGGCCTTCCTCTCAGACGTCACCAACCCGTACATTCTTCCTGACAAGACAGCCAGCTTCAAGGATTTCACCGGCAGCAAGAATAACAGGTAAAGTTGAACGCGGTATGAAATATTCGAGCTTCGACTCCCAATCAAATGGAGCTTCATTTTTCGAACCCCTTCGCACGCTTTTACCATGAAAGTCTGTGACCTCCTTTTCTATTCATTCAGACCCCGATGCTTTTGCAATTCTTTTTTCGCGTTCGAACGACCGGGGAAGTGTCGCCGTAATTGGACACTGTATGAGATATTACGCCGAGAACGCAGAGTGTCCTCGAATCGAACTCGGCTCTGCTATCTGTAGGTTGCGCGAGGTGAATGGAACAAGCATTTCGGGGTGTAATCACTTTGGGAGAATCTTTCGGCATAAATCCACCGGGCGCGTTGACGAATCGAACGGGAGACGCGTTGAATGGACGCTAACGACAGACCCACAATTCCATGCTGACGATCATTTCCGGATGGTCACCTTTTAACAGTCGTCGAAAGCAGCCCCGTGAAGCGCTCGGCTACCGACCTGCACATCAATTAAGCCGCCGCTCTGGCACATCGGTTTTTACCGGGCTTTTTCGTTAAGGTCTCATTCTACTGTAACTACGTGGCCGTGATGCTCGTGATATCTGACTTTAGCGGAGTTTCTCTGCTACCACTTTGCGCTGCTGGGGTCTCCCCTTCACTGTTTACCCAATGAAAACTTAATGGCGTCCACCCTCGGAGAGTACCGTGTTGCCTTTCGAGTTACCGTCCCACCGTCGCTCCTCTCACTGACTTTTGCAAACGCGATGGCGTAGAGTTAATCAGAAGTTTCACTGAGTCTCTCAGACAGTCCCGAGATGTCTGCCGTAGGCGATAGGCCAATGGAAGTTGGACTTACAGTTTGACGACGTTATTCACACTGAACTATTCACGAATCTGATTAACTCTCGGTGCCTCCTATTCAGAAAGACTTTCGTTTCAAATATCCATTACGAGAAATCTGTCAGTCTTATTGCTGCTGGATAAACTGAACTAACGAGAAGGAGTGATTTTCTGTTACAGATTCCTGAACCCCGCGATGGCCAACAAGAATAGGATACAGCCACCATCGAAGATCGTCCACTTCTTCAACACACCCCCGGATCTAACCGAAGAGACTGTAAATCGCGTATTCGTGGAACGCGGCATCGAGGCGCCGACGACAGTCAAACTCTTCCCCCTTAAATCTGAGCGATCCTCCTCGGGGCTCATCGAGTTCAGCAGCGTCGGCGTCGCGGTAGCTGCTATCATGGAGTGCAACCACACGGCATTGGAGAACAGCAGTAAGTGCAATTCACACAATTCCACTCGCAAGATGTTGGAAAGTAAAGTCAGCATGTGTTTAGAGTCTTAAGAAAAGGAGAAGGCAAGTTCAGTGCGCAGGATGCGTAAATCTGATGAGGTGGTAACTGTGTTGCAGATGGCAAGTTCCCGTACATCATGAAGCTGTGCTTCTCGTCCTCCCGCACTATACCCACGAGCTTCCCGCCCAGCAGCGGCAGCACATCGAGCAATTCCGCCGGTAATGGCCACCACAAAATGCAGCAGGACTCGGAATAGAACGGCGAGGTCCAGGGCCAGCAGCGTCAGCGCCAGCGCCCCCCACTCGCCCTGCACCCGTTGTGTGCCCCGACGGGCACGGCCCTGCACCCAGCCGCAGCGATTACACTCTCCCCGGTCATACCGCCGCCCGTACCTCCACCATTACCACCCACCTGTCTTCTAATAGCAACCCCAACCTTGTATCCCACCGTGCCACCACCGCCGCCGCCCCCTTTGCCCACCTTTTGGCCCTACTGAGACTGGTGTGTCTCGGAAGACCACGGCCAGGGTTGGTCTTACCGACAAGAAACTACCGGGAATTCCAGTTTCACCTGGAATCCTTCCCCCTTCTCCTGACTCCTCTACCATGGACCACATTAAGGGCCTAGCGAGGCACAGGCTGAAGGCTGGTGTCGGTCTTTCGACGTCGCGGTCGTCGTCGTTTACCTCTCGTTAATCTAAGAGAGAGTTTCGAAGGGCCTACTATGGGGGAAACGGGATACGACACGATATATGACACGCGCACGCGACTACAGTCGAGTCGGTCGCATAATCGTTCTCCTTCCGGACGATGGAGAGGGCCTAGCTACGAAGGATACAGAAGGGCACACGCTCGGTCCGAGTTCAGCCTCGAGGACCAGAGGTTGTGAGCTCGATTGGTGGGTGTTCGGTTCCAGGGTAAAAGAAGCTCGGGGACCAAGGGAGGATCCCGGCAACGCACGAAGACTCTTCCAAGTTGGACGCGCACGCCGGAGCATCGGGTGGTAGGAGCTTTCGTTTCGAGTAGGCTCGCCGGTCATCAAGGATCATTTGCCCCGACCGAGACGACAGCAGCACGAGCAGGCAGGAAGAGCAGGTGGAACGCGGCGCCGGCGTCTTTTCAGTCTGTACGATCTGACTCTCTCATCGAGTGGCAATTGAGAGAGATCGCGTTCGATGGATAGACTCAGTATTATGCTGAGGCGATCCTTCCCTACCGGACTGGTGGCTTCCCGTCGGGTGAGAATAAGAGTCGAGTGGAAGTGATCGATTTGGCAGGGAAGTCTCGCTTCGCCATCCCGCGAGAGCTCCTCTCTGCTTGTGCCGTGCGCGCGGGGATCGGTCACGATCGGTCGCTCGTCTTGTAAATAGATATTTCGGGAGATACCGTTCGTAGAAATCTGCCGTCGTCGGCACGTACATGTATAACTCTCTACACATATCAAGGGCCGGGAAGTAAAATCGGTACGCTGCACGGGGAACCGGGGGAGCCGCGCGTCGGATCGAGCGTCGCGTCTCTCGATCACAGCGGGTCGTTCGTTAAAGGGATGGCCGTGTAAAGGACATAGAATATACATGTGTGCTCTGGTAAGCAACGATAGGAATTGATGGTTCCTCTTGAAGCGCACGGGTGGGCACTTGCTTCCGCGTAGCCCGGCGTATGACTTTTTCGCGTGATACAATATATATATCGCGTACACGGCGGCGAAACATACACACACCGTTTATTATTTTCGACCTTCGGTTCGATCGCGCACGCGCGTGCCATCGGCAACTCATCTGGACTCTCTCACCCCACCACCAAGGCACACAGTCACACAGAGATATCAATTCATCACACGAGAACACAAGTAAGTACAGAAAGGAGTACCGTACATACACCTATCACGGATATAAACCATACTCTCCCAGAAAAACTTGAAGCCGAGTTCGCGGTTCCTCGTTGACCATTTCATGGGATCCAACAAATCGGAGGTTCCTCACTGACCATAATATCTAATATATTAACGAGTTAAGACACGGGATACACGTTCGATGAGAAGGAGAGTGTTCAGAGGATCTGATTCAATTGTGCTCCGAGCATTGCTGGTGTATCAGCATTTTCCTTTCCTTTGCGACGCAGTATCCAACGCCCGCTTCGAATCCTCGCGTATAACACCGCTTCTCTGCGTCGCGTCGCGTCGCGTCGTTTCTATGCTTGACTCGTCGGAATCTTTTATTCCCATTGCCCGCACTACGCGTCGACAGCGTACGAGAGCTTTGTATTCGTCGTTTTATTTTATATATTATTAAGCGTTCACGTGTTATAGATATGTTTTCTCGCATCGCCCCCTCACCACCCTGGTACGTATCGACTATACGTACGCAGCGCGTGAGGACGATCGTTTTACTTCACCCTTTCCCCCCCACCCCCCTTTTTAAACTTTACTTACGATTTCTTAGTTTAGAGGTATGTGCATAGCGTTCGAGTGTAACTTGGAGGGATACGATCCACCGATGATTTGTACTTGACGCAGAGACAGTTCGCGCACGTAGATGCTCTCGCTTTCGAGTTCATGCGAATTTCAAGTTTCCCAGCAAACGTCTCGAGTTAGTAGTTCTCGCATTCAGCATCCGAGTATCTCGAATCGCCGCGAGAGAAGCTTCTCGCGAGTCTTCCCTTTCAGACGAGCAAAAGGAAAGGTGGTCTCGACTGCTATCGATAGGTACCTCAACTCGTTCACTGTCCCCTGCTTCTCGAGTATAAGGAAAAAAGGCAAACCAGAGTCAAGGAATCTCCCCCAAAGCGCTGTAGTGTTCAGGTTGCGACGACGACGACGTGCGGTAGACTTTGCTTGCTGATTAAAACCACAACCCGGCGAACAGTACACACACCGGACGCCAAGAGACAGACACAAATACAAAATTACGACGCGCATATTTTATCGAGCACTCGTACATGCCGCATACACACAAGCAGCCAGACATGCACTTACACACCATCCACCCACACACATACACAGAAGGACACTCACACACCTACACTCACTTTTGATCAGATCGCGGACTGTGAATTGAATTTTATATTGCGAACAATGAAGCCGACAACACAATATATTAGTGTGTCCCCCGGCAATATTTTGTCGGGCCGAGGGACCTTTTTATAATGAAAGGTTTTAGATCTCCGATTAATCAGTAAAAAAAAGTATTCACTCGATTTTGAATGCGAACCAAGCGTTGAACGTGCATACAATACAATACCGTTTAAGAAGTATTAGACTCGACACTCGGCCAGACGACAAAACACGTATTAAACGTAAGGGATACAATAAGAAGGCTGGCCGGCATTATACCACACCACCACGTTGCGCAACCAACTTTGCATCCGCGAACGTGCGCGCGCGTCACCAGGAGCAATCACGATTCGACGCGATTTTTTGTCCACTTAAATATCGCGCGCGCGCGCCCGCCCGCGCGCGTGTGTGTGTGTGCGTGCGTGCGTATATGTGTGTGCGCGCGCGCGCGCGAGCGCGAAGAAAAGAGCGAGACCTAACAAACAAACAAACGATGATTATAACTCTTTAAATAAGGCAACAAAAAAAAGTTTATATTCGAGGCAATATTTGTTACAATACAACTAGGCGATAAGTTGTATACCGTTTTAAGGGGATCAGAGACATAAAGCGAGGATCCTCGTTGATTGCCGGTGTAATGCAGAGCGATTTTGAGAGAACGAGAGCGAAAGGACCACGGAGAGAAAGAGAGAGAGAGAGAGTGTGCGAGAGCGAGAAAGAAATGGTATATGATATATCTATTGCAGTACGACGATGTATGAGGAAGCAAAAGAGAGACAGAGAGAGAGAGAGAAAGACGTACGCGTTGTACTAACAGTCTCATTAAAGCTTAATCATTGTAAGATGATAATATCGATCCGAGGAGAAAACAAAGGTACTAAGCTAAGGGAAAGATGAGGAAGACAATGTGCTAATTGTAAGGGCGCGAGAGCACTCGTCGCCCTTGTCGTTCATTATTATTATTTCGATTCCTGTCTCCGCGTACGTACGTGGACTAATTTAGCAACCCTCGGCCGCGCCGACCCTTTAGACGAGCTGGCCGCTCGAGGGTGAGATTGTTTTTACATCACATTCTCGTATTTTTATTATTGAAATAATATTATTGATCTAATTACTGTAACATTTACTGCTACCGATAATTCTTAATTGCGTGATGTGACGGTGAGGAAGGCGGCGCACCGCCATTAGGTATTCACGGTAGGAAGCCGACAAACAATACACCACGTTTTTACCCGAGGACGAAAGCAAAAAAGCAGAGCCAGCCCCCCTCTCCTCGAAATTCTCGTTTCTAGTGAGCAGGACCTAATCGCGCGTAGAGGGCGCAACGAAGTACCCCCACCGCGGATTAATAAACAGGCAGAGAACTAGCACCTGTAACCATATCATAAATCGGTTTTTTGTAGATATATATGTATTGTATGTATATGCGAGGACGATGATGGCGGAGTACGGCGTTTGAATCAAGAGTGTATCGTGTCGTTACACCACACGTGCCCTCGGCGCACACTTGCCCGCGGGCCTAAAGCTTCGGACACACACGGAAGTCAATGTCGAGGCGAGTGATGACGAATCAGCTAGCTGAGTAGTCTATCTCTTGGCCGGTTACCCAATTCTTTTTAGAGCGGATTTGCAATCTTAGAGGGGGGGAAGAAAACGAGCTTCAGCTTGAATGTCAGTTTAATAATTAAACCGGGCGCGCCCGGGCCCGCTCGCCAGTTCTCCGCGAAGCGACGAGCGGGTCGGACCCGCCTGTGCTGCCTCTTGTGTCAATAGGCGCTGTCGCGACGATCGCAGACATCGATTTTTCGACTTTCATATATGCACTAGCGGATACGTGTGTGTGTGTGTGATAGAGTTCGTATATCTTTACACGCCCATTCCTAAGTCTATTCCACGCGCGCTTATGTGAACGAGAACCGATAGATAGAAGATGGCCACGAAGAGAGGGTGAGCACTTAGGGACGAAAAGGAAGCGCGAAGGTAGATGATACACTCTTCGAGTAAGGAGCGATCGGATCGTCGATCCTTTCGGTGATGGCTTAAATAATGATAAAAAAAAGAGGCGAAAGGGACCCGAGTACGTAGAGATAGAAGCGCGCGCGCGTTTCGCAACTATACATGTATGCGGTAGGAGACATGCACCTTCGTTTTTTCGAGGCATTCTGTTAGGTCCTTTCTATCGTTTAGAGGCTAGAAGCGTATTTACACGTGTATCTTGGCGCTGAACGATGCCCTCCTGATTGAGAGTCCCGCTCCATTGTGATGTGTGCGATAGGTGCACGGAGATATACATATATACATATACATATATACAAATAAACTGTATTAATATCGCGTACGGTATTCCGAGAGGGTCGAGCACGACAAGCATGCCAGACTGTCGCTTATTTTCTGACACTTTACCTGTACATTGACCGTGGTAAAGTAATCATTACCTAGTTGCGTATTACAACGAACGGTGCCGTGAAATGCGCGTCTCTCGGGGTGCACTCCTTTTTTGAAAACGGGGGCGGCTGACGAGCGGAGGAGAAGAGCAGGCGCGCACCGAGAGTGTGAAGACCGTAAAGAGAGGCAGTAACGCCCTTATAAGCGGTGGGTAGCGAAAGAAGCGCGAGTCCCATTTTTCGACAGGTGACCCCACCACGAACACACCCGCCCACCTTTAAGTTCAACCCTTTTCACGCCGCCGCAGCAGCAGCAACAGCAGCAGCAACGTTGCCGCAGTTTGTCTCACTAGAGTCTCCTCCGATAAAAGGTTTAATATAAATGGTGTTGTGTAGTTGCCGTAGAGATAACGCTAAGAGTCTACCGGGAGGGACTAGCTGTGTAATTCAAAGCGTAGCCACAAGGATTGTAAAGGTAGCTTCCGCTTGTGTCGACGATGTTCCGCCTAGACTGACTCTCTCCGGGCAGCATGGGTTTGACTTAAAGGTGCGTGGTGCACACCGATTCCGGGAGCTCGCACTCCGTCGGCTAGTCGAGGATCTCGCGGACGAGAGAACTCGTCGACTTACACGCTCGAGGACGGTCGCATCTCTCTCGCTCCACCTTCCTTTCGATTTTGTACATAGCTTCTTATCTCCCCGATGATACATCATCGTCGCTTCTCGCGAGAGATTCGACTGCTTCGAGAAACAATGAGAGAGAGAGAGAGTGAAAGAAAACGGGCGTGAAGTGGATCGAAAGGATAAAAGTAATTACGTATGGAATCACAACAAAGGCGTTCTCCTCGGCTGGTGGCGGAGCGGGGCTCTTCTCTGTACAAAATCAAATTGTAATTGTAGCGCGTAGCCTCTGTAACTGATATGCAGTATTGCAGGTAGAGCATAGCTACTGTGTAAACACGTCGAAGCAGCAGTTAAGCAAAAAGTAATCGAGCACTCACTACATACTACACGCATATACGAAACTCGAGGTTGTAAAGGAAAGCGAGGGAGAGCCGTTCGTGTCGATAGTAGAACACACTTACATACACACGTAATATTAATACGTCGCACAGAGGCGCGCCGAGGATTTGTTTAAGTCTCTTTACAGACATATTACGTACACACGGACACACGACCTACCACTGATACATATCCCATGTATATGTATATATTTGCAAGCGCATGAGAAGTTCGAAACTTTTAATTATTCGATATAATGTGTATATTATTCGCCAGCCGTTCAACACGGCGGACGATTGTCATCGCTGATTGTTGTGTCGTTTCACACACACGAGTCCATCGCTACATTATACATATAAAGAAACACATTGAATTACGGTTCCCGCGGTTTTATTTATCGAGGTATACTGTAGTATAAATATACATATATATATATATATTTACCACGCCGGGCGGTTTTGAAAAAGCCGCGGGTGGCATTTACGAGAGAAAGAGGAAGAGAGGAAGAGAGGGAGAGAGATAGAGAGAGGATATACGTTTGACGATAATCGACTTATTGCGTTTTAAGGCTAAGGAACTAGGTTTAATGTCTCGAGTAGTTAGGTCGAATAGGTAGATAGGAGAGTAGATACATATCGTTAATATTGTTATTAATTGATAGCATTGCAAAAGGGTATTACTGCCGGTGCGCTTTGATTTCTTTTGTACACGCGCGCGAGAGTGATCGATGATCTTCTATAACGCAGCCCTCGTCTCCACTCTCATTGTATTCTTCTAGCCTAAATTAGAGTCGCCGCTCGTACTCTATCAGACTGCTGTTCCTTAACTATCGTTCGCTCCAATCACACATATACACACACAGACACATAAACACAAATCTCTTTTAACCGCATTATCGCGTACACTGTGTAACACATACACACACTCGCATCCCGAACAATGGAGACGAGGGCACGCGCCGTCACCCGATGATTTCTTGACTGTAGCAACAAGCGGCCAAAGCACGAGCGCCAGAAACAAGTAAAAAGTACCTGCATGAAGTGTGTCGATACTTTTCATATGATTAGTCCTTGTACGATAGCGAACTTTTAACTCTTCTCAAATGGATTACCATATATTTTTCTGCGTGATTCGCGCGACAGTGTCGTCTAAGCTCGAGGGCGTCTCTCCCCGCCTCACCAACCCATCCCCCATTTCAACAACCCCCTTTCCTTCCCCCCAGCCAACTTTGACAAGTGCTCACGCTTTTAACTTGGAAAGACAGCTATCTCATGGCTTATTAATGCGCGGCTCCATTCGCAGGCTTCTCGGAATCCCCGATAGTTCGGCTTGCATTTCCATCGAACTCGCTCCGAATTTTCTCTAGTGTCTAATGAGCGCCTTTGAGTCACGGACGGCATTCGATCGCTAGATTAGAGGCGTGAACGATCGAGAAAAAGGGAACGAGAGAGAGAGAGAGAGAGTATGAGAGAAAGAGAGTCGGGCCAAAAGAACAAAACAAACCAAAGCGCAGTAACCTTTTTAGCGATCCTCCTCCTATGAGTATTACCAGTGACACATACCTGCTCCACATATCAGGTCTTAGGTATCCCAAGCACCATCACGTGTCATATCAATGTTTCCATTAAGCGTTTAGTCCTCGATAGAGTCCTCGTACCAATAATTTTAATCCCATTCCCACTTCCCCATTCCTCACCCATCCGATTCCCCCCCTCCCAAAAAAAAATCCTGTTTCTTACGCGGCCTCGGCACGCAGAATTGGCGGCGTGTCGCTTTTAAGGAGACAACTGCGTAGTTTATACGAATATCAATGGTTCCCTTGTCCTGCTCCTTCCGTTCCTAGAAGAAGAAAAAAAACAACCCTAATTCCCATCTCCCCGCCACCCCCCCAATCCCCCGCAGGCCTCCTATCTTAGACTATTATATATATATATACATATATATATATATATAAATGTGTATATCCACCTCGTTATTGTAAATCTGAGCCAGAAGGGTCTCTATGCTCTGTCTTCCCATCGCTGCGTCAAAAAAGACAAACTAGATGTAATAAGAATTTGTTGACTGTATACATTTATTATACATTGATCACACGCGCCTCACCAGCGTGCACTCACGCCTAACAACACAGACACGAGAGGACAAGTTATCACAGAGGTACACTGGACAAGGGGAAAAAAGAAAAGACAAAGAGGTTCATTCGCACACGATCTCATGCATTCATCGACTCGTCATCTCATGCACACACACACAGAGAGACACACAGAGAGACACACATACAGGTACACTTCGGAGAACAAGGAGCTCGAGAAAGGTCCCGGTTGCGAGGCACTGCGTCAGGATAGTCCAAGATGGATCGGCTATGCCAGTAAGGGAAGAAGCACTTGGTATAAAAGCCCTCGTTGCGGGAGAATCTCGGGGGTGCAAGGAGAAAGAGAAAGAGAGTGAGCGAGAAGGAGAGGGAAAGATTAGACGATGAAGAATTCATTCTAAGAGTGTTATTTCGCGGTGATGTCAATGATCGACCCTCTAAAAGAGGGTTGAGAGGGAGAGCGAGAACGTGGGAGATGAAGAAAGAGAGAAGTATTCATTGGGTACCGGGATATGGAAGGTGATTAAAGTCGAGCAATTAGAATCGGATCGATTGGAGTTTCGGGGGTGTTAGCCATCCATAATTAGTCTGTGATGTCGCAGCGCACGTTCAGTTCCGGGCGACACATCATCATCATCACGACATGTAGAAGGGAGGTGAAAGAGAGATTGTATATTTCTCGAACTAGGGTACATAACACCACCAACCACCAACCACCACCACCACACATCAAGGGGAGAGATATTCACACATGGGCCAAGCACCAAGATGTTAAGATATATATATATATATATATATATATATGTGTGTATACATATATATATCTAGAGATAAAATACAGAAGACACACACAATCCGAACTATATACCCACTCACGACAACAAGCAGAATGGAAAGGATTAAATTAACTACTTAATTAATTAACGATACAAGAAACACACACATGAGATGTAACGTGTATATTAATACTGTATGTCGTACGCTCTAATGTTGTTTGAAGAGTTATTTGCGAGTCAATTATCTGTGCCTAGCAGCCCTGTGCACCCTATCAAATGTACCACCGTTCAGATGGAAGGAAAAAAAGAAATTAAAGTAAACGTGGGAGACAAAAAAAAGCGCAAAACAAGTCCCGAGAGGAAGGGAGATGACTAATTAAAAGGCGAACACACAAAACGACAAAGCTTACTGCGAGAGGCAAAGAAAACCGAACTAAATCACATACATAAATATAGCACGAGCAGCAAACACGGATACACACACGTGTGTTATTTCATCCACCGAAAAGATAATACAAACGAAACAAAGTATACAACAAAGATGAATCCCAATCCCCTCCTAATGATACGAGATGAATGAGAGAGATATTGAGATACAAACCAAACTTGCACCCTGTATACATAGTTCGCACAATGATCTGTTCCTATTTTGGAATCAGTTTTTCGGATTTGCCAAGAATGTATATCTACAGATTCTATATGAAAAGGACAAAAATATATATAGAGAACTGATATATGAAATATAAGCAATTGAGAGTCTAGTTCTGGAATTGTTACCCTTTCGACCAGTCGCCAACGTGAACGTGCCAGCCAAGCCGGCGAGCGCAACAAGACGCGTCTTTCCGCGTGTCTTTCCGCGCGCCCTGCTGGCACACACAGGTAGACAGCAAAACGGCGAAGGCGAACATCCGCCTGCGATCAGTCGCTTTCCACAGTCAACATCCTGGCAACGACTGTCTTCGTTCTCAGCGACCGCCGGCATTTAGCGCGCGCATCCTCAACCACCGGCAGTCCGAGTCTCTGTGTCCACTAGTGCTTGCGATTAGACGAGATGATTCGAGTGCGAGAGAGGGAGAGACAGAGTGAGAGAGCGAGACCGAGTGTTAGAGAAGCGTGTGTAGAAGGAAAAAAGGTGAAAATAGAGAATGAGAGAGAAAGTGATGATCTAGTTGCAATTCTAGTGGCACTCGGACGTAGCGCAGCTTGCGAGAGAGAGCGAATGCTTCTCTCGCTGGGTACCACATTTAGAACTGTTCTTTAAGCTTAATGCACCACCTAACGGCATAGATAAACACACGTACACACACGTACACAGACATACACAGAGACACGCAGTGACAGTCATACATAAACTACATTTGACGGGTGTATCGAGAGCGAGGAAGGGTAGAAAAACTACCCCTTTCGGTATTCGAAGGGGGCTGAATAGTTGGCGGATTCAATAGAAAGAATTCCTCGAGCCAACACTCGTCTCTCGTTCAATCGTATCGTAAGAAAAATCGTCGTGCAAAACTTTATATCGAAATCAAGCCCCACCTCCCCCAAAACCACCACCATCAACAACAACAAACCCTTCGGTAAATTCTCAGACGCGTTTAGTAAAAAGACAAACGGGGCGAAAAAACCGAGTACGCGATGCAGGCCGTCACACACTGAACACAACAGCACAACCACCACGCTCTCCACGCACATCCATCTCTCGATTATACGATTATTATCAGTCCAGCATATCACACGTGTATCGATGTTCATGGAAGGTCACACTCTGCCCGTCCTGTCCCCCCTCAATCCAACCCCGCATTAATGGTAGTCTGACTTTATGCGAGGAAACACGCCCCTGTGAATCGGACGGCTTTCAGGAGTATGTGGGACGCTTGTATGTGTATCTAAAGCTGTGTCCTTACCGAGGAAATAATTGTTGAATGATTTGTTGGGCTTTGTTCAGAGAGGAATCTTTAATCTTTCCATTGGTAATGAGAATAATTCATATGATAAAGAAGGTGATAATAAAGAACGACAAAAAGTTCCTTGTTGTTGCTTCAGTAAGAACATGCTTTAAGGATGAACAGCAATACAGAGTCACACGTGTATGGGGTAGATGGGACAGGAGTACATAGGAGATCTGCCTCGAAGTCTCTGTTCACGAAAAAAAGGGCGTGAAACCAACCAATTCGATCGGTTCGAAGAGTTCGCATCTTCTAGCAGAAACTAAAACAGCAGGTATTTCGAAATCGGATTTCTGACCACGCGAGTGCCGACTAATTCTGAGTAAAGTAACGTTCTCGCGATTGATGACTGGACGGGCTTGATCGCGCGATACACAGAGAACACGAGACAGAGACGAATGATCGGGCGAGGAAGTAGTGGACAGAGGGTGGAGCAGCAGCAGCAACACAGCGAGCTTGCACTCGGTGAATGATGGTTCGCGCACTTTATACGGAGATGCGACAGGATGTTAGGGCCAGCAAGAATAACCCCGAGTCAGAGAGAGAGAGAGAGTAAGAGAAATGAAAGAGGGAGACGTATATTGGGTAGTGTAGAGTAGAGAAGAAACGTGAGGGAATTGGAGAATTGAGAATCGAGGCGGACGAGAGAAAGAAAGAGTAGTCGTGAGTAAGGGAAGAAAGCACACTCACTGAGCGCGCCGCTAGTAAAAGACATGGTAGGCTATTATTACCGCTAATAGTCGCTAGCCGATAGTGATGTAGTTTATCCTTTAGAGTTGTTTTAAGTTCTTAATTATAATGATTACTATACGAGTAAAGGAACGAGAAGGAAACAGAGCACACGGAAGAAGATGAAAGAAAGAAAGAGAGAGAGAGAGAGCGAAAGAGAGAGAGAGCGAGAGAGCGAGAGCAAGGAAGTAAGGGAGAGAACGGAAGGAAGAGAGAGAGAGAGCCGATCGAATAATCGTATCACATTACACACTGTAACACGTTCTATTATAATAACAAGAATATTTACCTGTGCATATTTGACATATTATGGAGTCACATCATTAAAACATTATACTACTCAATATATATCCAGCGTCAACGACTCGATTCATTGACACCCACACCATATACCATGCATATATACCTACTCAACAGGATGGCCACTGAAGGATCCACATTCCCCTCGCAAACAAGGACTCACTCGTACATCCAACTTAAGACCAACAATCTTTCACGCACTTTCCATCGATACTTTACGAAGCCAACAAAAGCAGTCTCTAATTGAAGGAAGCTTTTTCCCGGATAGAGTTTTTGGCAGGCAGATGTGCGGGGAGCAACTCCGCAAGGAGAGCACTCGGCTAACAGCTCGAACTCTTCGATTACCTTCCTGTTTTTACCTACGAGAAAAACGATGCATGCCCATATATCACCGAATACAATGAACGCAGAACACTACTTCACCAGAGTGCTTCTCTCGAGAACTTACAGACCAGGCTATTTTCAACTCGACTTCGCACTCGGGTATTCGAACTTTGAGCGCTCCAAGTGCGCTCGGAGCGAGAACGAATTGACGCCATTAGAAATCGCGGCCGAGGGAGCAATTAAATCCAATTAAGAGAGGATATTAAATTGTAGCTTTCGCTCGACAAGAGTGTAAGAGTAGGGCGCGATTACACAGGGTGAAGTCATAAATTTCGAACGAATCTCAGACACTTTAAATCTCGATGGCAAAAAGTCTGTCAGACAGCCATCGAGAAATGAACGAGGCAATCGAGTTAATTATCTATAATTCATGCCGGAGTACAGCTGCGTCTCTCCAATGGTCAATTATCAGTTGTAAGGGTAGCTTCTCTAGAAATAATAATTCGGGGAGAGATCGCTCCGGTACTTGGCAGACTTCCCACGCGTCCCAAGAACTTCGTGACAGACGCGGCGGGAAGAAGGGTTTCGGGGGGGTGGGGAATTTTCGGGCGTCGGGATTTCCGGAGTCCTTCGATGCTACGGAAATAATGGGATCTTGATAGGGGCTCGCTTGAAATAGAGCCGCTTGAGCATGCAATCGATTGGCGCGCGCCTGTCCAAGTTTCGCTAGATGTACTTTGTGTAAGAAGATCGCATGCGCACGTCCTGCTGTGTCGGAGCGAACAAGTATCCTCTGCTGTCCTGCGATGTTCTCTGTGTGCACTTCCTCTTCAGCCTCGCAGCTTACTCCTAGACAAACGCCACTAGCCACTCTCTGCACTATCAGATCTACGCCCGACAAGCGAGGACTCATTCCATTAGTCCGAGACGAAGTACCTAAACAATACTTCCCGATTAGACTTCTCCATGACATTCTTTCGCTATGATTCGCCGAGTGTCCTTAGAACACTTGGGAAAACCAATGCAGACAGGATATACCTTAGGATAAGTTGGCGGAATAAAAGACAGGTGTACAATTCCAGACGCAGAGAGGGTTTAGATCAAAAACCGATGTAAGTAATGTATTTTCATATTTACAAGGATTGTAAGTATAAGTGTAATAATTGAGTAGTCGATTATATGGATGTATGTATACATGTATGTATAATATCTATGCGTTACGCTTGTAAAAATATAAAGAGCGTTTTTCCAAAAGGTAATTAGTCCATCGATGCTAGGAAACCAAAGGCCGCACTCATCTACGAAGCGGGACTTCGACTTTAAACATAAGTCTCTTCAAGTGCCGGACAGGCTCCTTTCAAAGAAAAAAAACAAACAAACAGAGGGCATTTCGTCGATCGTTGAGTACATTTTGAAAAAACGCCGGGGATAAAGATGCTTTCACTGAAAGCGATTAGTCATCGAGAACTTCGTGTCGTTCCTCAGCCGCTTCGATCCAAGATCCATGCAACAAGTATATATATTCAATGTTAAAAAAGATTCGTGAGCTCGTCAGTTGAGCTGGAAAATTTGTCGAGCGCACGCGGAGCCTGGTGACTCCTTACAAAGCTGGTCATCGACGTAAGGAGAGGTCCTTGCATTCGGAAGAAATTCCTTTGGTAATTCTCTCCAGCTGGAAGTAGCGTTCCTCGAATAGTAGTGAATTCCAGGAGGGGTTCCTGTTCGAAATGTCGAGAGAAAGGCACAGGTTTAAGGCTTAACCGAGCATGCTAGGCGATAGACGCGCAGCAGCCACGTTCTTCGGACGGAAGTCGGTCTGATGAGATCGATCATCGTGCTCGCTCCATTTCTCGAAGTGCTTGACTCGGAACACCGGGCGGTAAAGCTCCGTCGGCGCCCCGGGCTTCCGGGTCATTGCTAGCTGCCTCCGAAGCCTTGAATCTCCTGTACTTCCCTGCACAAGTTAGAGAAACAGTCGATAAGTCTCCCATCAAATCCAGATCGGAGTTTGCTCGTTTAACACTGACCGTACCAGTTCTTTATACATCGCTATTTCTAACGTTAACGATAAAATAACCAGTATAGTTAATTTTTAATTTAATACGAAAACAAATGCACAAACTTATATTTGAATGTTTAACAAGAACAAAAGAAATAAGCGAATCATAGAATCGAAGTTCAAAACCGATGAATTGAGTGGGCGTTGGTACGATTAGTGTTAAGCTCGGTTCACTCACTCGCCAAGCGGACCAGAGTGACGCCCCACCAGATGCTCCAACCCCAACCAACCAGGCAGAACAAAATTGTGAAGAGTTGGCCCACCCCGACAACGAGGTTCACCACGAAGGCGCCGAGCCTCGATTTGAGACCGGCCACCTGCGAGAACCTCGGCTGTCCGCTGCACAAATTGAAGATGCCACTCCAAACCGTACCTGGAACAAGTAACGAGCGAAAGCTCTTTGAATTAGAAGTGTCGACGAGTCAGGGCCGATAAGTCGCCCCCATTCACTGTCACTCTTCGACCCTTCAAAGGAGCAAATTGCCCGGGAAAATAAGAGAGAACGAGTGGGTGAGACTTGTTCCAGAGTCGGTGGACTAACCAGAGCCGGGCAGTAAAACGTTCCACACGAGGCAGAACCAGGCGAGAGGCACTGGCAGGCAGGGAATGGCTCCGCGCATCAAAGAGTTGTGCTCCACCAAGACATCCGGTATCTTCGCTTTCGGTTCCTGTTACAGAAGTACCCCGAAATTATAATTCTGATACATTCAGTTTTCCAATCGAATTCGAAACTTTTTAGAATTATTTTATTGTAATGTATTGTTTGATTTTATAAATTTGTTTTTCATTGTTCTGTTTGTAATTAATTATCGATAGATTTATTGTTAAGTTTACCTCTGACAATGGTGGTGGAGCAACACTAGTCAGACTGTGCTTGGCACGTACGTTTCTGCGTTCGGGTTCGGCACGTTTACATTTGCACTTGTCGAAGATCCTTCGGCAGAGTGCTCCGAACCTTCGCTCGGGAGGACAGCAGGTCGTCGATTCCGCAGGTGCCACTCTGGCTTTTCTCGTACAACACTTGATTTCTCTCACTCGATTGCATCTAGCACATAAATTTGATACGATGTATCTACTTTCGTCTTGTATGTACAGTTAATAGTTTAATTTAACCAGTCACAATATAACTTTAGCAACTAAAAGTATTTATTTACAATATCTGTGATTACTATTATTAATATTTATATTTTTCTTTCTAAAATATATGGCGAAACTATTCTATCATCTGAAAATTCCCTTATCCAAACAAGTTAAAGTCGAATTTCAAAGACACTGATTATTCTCAAATATAATAAACCAACATCAAAGAAATAACTGTTCTATTATTCCAAAATTTCCTTATCCAAACCTTCCCTGATTAATTCGTTTAATCAAACTGCTACTACAGTAATAAAATTTGAAAAACAAAGTTGGTACCTGCACCTATTCTTCAGTCTCGACCAGCAGCCAACTTTAGCAGTTTCCGTCGCATTTTCCGGACGGGGTTGCTCCTCCACTTTACTCCTGGTCTTGGCGATGGGCTTGTTCAACTTGGCGTTATTCTTAAACCAAGAGAGACCCTTAGGGTCGGTCCGACAGGCGAGACACCTCATACTCGGGCAACAACGGCAACCACGAGCAAGTGACTTCTTCCAGCGCGATAGCAAGCGTTCGGGTTCTTGTTCTTGGGTGGCTGGGTTCGCCGCCAATAATCTGCAATCAAAGGTGGCCGCACCCCGGCGCTGTTAGCGTTATTAAAAAGACCTGGTAGACCTGGTTGATCGATCGATCATCGCGATAGAAGGCTTGGTTCGGTCTCGAGTTCCTAAGAAAAGCCTGGTACGCTTCTATTCTAGACTCAAAAGGCGCGCCTCCCTATCCTTGTACTCATTGAACTTCCCCGATAATTACTTCCCTCCATCAACCATTCATTCATTCATTCCGGATTTATTCGACAAACTTGCCTCGTCGTCCAAGACACACTGATCGAGCGATCTCCTAAATGTCTACGTGACACCAAGGGAATTTTGATTAATTGATATAAATTTAAGCGTCAGTGCGGCAAGGACGACCGTGAATAACAAATATTAAAAATCGATGGTCAATATAGCTTAAAAACTAATTGATTGATGTGAGATTTTGTACCAAATCTTTTTTGAACTATGATTTAGAGTTTGTCATTTCAATTAATAGATATACATTGAGGAGTGAGCGCGATAACGGTGACCATAAATAACTCGCAGTGCGGTACAGATAAATACAGATAACAGGAGACACTTCGGGTAGCCTATCAATTAGCTCGAAGGAAGTCACACCACCACGAAGGAAACTCCAACCCCCACGTATTAACTGTACTTCGCACAAAGCAGATATTACACACATTGCATTATATTGCGAATTCCCGATCGATCGGTGGTCAACGAAAATTCCTCGATATACTCTTCAGTCGATTCCACCGGGGTTGTCAATTTCGGATTCGCACACTTTTGTCCCTGAAGAATACGAGCACTCAAAACCCGAACCTACCTGCGACCTGTGACCGTTTCACTCGATGACAATGGCACTGGTGAAGAAGGGTGCACTTGGATGACCTCCGGCTGTTAGTGGTAATCGGTCGCAGGTAGAAAACACTTACGCAAGGGCAAACGAATCCTTAGCAAGGGAAAGGTTGCCGGTCGTAGAGTTTGGAGTTGGAAGATGGGATTCCAGGGGATCGAAAGACGACGTGGTGCGCGGGCATCGCAGCCCTGCTCGGGTCACTCTTAGATTGCAGGTGCCGCAGTACACAGGGGTTGGTCGGTCGCTCAGGACGAAGGCTGTCCAGGAGGACGGCGAGGAGGGTGAAGGGTGGCGCGAGGTCCCCACTGGTCACGCAAAGATTTTCTCCATCGTCCACCTGCATGTCTACGTAGCACACGGCTTCCTTAGCTTGACCGTGTAATCGATACTTGGTTGGCGGCGAAGTTCTTTACCTCGAGCGGATCGCCTTTCAAGGCGCTCACCGCCAGGACCCAACTTCTATTCCATTTTTCTTACAGCCCATTCTTTTCATGCACCAACTTTATTTTATTGATTATCGATTTTCTATGGAAACACACTGGGTAATAAAAGTATTCGCGCAGCCAGATTTTCTGAGGGCAGAAAATATTTTGTTTTAGGGATATTTGTTTTGCTTTTAAGAGCAAAACTTTCTTGTTTGGGGAAATTTAGTTCCTCTTAAAAAAGAAGCACTTTTCTATGTCAATATTTGCTCTAAAAAAAAGGAGTGTGTGCGCTTACTTTTTATATCATCTGTATTTCGGAGTTTCTGATTTTACTCTTAAGATGAACAAAGTGCTTACAAATTGGTGCATCACAGAGATTGAATTATAACACCCCGGACACTTGAATGATCAACTTATTCAATTGTACGAGCAGACTGCGTGCGAGTGCCTTTCAACTATAGCTTCAGGGACGCGTGTATTACAAGTACTAATCGTAAACGCAGGTTTCTTCGCATGTTTCCAATTATCGTGGAAATTACTTTCCGTTCGTATTACATTAACACTGCTCTGACATCTGATAAAGATAGATTTCGCAATTTTCCTCAATTTACTTAGCAAGTCTATTGTGACGGAGGTTGGTAGAAATGTCAGGTGACTTTTACAACTTGGTAAACTTTTGCGAGATCGGTAGTTTCTCTAAGAATTGACTGCAAGAATATGGATAGTAGAATGAAACAGTAGCAAAGCCGTGTTATTATGCGGCCGTAGAATTATGCGAGAGCTGGTGCAACGATGTATCGCACGCACTTGGTATACGCTGGCCGATCTCGTTGAACTTCTTTCGCCCCATAGAACCTTTCCAACCCCTTCGACGAACTCGTTTTACGATCGACAAACCGCACGCGCCTTCCCCGTAAAACGAGTACCGGCTAGTTTCGTCATTAAACAGTTTCATACGGTGAAAAATCGTCCGACTCACACGAAGTGTGCTACGTGCTTAGGGGTTGCAGGCCGATCGTGACTCGCCCGACTCGCTAAACGGAATCATTAAAAGTTGCAGCACGTTCCGGAAAGTTTTCTGATTCGAATAGAAACGATCGTGTACACCGGAACTCCCTCGAATCACGCATTTCTGAGTTTGTCCGCGAGGAAGCCGGCTGTCTCATTAATTCACTTAACGACAGGTCCGATTTTCCGCTTGGACTCCATTTGCATCGAAGATTTCGCACAGAAAGGAGCGTCGATTTTCCATGAACGTGGCGTAATTAGAAACGCATTAGAATAGCTTGAAAAGATGGTGTGGAAAGTGCGGACTCGGTGTAATTAAAGGGCTCGGGAAACTAGCGCGGATGTTGATGACATTTCTTCGACGTTTCTTGAGAGTTTCCTCACGCGAGGAGAATGGACTTTCTCCACTGTAATTGTCCTTTTAATGGGGGCGTTCGTAATGAGCTCGATTTCTGCCAGGAAGTGGAACTACGAAATAATCGAGGCTCCCTAAGAATGGCGGGCTTTCATCTGCCGTGGATCTCGAGTCATTTTTTCCCTTAATTAACTGAAACTTTTCCTTTTGCACTCTTAAAAATGTTATGCTTCTCTTGAAAATGTCTTCCTTTGTCCCTTGAAATATCCAATTAACCCTTAAGTCTTATAATGCAGAACAGTTAAGTCGAGGAAGAAGGGTCGTAAAGGTTTAGTTACTGGAAGCTCAGACTCTTTTCAACCATAATAAACGTTCTTGAAATTATCAACTTTCAATCAGTTTCGTATGCGCTTGCATATTGATAGGATGCTCCTACGAAATTCTCGATTATATCGGCATTGTAATGCAAAGTTACGCGACGGTAATTGAGTTTAATTTAATGAGCCCGCCGCGATAGTGCCGATAAACTGTTGCATGGAAGCGCCATTTAGCCCGCCGGGATATAATAGAATCCAAGTTGATTAACTCCATTGAATGCTATCCTGTTGTGTCTAATCGCTTTGCAACATCAGAAGTCGAACATGGTTTTACTCTTAGAAATTATTCAAACTCAATCGATCAGTCTTTCATATCATTCAAAATATTCACAGAAAAATCGTCGAGGTTTCATCGAGCCAGTTTTAAAAGCTAGTTGAGGAGTTACGTGCATCATTAATATTCATCCCAGGCATCAGTTACACAACCCTTACGCTTAGTATTTTCTAGCTAGGCAGTGTTACAGTTCGATAAAGTTCACGCTAAACATATTTCCCTTCATAATATTATCCTTAGTCATCCAGTAAAATCTCAGATTTTACCTAATCTTCCATTGAATCTTTAACACTGTGAGTACTTATTTATTCACGAACATATTTATCTCTGCAAAAGTACCGCTAATAATAATTTCACGATCATTTGACTAATAAAGAAAAATTAGGGGTGGGGGAAGCAGAGGTCATCGGAAGTTAGGGTAGCATTGGAGGAGTCATTCTTGACGAAGACATCAGAGGTGTTGGATGGGTGCAAAGTGAACTGGAGTGTCTGAGTGTGAGTGTGGGTGTTCGACCTTGGCCGCACGCGACCACAGCGACTGGTCACCGGCGGGTCAGTTCGCGTTGCCACGTTACGTCAATTTTCGGCCTCTCTAGACACCAAGCAAATTAACCGACACGCCGATCTGATATTATGTAGATTATGTAGATTCCGCCGGATGCGTGGATTCCGCCGTACCGCGTTCATTCGTCAAAAAGAGCTTAGTTGTTCCAACAGACTCGACTTTCTTCTGTGCATATGTTTCACCGACGACCGCAGTATTTGAAACACTGTCGCGTGGAAAGTATTAACACATTATTGATGAAACAGAGTAAAACTGTAATTGAAATATCACATTTGGTATAAATAAAAAAGAAAATCTCGAACGTTCCTTAGTTCTCTTAATCCGACGCCGCAAGTGCGAATGGCACAACTCTGAGGAACATCCATCTCAGCAGCTTCTTCCGCACGTGCAAGACTGTTTTCATTAGAAACGCTCTTGGAGGAAATGCGCGCGCGATTGCGTATTAATAGACTTGATAATATTTTCCCGCTCGGCGTGGACCCGGTAATGACTGCGTGATCTGCCACATAGTTCATTCATGAGGATCATTCGAGCAAGGAGGACTCTCGGGTTGATATAGCTGGTCGTAAATTTGCGTGCACAACCAATTTACGCTGTTTAGAATTGTCCCTGCTCCTCCTCGAATTACAGTCGTAGCCGGCGGCGTCTAAGCACGATCGCACGTCTCGCCTTGTCAGGGTCTATCTATGTATATATGCGTCTCTATGTGTCTGTGTGTGTGTGCACGAGAGATCGTGCGCTTGGCAGAGGAGCGAGCAATTGATTTTGCGGAATTAAGTTATGGGAGTGGTGTGTGGCAGCTGGGATGTTTGCGACTCCTCCGGACGTTATGGTTACGTCACGCTATTGCGGAGAAACAGCCGTGACTCAGTGTGGAACGCCAGCTAGGACTACATTAATGTATATCTGGCAAAATTGCCCCCCGAACGCCTTCACCACGGCTGGGAAACGCTCGCAGGGCGCAAAAAAGAATTTAATCTCGTTAGGGTGCGGAGCAGCAAGGGCACTCGACCTACTGGCGACTATCGATACGCGTCGAAGTCACGAAAATCCCGGATTTCTTTCACTGAGTCAGGCTGACTCAGCAACAGGAATATCGCGTTGTAAATTCAGATATCGCGAGGGTGTCGCTAGAAATTTCGATATCGAAAAGTTGAGTTAAAGCTTGCTGTCACAATGGATCCGAACGAAGCCAGACTGCTACCGAATGGCCAAAAGTCCGACGGTTTACGATGAAAAACGATTACATTGAAATAGCTTGCTGTTCACTAAATTGGAACGTAACAAATTGGAATTTTTCGATAGAGAGAATTTCAATGGGATAATTTTCTCACTGTGGACTCTGATTCAATAGGATTCTATTTGCGTTGCGGATCCAATGTGCAGCAAGCTTTAAGAAAGCAGCATTGAGGGTTGATAATTTAGCGACATTGTCTTTCTCGCGCTCCCAACTTAATTATCGTCGGCATCCTGCTGGCTGGTTGGATTCGGCATTCTGATTTATGATCCCCTTGAGCCAGTGGCGGCTCGTCGATGTAAATCTCGGCGGGATCGATAGACTCGAGCTCTCTCGGCCGTTTCGACCACCAACGAAGCTATCCGGTGGCTCGTAACTAGTCGCGGTCTCAGGGTGAATGACCCCTGGAGATCCTGTGGCGGGCGGAACGAGCAAGTTTCCCCTGGCCAGAAACCCCACTGGATAATCAAAGCCACTTAACACGATGTTAAACAGACCATTTCAACACCTATCAAATGCGTGACAGAATCGCTCGGTACAAAATCATTCGCTACTAATATCCGATACAAAGTACTTTCAATCTATTCTTTTTACTTCGGTGCAGCCAAGCTACATCATTAAAGAATTAGCATCATGAATTCCTTGACACTTAAACCAGAACTATCGTGTTCCTCGGAGCGAGAAATTCGGTCACTGCGGACGAGTGTACCAAGATAGATGTAATTTCTACTTTGTTCCGCGCAGTAAAGGTAAATTACATGCCGTCCAGTGGATGGTAGAGCGCGACGTAAAAGCGGAACCTTGATAAATTTAATGTTTACGCGTCCTTGGGGGGGTGGAGAGCCGCGTCTTATTTATGAGCCATTACTCCATTAAGTATTCGCCCGCAGAGTCCGCACCGAGTAATTAATTCGCCAGCTGGAAGTACAGGCTTGCTAAAAAGTCGAATCATCGCGATGTATTACGACTAACAGCTCGAAAGCCCTTATCTCACGGTAGGAAGTAATCGGAACGAAAAGCGCAGCGAGTGGATGGAAAATCGAGAGAGTGGCGAGAAGGATGGGAGTGATTTCCGATATTCTTAGCCTTCTAAGAAGCCTGCTGTATACATTCCTGCATTGTCTCGCGAGTGACGCATCGTGTGAGCGATTTATTTAATTGAGAATGATGCTCAGTTGCCGTGCGATCCGATATAAAAGCCCACCCTCTTGTCCCCGATTTCACCCTCACCGTGTGTATCAGCCCTAAGGATAATGGGGGGGTGGGTCGAGGAAAAATCGGGGCGATTTATTCCAATTTGCTGAGGCTCGTGGGCAACCAGCTCGAGTATACGAGCTGCCACAGATCGGGCCAATAAATCCAAAGGGTGGTAGGCGGGCGGACTTATTTCCACCAGCTTTTGGAAACTCGAGACCGAAGCATTAACCATTCTAGTCCAGTAGTGTTAAAGGTCGTCGGTTACTTACGCCGGTTCTCCATTCTGCTCCAAGTGCATTATGTTGCCGCTCAGAGTCTCGATCTCTTGTTCCCGCTTCACCACGTGCACACCGCTCTTCTCACGTGGCGATGACACACCCCGAACCGTATTCACACTCACCCCCGTGTCCGTCGACCTCGCACTTTCGATCGACTCGCTCGACGCACCAGCGGACGATTTCAACGAGGAATTGCTACCGCGATTAGCATTTCGCACCTTCGCGCTGTTCTTGCTATTTATCACTACAGGATCATTAACTGCACCGCTCGTATTAGTAGCGGAAACGCCGTTTGAGTTGGAGGAAGACGTGGCTAGGACACCGCTCTCACTCGTTACCATCGATCCTGTTGAAATTATATTAGGATCCATCTCGCCAATTACCCTCGAAGTACTCTTCGAATCGCCCGATTCCTTGGAGACACTCTTCTCCTGGCTGGAACCGGATCCTGTTTTCTCCAAATCACTTTCAATCGATTTTGATATTGATAACGGAGATGCGGATTGAGTTGATATCCTAGGAATTTCATCCGCAGCTTTTACATCGATACTCTTGGAACTCCTCAAAGCCGCGTCGTTCGGAGTCCTGCGTTGCGTGGCGGATCCCATTCCATTGATTCTGCTAATGACTTTCGCCGATTGACTTATACTATTGGTTTTCGAGTGACCATTAACATCTTTGATCACCGGAGAGTTAGTTTTACTGTCACTTATAGCTTTATTTCGATTATAACTGCTACCGGGTTTGCCCGATTTGTTGGAGGGATTTTGCGATTTTTGATCGTCGTTGGTACTTTGGCTCTGCCGATTACTGGAAGCATCGTCGCTCGCTTTCGGGGAACTGGAAGATTTGCTCGCGGAACCGCCAGCTTCGGCTTCGGTTTGCTCTGGATTACTTCTTTTCTCGTTCTCGAGTTTGTCAGCCAGCACTGCATTGGCATCTATGTGTAAGGGCTGAGTGGCGGTGGTAGCGGTGGTGTTGACAACGCTGGATGTACCAGTCGCACCCGAGGAGAGTTTAAGGATTTCTCGGAGGTCCAAATCACTCGTTTTCTCCGAGCTGGACGTAGTCTTGTCGCTTTGCTGTGATTCCTTCGTGCTTCCGTCCGTTCCAATCCCATTCGCCACTTGCTCTTTACTCTTTCGATCATCATTGTCCTCCTTCACAGCTCGCTCCACTTTCTTGTTAGTTTTATCGGACGCCTGATTGGGAAGCGTGATGAACCTCGGCGGATTCAAAGAGTTCGTCGTATTTCTCGTGGTCTTCAACGGTATCCTCGAAGGCGAACCAAACTTTTCTTTATTCGTGCCTTTTTCCTGTCCAGCGCCTCTCCTTTGACTCGCCGTGTTCTTCGTCGGCGATATCGTTGACCTCTTCGCTGGGGAAATCCTCGCATCCCTTGCGCGCTCGTTTCTCCTGGTTAAGGGTGTATTCCTCTCGAACTTGGTCGGAGTACCTTGGATCGGCGATAATTTATTACCAGCTTTGGTGGAAGGTCGACGAGAGAAGAGATTACTGGTGCTACCATTGCTCCCAGATGCGTTCAGTCGATTTCTCGACTCTGTGGTGTTTAAACGTGTCCTAGAATCGACTCGCCTGCCGATCTTCGGCGAGGATGACCTGTCGCCAGGTTTCGTCAGCGAAGTCGAACGCTGCCTCGTTGGCTGTGGTATCAGACTTCTCCTTGGACTATTCTGCTGCGAGACTGAAACTTTAATTGGACAGACAGTTATTTGATAGACTTTCTTTTTACTTATTGGCACTTGAGTTAAAGAATATTTTGGGAAAATTATCTCGAAATAGGTAATAACATATACATATATTCGACAATAATAATTGAAAGGCAAGTGAATCACTCTATATGATTATTAATTAGGAAAACTATTGAAAGGTTTTTACCTCTTCGATCGTTTCTGAATTTCCGACGCAATTCTCCGGCCTCGGGGGACTGAGGTCGAGATTTGGAGCGAGGCGGAGGTCCCTTGAAGCCGCGTCCACGAAAAGGCGAGACCCTTCCAGTGGCGAGGGTTGGCGAGGGGCTCCTCGATTCCGGCGAGGTCGGCCTCGAGTCGGCGATTATCACGAAGCTCGATCGCCGATGTGCCCTCGCGAATGAGGTGGTCGAGGGCGCAACCTTGTAAGGTTCGGGGGCTCTCGGGGGCGGCGGAGGCTCGACGCCGGGTGACAAGTAATTAGGATCTGGTGGTGCGAGCACGCGGAACGGCGGTGGCCGCGCTGCATGCCCATCGTCGATCCGCCTCATCTCGCAGCACTCAATCTGAATGATTCGATAGTTTTATGACTCATCAATAGTTTTAGTATCGAGGAATTTATTTAATGACTGCAGAACTTGAAGAGAAAATGAGGAATCATGGTTCAACTGTTTAAAATAGTTGTTGCGCAATACCACTTTTTTAAAAATTGTGTAAGCGGTTAGAAGAGATTATTAATTAACCATTCATATAGTCGTTCAATATTTTTTTCAATATTAACTCTTAAGATAATTGTCGTGCTATTCCAGTTTTGACGAACTATCTGCAACTTTTTTGTGATATAAAGAACATTATTGACTAACCAGTCGTAAAGTTTCAACTTGATTTACCATTTGCAATGGTTTTAAATAACAAAGTGTAAAAAAAATACTTTTGATTGGTTGTCTCTGTTACCTCGTGCCCTTCCTCATGCAGACCAACAGGGTGGGAAGGGCGCCGCGCTCCGTTGTCACTCTCACCTGGAAAATGTAGAAATGCTGGATGAAAACCCGACTGACAGGATGACAGAGAATTGCGATTATCGCGAGAATTTTCCACACAGTGAAAATTCGAGATTCGAGTCTCATTGACAATATAGTAGAACCTCGTTTATCCGAAATGTCCACTAACCGAACACTCTGTTATTCGATCGTCCAGTTATCCGAGAACGTTTTGTCTGTACACAGCTCAGTGTAGTTGTTTAAAGAATAGCAAAAAGAGCTTTGACCACTAAAAAGATTTAGCACCGACGAATCTCTAACCAATATTTAACTAATATTAATAAACGTCTATTATATAAATAAATACATTCATCCTCCAATTAGTTCAGATAATCGAGTTTCTACTGTGTCATTGGGACTTTCCACAGAGTGAAAATTAGAGATACGAGTCTCACTAACAATAGTAAGTCAGTCTTATTAGGTCGAAGTCATCGTATTTCTTTCCGCAGTCTTAACACGCGGTAGTAACAAGATTCCAAGATGCGCAGTTCGCTTCTTACTTTATCACACTATAAATTGGACTGACTAGCGAATGATGGGAGTTTTAGCTGAAGTCAAAGCGGTCGCAGCTTAAGGAAAAGACAAACTGCCGGGAGCTATGGAAGAAATAGAGCATAACCAACTTATTCATGTCGAGCATGAGACGCGTATCTTGTGAGTATTCGCGGAACATGATTCTTTATTT
Organism: Ectemnius cavifrons; assembly: GCA_964023945.1. NCBI lineage: Eukaryota > Metazoa > Arthropoda > Insecta > Hymenoptera > Crabronidae > Ectemnius > Ectemnius cavifrons. Next base: position 9,098,316 of record OZ030385.1, on the reverse strand, counting down.
CGGACGTGCGAAAACGATAGCAACGCAAGATTGCCGCGCGATAGTGAGACGCCCAGTAATTAGGCTGTTGCGCGCGTAACGCCATAATTATTCGGCGGCCAGTTGTAATTAGCTGGCGCAATTTGGCACGGCCCGCCAGGCACATCCTCCTTTTCGCGGAGACGCGGAACGCATTTCCTTTCACGCTCTCATAAAGAAGAATGCCCGTTGTGTGTCTAATCTAGCCGGCGATATTTCTCCAGTCTTTCCTTTTATCGTGTACACCAATGATTGCCAAAGCGACTTCTTCCAACCCCTCTTAAGATTATGAGTACGCCAGTGTTTGTAACCTCGACGATTATTTCATCACGCATATTATTTGTTATATCACTTTTATTATTCATGAACGTGTTAATAAGAATTTAATTTAAAGTATAATAGGTTGTTACAGCAATCTTTGTTGCACACATGGAATTATATTGAGTTAGATTTTTAGTTAAATTGAAAAAGTCTACTTTATATCTGAAGAAATTCGTGGCGAAGTAGTGACTGTTCACATATGCTCTAATCGAAGTCAGTGATGTAAAAGAATACGGAAAGCACTCACGTAAACGTAATCTCTTACACTCTTTGAATTCTCACCGGTTTTTGCTCCGCTCCGTAATACGTAACGCAGGTTTTCCTCGTATCACCGTGAAAATAGAAAGTGTTTCACTCAGGCAATCGCAGATGCCGTGGCGCGATAGACGAGCGCGCGTCGAACTGTGCTAATTGACTCGACGATGGGTGATCAATTCTCCGGCAGGGCCATTTCGCAAGTAGATTTCTAGCCGTTCGAGCTTCGACCGTTCATCGAGTGTGACTTATTGACGCTTCGCGTGAAAGCGCGCAAACAGTATTATCGAGCGGATCGACTTCTTTTTCATGCAAGTGCACGCGCACGAAATTCCGAATTAGCACCGATAACCCAGGTGTCATCGAATTCGATAATTTTCATGAGTCTGTTTGCACTTTTGCCAGTTGGACCGCCCACTCAATGCTACCGATTTCTTTCGACATCCTCCGCCTTATCATCGAGCAAGGATTGAAGTTTGACCGCGGCTAGCAGTGACCTTGCGCTTAAAATGTAATTCACGATGTTACCGGACGACCCATCAACACTCTGATTTACAACTACCGCTCTCTTCGAATCAATGGCGAACTATGCTCGGGAGAGTTCCAAGGAGTGAACAAGAGAGCAGCGAGAACACGTGTCCACTGAGTAGCTCCCTCGTAAATTCTCGTATTCTGCAAATCGTAAAATCCATTAAACAGCTTATAGCCATTCGTTTTATTTACGGTCGGAATAAATGTCTGGGAGCTTTACGAATCGCTCTTCGGTGGCGGATGCTTCGCACTTTGGGCAGAGTGCCAATGGCAACATTCATTTTTTCTCACTTGCATTCTGTGCTAAGCAGTTATCTTCTCCCTTCTCAGTTCCTCTCTGCCTCTCCGACGAGGGTGAAATTGAAAGTGAGCTCGCTCGCGCGATAATTGCAGCCGAGGTGCAACGATCCGAGATTATCTCCAGCCACGGAAGATCTTCTTTGATATTCATCGAAGCAATAGTGCATTGGACTTGGAGAAGCGACCAGAGGATATCAGAGAGCCTTGAAATCATTCATGAGACGGAGTTCATGTCCAAGTGACGTCAATGATCCTCATGCCTATGGATCACGCATTCTGTCTAATTAAAACAGACAGTCGAAAGTGTGAAATGATTCTCACTTCACTTTCATTCGAAAGGAACATTATACATCATCATTATTCCCAAAGTTGAAACACTGACGCAGGAAAACTTGCTGTGGTACGTCGGAAAGTTCGGCTGTGGCTTTGGGAGTGTGAAGATCGTGCGTCAAGCTACTGATTAATAACTGACCCAGATAGGCGAGCCTTCATTAGCGATATAAATATCGGTCGATGTGACGAGGAACGGGACGCGCGCGTTTAATTAGCTGTGGGGTTGGTCCGATATTTAATTAGAGCCTAGCGTTAATCAGGCTTCCACACTGACTTTCGAAAGAGGCCTCCCACGATTCGCCAACCCTTTCTCTCAGTGTGAGGAAGTCCGTGTTGCAATTCAAGCATCGGGCCATGCTAAATTGCAAATGACGAGGTACGCTCTGCTAACGAGAGTGGAAACGACAAATCGGTTTCCACGAGTTCAATGAACCCACCCGTTGTGTTCCCTCGCGCGCCCCGCTAGTATTCATCAACGGTAGGAACGATTTGTGCCGTGTTAGGATCACATAATACACGATTGTTTAGTAAACCGTTTCATTACATCAGACTTACAGTTAATTGTTGCTCGAGAAACTAAGTGACCCGATGATTACCGTTCTTCGGACGTAAATGACTGAATCGACAAGAGCGATTATAGGATGTAGTTCGTCCGAAATGGAGCATGGGACGCAGCAAAGCAATAAGTAATCGACTCTAATGTCTGCTATTCGGTCAACGTCATTAGTAGAAGTATGTCGATCCGCCAAAGTAGTCAGTCATACCGTTAAATCAACTGACGCGCGTATATTTCATCGAGGAAGCCAGTGGAGCGATGTTTGCATCTCGCAAGACAGCTACGCCCGCGCTATCAAAGGTTCTCGCGTGCAAGTCATTGTCGCTTTAATTTCTCCGGACGATTTCTCGGCTACACGAGCGCGACAGCTGTTCTCGAGGCATCGATCAAAAGGCCAGACGCTCGGCGTCTCGACTTTTTCCCGGCGGCGGCGGCGGCGACGGGGTGGTGGCCGTAACCCGAAAGTCCTCGGGCCAAGGGAAATTCCTAAGTAAGGGAGGACTTTTCCGGGCCAAGTATGTCGAGCACTCTTGGACGGCTATCGATCTTAGAAACAAGCAGAAGTACAGGGACCGGTATGGACTACGCTTCGGACGCGCGAGAACTTTTTTTCCAGCTGAATGAGGAGTGGCGGCGATTCACGAGTCCAAGGAGCGCGACCTTCTTTGATTGAACTCACCGATAGAGCCGGCTATATTTTCCTTGGAGCAAAGAAATCAGGTGATAACATTCGTCGCAGTCGCGTCGAGGAATTACTCACGCGTAGAATTTGTCATGCTCGACCGAAAGCGTAACACATGCGATTGCAGTAAGACGGTTTGCGTCTAACGGATTAATTGTCCGAGATTCATGGCTCAAGGTAGTCAGTCTGCGTTAAAGACTGCGCCGCAGATGTTATCCGGCGGCGCACCAAAAAAAGGCATGACCCATGAAATTTCAAGTACGACCTCGCCGTCGGGGGCGCACGTCACACTCCTATGTGCCACACGCGCTTCAACGCGACACAGACCGCGGCCAGCACTTATCGCGCACACATTCTGCCAATGCGCCGGGAAAGTCGAGCTTGCGGCGACTCGACGTCGATTTTACCCGGCGATTATAAGCTGTTCGGCCGCCGGCATTCCGTCAAAGCACCGCATTCCGTGCCGCCGCAATTGTTCAGGCATTGTTTCTTCAAACAGTGCGACCGGTACACGATTCCAGGTATCCTCGGCTGTCCAAGGTGCGACAGGTAGAGTTGGCGAAGCTCGGCAATGGAATTGATTTTAATCAGCCGTGAACTCGTGGCGATACTTGGTAGACCTTCGCTCGAATTCCCAGCTCAACTTAGAACCCTCACGGAGATTAAACCTCTTCTCCAGTACAAGTTACACTCTCGGACACTAACGACTCCGAGATACCAACCGAATAAGGATGACACGCACGCGTGATTAGATGAACATGCACGCGAAGGGATGATTTACTTCCTCCATAATCAAAGAATCCTCCTGGTAAAAGTATCCCTTGGTTCTTAGGACACTCGAAAAAAGGACTCTAATCAGAAGATACTTCTCGAAGAGCAGAATCTTTAAGGTCACTTCCAAATCACAATTTTGAGTCCTGTTTCGTTGTCAATCGGTGAATCCGATCGAATTGGAGGGAAATCTTGGATTTACCTTGCTGCCAGGTGGACGGGCTTGTTTACTCTCCGCTCTCGGTGCATTTACGGCGTGTGTGGTGAGAGCTGGGGCTGACTACTCCCGGCAGGTATTCTCCTCGGCGTTTGTCGGCGTGGTAGGCGCGCGGGCGCCGCGTCTTGGCGTGAGCACGAACGCGTCCTTACTGGCGAGCACCGGGGCGCACTTGTTCGCGATGCCGAGGGCACACTCGCCTCCTCGGCCAGATACTGGCCACTTGGCAGGCGCTCGCGCGATGACCACTCTTCCTCGGCCACTACAACTTATCTTCCAAATCCTCTTTCTCCTCGCCACGTCCCGAATAAACACTCCCCGCGAAAGCAATTCGACTGGCTTTACCTTTCACGTAATCAATGCATACGATGCTATCTTTTGTAAGAATGCAAATTCTGAGAAAGTTCTTTGTTTCGTTGTTCACTTGGGCTTTGAAGTTTTTCTTTCTTTTTTTTTTCTTACATTTTCGTGATAGCTATTGGTACTACGTGGATAAGAAAGTTGGGGAACTTTTATACTTGGTAATTCCTTGAAAGCAATCTTCCCGAGGGTTTCGAACTTTCGAACCCGGCGGAACGAGTTATTGCTTGTAATTTGTCAAAGATTATATAGAGGAATCCTGGAAATACTTGTTTAGTTATAGTCTGGTATTTTCTGAATCACTAAGTTCCTGCGTGACTCACTTTAAGGGTAGATCTTGGAATTGGTATCGTTGTACGCATAGAGAGTTCTTTTGCGATTAGTGGAGGAGAATGTATCGAATATCTTTAGTATCCTGAAGACTTCGGAAAAGCGATATCGCTTAGTAAGCAATTCTCTTGGGAATATCGCCTCATGAAACAAGATACTCTTCCTTTAACAGTTTACACAAGATGAATGGTTCCTTGACCTTCGGATTTCATGGGGATAAAATAAATGAGAAAGAGAAAATATATTCCATTTTTATTTTTATTTTTAAGTCGATCGGAATGAACAACGCGTATATTTACTTATTTTAATGTTAGAAAGTCGAATGCTTACAAGTTCCTTAATCGCATTGTGATTTAAGCTTCCACTCTTGATAGAAAGGGTGTATTACAGATGTCCTTGCGTTTCTGTCGTCTGACTGACACTTGAATACACATTCTGGTGGATGAGGAACTTGCACCTATAACGCGGCCTCCTAGGCGAGGCCATTCATTCATTCATTAGACAGGGCGAGGGTTGCTGGATCCAAATTATTGGCACATTAGCTTGATTGAAGCCGGGCTGGGCTCGGCACTGATCCCAAGATCAATTTCGCCCTCACGGATATGGTGGCCTGGATCCATTACTTCGCTCCGGATTTCTGTACTTTGTCAAAATAGTTCTTGTATTACCTATATTGCCGTCAACCAAGCCTTTTATCAAAATAATTGGAACACTTGCATCGCTTCTGGGTTGGAAGTTCTTTCACGAGGTTCTCATACATCATTTGTCAGCACCATTTAAGACCAGATCGATCTCTTAAACATCTTATTGCTTCGACTTAAAGACTTTGTTAATGATTAATAAAACAATTTTAAAAATAATCTTCACAATAATTTTATTTATTCAATTCCCTTTCTCCAATATGCAGAGTGGATATATTTCACTTTCAGGGTGGAAAATAAGCAGGTAATTGAGTATCGTGTCGGTTTTCAGTAGATTTTATTTGACGGTATATGTACAGTTTACATAGCAATTGTCACCGTGGTACATATGGTACATGCGAACTCCGAATTACACATGGGGATGAGATGTGACGGTTTATTAGATACGAGTGTGGCTCTCTCCATGCCGATTTCAAAGCGGGCCCCGCCGTCAGTCCTTCGAATTGCTTTCAGTACTCTACGAGTAGTTCCTCCCTCTCTCTCCTTCGTAGCTTTTAAAGCAGCGAGGTAGTTGGCCGAGAAGACGCGCAACCTCTTCCTCCTCTCGTCAGTTCGATTTGGTATCCTTATACAAAACGAGTGTTATTACAGTATGCTAAATGAAAGCGCGTAGCTACACGAGGACAAGCGTATACGTGTTTATACCGATGAAAGCTCGGTTGTCCCGAACTGCTGCTCGTGTTTCCACTCGAGCGTAAACGCTCTGTTTGGCGATATTCTCATTTCGATTCTTGCCTCGCCGATAAGCGGACGGAGCCTGCCAAATATTGAAAGAAGCCGGCAGCTAGATTGATAAGAAGAATCTTAAAGCTCGGATGGCGGTAATATCGTTCGTTAAATAGCCGTGAGCGGTCGCTCGCCGCAAGTGTCCGGAGTATGCCTCGGATATGTACACGAAGAACGCTCCTCGCAACGTTATCATGATTAGGTACTTTTAACGTAGACGCCAAACAGAGTAGGTACATAGATAATAGGATTTCTCCTTGCAACAGCGACTTTAACCGTAAGTTCATACGCATTCTCTTTTCCTCCCTCGCTCTCATTCGGCTGGATTGTTAGCTGAACGTAAAATCGTCACGCTCCAGGTTGTCCATTCTCGTAGCAACAGGCGGACTTTCTCGTTCTGCAGGCTTGCTCGCGCGCATACGTACTCGTACAGATACACACACTCACACAAACACACACACACATACGTCTACCACCGAAATTAAGTGCACGGTTCTCTCAATTTGGCCTGCAACTCGCACAAAGATTACGCGTGATTCCCAAGAATCATTTTAGTCGAATATTGTCTGAAGTGGGTCGTATTAACGTGCCTTTACTTACGAACTTTGCCTAATAGTAGTAATGCTTTGCTCCTAGAATGATCGCGCGGCGCATCTTGGTGGAACTTATCGTTACAGAGATTCGGATGGTCGAGCGCCGTCGCTCAATCGCATAATCGCACTAGGCGCACTTAATTTTGGCAAGAATTGGAAGCGACGTCGTGACCGACGAAACCCGCCGGCTCGTATTGTGCCATGCAAGATTGCTCGTAGTTCCTTGTACAGTGTGCAGTGCCGCGGGGTTTAAGATAGAACGTATAATTCGGGGAAACTTTAACTAAGCACAACGCGGATAAATTAGTTGGACTTTATAGTGCGCTTTCTGGCGAGAGCTTTGGTACAGCATTCCCTTCGTCCACGCAATCGATACATCTCGCGTTTCCTCTAAATAAACATTATTTAAACACATACTTTCTAGACCAAGTATATTGTCATCGCTACGCTCTTCCTAAAGTTCGCACGATTTTTAACGAAACTTGCTAATACTCTTCCGCAATCTCCGCAAATCGCTCTCCATTCTACACTGGGGTAAATGCTGTTCCTCTGAACGTAAGACCGCACGCCGTATTGTACGATTTCGATGTAAATTATACGAGAACGCCGAAGAAACACATAGCAAATTTTCAGTGGACGTAATTTACACTTGGTGGTCTCTCTGTCCCCCTGGGGTAAAACCGGGCCGTAAACTATGTTGGCTCGTTGGAAAACTAACATCTGAGTAAGTGGCGACCATTATTCCAATACTGTCGCACGCGTCTTCCTCCGCTCGCCATTCAAGTTTTCTGGTAACAAGAATAAAAATTTTGGTCATCTAATTCACCTAGCTCTCTCACCTAAGTGTGATATAGACAACGGTATCTATAAAACTAGAGACGAATTGAAAGAAAAAATCAATTGATCGCTCTTTTTGTATCCTTCGTAAGGCAGTTTGACATCCTAGAAAAGTTGTATTTTGTCGCTCGAGGCTTGAACACTAATTCAATCGATCAGTTTAATATCCGATCTGTACTCGTCTCTCTGATCTCTCCATCAATTCGTAATAAAGCTAGGCTCATAAATAAAAAGTCGAGCATTTCGTGCACTATAACCCAGGATAATTCTCGAGAAACCATGTAACTAGAATTGCCTAAGAAAATCGAATAAGAAAGTATGCTAGTTTGCTGAGGCGTATAGAATATTTCTTCCTAAGCTAATAATCTTGGTACAGCCTTAGTTCAATATAGTTACAAAAAATAACGCTCTGTGTTTCTTTAAAGGAACTCCCTGCTGAGATAGTAATCTGTTCTTTCGAAAGGTTTACGGCGTGAATTCTAATTAGGATTTGGATATCCCCCCTTCTCATAGTTCCTCTGGACGTGAAGTTTCTTGTAGTCTTTTCTATACTTTTCAATGGTTAAATCGGCGCTGTCTGTGCTTGACAGGCTCAGTGCTGCCGGATCCAAGCTCGCAGCAAGCTTCAGATAAGTTTCCTCCATTTCTTTCGTTATTTTCACATCGTAATCGTAGTCGACGTTGTCGGTCTTCTTAATTGGCTTAATTTCGTCTTCGTTCGGAACGTCGAAGGTAATCAGATCTTCGTCTTTTCCCGGTTCCGCGCCGTCGGTATTAGTCGAGAAACAGAGATCATTCAGCTCGTTATTTAGATTCTCGTCGCCGAAATTTGCGATATCAATAACCGACTTGCCACGCCTCTTCTCTTGACTATTGTTACACAAGATTACATTATGATCGACGCTGTTCGGCTTCGCACGCGATTCGTTAGTGTAAATCAAGGAGGGGGGACTGTCCACTACATCCTCGGTTGATTTGAGTTTTGTGTAGCCAGTGGGTGCCGAGCTTTCCATGCGTACGGACGACTGCACCCACTCGGCTACTCTTTGCAATTGGTTATTGTCATGTAAGAGAACGGGTGAATTTTCCTCGCTACTTGTCGACATGGATCGGTCGGAGCCGGACCGGGGGGATTTCTTTGTGTGTACCAGAGCAGTATTTGGTTTATTATTTCCACTAGTGTATAATACAGTTTTGTAATGGCCCGCATTGTCTAGGAGAATATTTTTAGAACCCGGCGTGACTCTGACCAAACAGTTTCTCGGGCCAGGTAGTCTGTTATGACCATTGGGCCGTGAGATGTTTATGTTTTGAATGAGTTGCGCGCCAGCCAGGGATTGAACAAGATCGCTCGAGGTGCTCGAAGGATCCGACGTCGAAATTACCATACTGTCACTACTGAAACTTGGACTTGTGGCTACTTCCATTTGTCCAGAATCACTTTGATTTCCGATACTTCCCACATTCTTTACTTCGATAACAGTCACTTGTGTGGTGTGTCGTGCTTCCTGGGTGGACCTATCATTTTTCCAAACTCTATCATTTATCACATCAATTTCTACATCACTGTTAACTCTCTCAGTGCTGTTAGCTTCCTTCGAGTTCACTTGGGACTTTAGCTTCATCCACTCGTTTTTCCATAGTCTATCGTTAATTATGTCTATATGGCTCTGTTCCTTCCCACCGAAGTTGTCCTTCGTGTTCTCAGGATCGGTTTGGTTATAGCTAGACGATGATTTCTTTTCCAATTTGTTCCAGTAATTCGCGCTGGCCTTTGCGTCGGTCTGTAAGTCGCATCTCTTATTAACTCTCCCCTGCTTAATCTTATCTACATTCGCCTTGCTATTAATGCAAGCGTCGTTCAGCTTTTGTGAGATCGCTTGCTTATTAATATTGTCGTTTTGATTTTGAAAAGCAGCGTGGAGCTGCGAATCGCCGCGGCGCGATTTCTTTTTACTTAAACTAGTGGAATTAATGTTCGCGCGCGTCTCGTCTTTTGCATTTTCAAGAACCCTGCCGTTTCTGGTCACGAACTTATCTCGCGTAGACGCGTGCTGGCAATTAAGATTTTTTGTACAATTACTATTACTATGGTATTGCGCCTTACCATTGCTAATCGCGTTTTCGCTCGCTTCATGATAAGCCGCATGCATTACGGTATTCAGGTGCTCCTTACTCTGAGAGCTTCTATCTACAGCTTTACTATTTTCCATGTACATCTCTCCGTTCTGCGTGTACCGTGTTCGACAGTCGTTACACGAGAAGACATCCTGTAGAGTCGTCTGAGTCTCGGCATCCACCAGGAGGATGCTCCTGTGACATGTACATGTGTCGCAGTGCTTTGCAAATATTCTCTCTTTCTCCCGATCCTCCAGAACTTTAGCCATTATTGCGGCCGACACGATGTCCACTGGCGGTTTGGACTCATCGCTCTCGTCGTCGCTGTGCTTATCAACCGCCGGTTTCGTCACGTTATACACCATAGCAGTCGGTGGGAATGTCGAGATCGGCACCGTGATACTTTTAACATCAGGCGGATTTGTGTCACTCGAGCGTCTTTTCTGGGCGACATAAGTCCTAACTTTGGCCTGTACTTCGGACGGCAGCTGGAAAGTACATTGTTGTGATAGATCAATATGGCGACATTTAATATTGGTTGACAATGTAGGGATCATCCACTTACAGAGTCATATTTCTGACCAACAAAGTTGGCAGGTTTGCATTGGAGTAATTGTATTGCTAAATTAACATCGTTCCTATACTTTTCCTGTAAAAGGTGACAAATTCATCATTACATTCCATACTCGTGGTTGAAAATACATCGGACGCAAATATGATACCCACATTATCTTGTGTTAAGCGGTGTATTGTATAATTGGCATCGGCTAGTCTATGCGATAGAGTAGCTATATCCTTGGTAAATGCACTTTTCTCCGTCTCGCACTTGTCCACGATCCTTAGTAACTTATCCTCCAGATTTTGATTGACCTTTTGGACTCTTTTGTGAGCGTCGTACAGTCTAGAATACTTCTCTTGCCAAATAAGCAACTCTTCCTTCATAGACGCCAGTTCCCCATTGGGAAACTTATCCGCCTCGCTCAAAAACTGAGTCTCCATGGTGACAATGTGATTGTCCCTTTCCATTAAATGTTGCCGCAGGTTCTCTATCTCCGCGTGTAGGTGCATATCGTGCTGCTGGTCAGCGTGCGTGCAACGTGCACACTTGCAACCGCACTCCTGTAAAACAAACATACGTTGTGCATGAAAATAGAAGGAGTACCGACTCAATTACAAGGTCTCTCTATGTTCTCCTTATTCGAGTTCACCCTCGAGCCGCATTCTAGCTAGTATTCAGCGGACCCTCGGCAGGGCAATAAATCATCTGTGCGTCAACCTTTGACAGATGATGCTTACGTGTAACATGCGGGAAAAGGCCAGGGTTCCCGGTAGAGTGTTCGAAAGTACTCACTTTGCATTTCTCAGCCATCGTGGAGCTTTCGTGTAATGTTGAAAGCACTGAAAACGTATCTGTCAGCGAGGAGACTTCGGGATTGGAGCCTCATAACCCTGTCTGTGGTAGCGCGCTTGCGAAATATGGAGAGTTCCCTAGTGGCTGTCCTCCATTTAGTTTATCATAGCGTCACTGGCGACGAGAACGGTCCACGTAACTAAGGACTTCGTGTCACGCTACTTCTCGCCACTTGAAATCGCTATTATCTCGATCAGGCGAATAGTACTGACAATCCCCGAAAGCTCGCCCGCTGTGTCGTCTGCCAGCCAATCCATTCGCCAGTGCAACTTTATCGGTTTGCCAGCGGTCAGGTTGGGTTGTGCACCGTCGCCACTTCACCATCAGTCGCGCCGCGTGCGAATACGCGTCTTCACTGATCTTCCGTTATCGCACTTGCTCTTGGACGAAGTGCCCGGTAAATCCCCGTCGTTCCGAGGTCGTCGCAGTTTCGTCGGAGTGCTTGATGACTGGTTATTCTAACGAGGAAAATCGGCCTTCCCACGGCGCTCCGGTAGAGTATGCACGCAGATATTTCCGCATTCATATTCCCAATTGGTCCCTCAATGCGCGTGTATGCTTGCGTGCACGTTTGCGCGGAAAAGTCCCATCGACTACAATGAAGCTACAGTAGAAACTCTTTTATCCGAAGCCCCGTTATCCGAAATCTCTACTATACGAACGTTCTGTTATTCGAACTCTTTATTATCCGATCGTGTCTTGTACGTACACAATTCAGTGCGTACATATCTAATAGATTTTTTTACAAGTTATATTTAATTTCAGTATTTGCGATTGCAATAATTAATATTTATGTTCTTCTACATATTAATATATGAAGATCAACATCAAGAAAGTAACTGTTCTATTATTCAAACAGACGTGTTCGTCCCCGATTAATTCGGATAATCGTGCTTCTACTGTATTCGAGACACATTTGTCACGTTTCACTTGAGAGAGCACAGTCAAGACGGTTGAGGCTAGAATAAGATTGTCGGGAAGGCATACAAAAGGTACACACATCGCATTTTCGATTTGCAAAATTATTTATTAAGTGTCTGTTATACCCCATACATAAATCCTATTATCGTGAGGTGTCGTTACTGACATTAATACAATCATTAAGCGGTCATAATACAGTTTCCGACATAATACTTGAGAGGAGTTAGTGAAGAAGCAGTCGTACAGATATAATCGAGTCTTAGGAACGCATCATGTCGGCCAGAGAGGGTTCCATGATTTTTGGTGAAGTGTTGCGGCGTCGGTGTTGACGGGTCGGGAAACAGGAGTAGTTGGCTAATTACAATTTCGAATTTAGTTGAAACCGACGCGCGCAGTATTATTTACAAATAGCATTCGGCTTTCGGTTTACGGTGTTTCGCTTGCACAACAATGAACTACCGCCGACAACCGTGAGTCTTCTATACGTAGAATTGCACTAGATTCATATCACTATACACAACGATTATAGTTGAGTGTTGCTGAAAATGCGCGTGCAACAGCGTGCTACAAACTGGGAAAGCTGAAGCAGTAGAACTATTATTATTCGTGCTTGATAGGGCTTGTTCGACGGCGCAAGGAATACTTCTTGCAAAGATTTGATTAAAGAGCTAAGGTTGCGCAATCAATAAGTCGTCGTTTATGTTTTGCTTGAATGTGTAATATACTTTTTATTGGGTAACACGAAACAAAGTATTGAACATAGAGTTATAGTAGTATGTGTATGCATATCGTTTGAAGTTGTGAAAAAATGCAAAGACTCGGTATAGTTTGAAGAGAACAGGATAATAGGTAATTGTTGCACGCTTGTGCAAGAAGTATCTTCTTATAACATATGACACAGCAGTGGTAGAATATATATATACGTTTATATAGTGCCTTACCCTACAATCGAAATGATCCAAACGTTAAAGAGAATTCGTTAAACTCATTCCGTTCTCGTCGTCGTAATCGTCGTCGTTTCTCGCCTAGTCTCGGTGCTCACTGATTCCGTTTTATGCGATTAATAGAGTACAGTCTTACTCGTTAAGAAAATACATACGATAATAAAGTATTAAAATTCTTCGACTTTCTACTTGTTGGTCATTCGAAGCAAATGCGCCGGATAGAGAGGTGTATACCGCAGTAGACCGAGAGCCTTAGTCCCATTCCCAAAAAGTCTTTTACATTTTACGAGAATCATTCGTCGTCTTCACAGCTTCATTTTCGGGAATGGCACTGACAATTTCGATCGTTGTGCCACAGCACCATGTACGTTCACGTATCGTCAATTTCTAGCTATCATTACTTTATGGTAACCAGTTATAAAAGAATTTTTCTCATATGTATAAAAAGAGAACTTGTCGTGCTTCCTCATTTTCTCTTTGGGGGGGAGGCGGTGGCAGGCTGGTGCTGCTTTAAGATTTCAACCGCGAGTTTCCTATTTACGTATTTTATCACATCTTTTTTGAACATAGTTTCCAGGTAAAAAAATGGTTTTTGGACTTCTTATCTTTCGTTATAAGTTGTATCGCGAGTGTCATCGATAAAGTTCTCCACGTACACGTGAACACAATTGAAAAGTTTGGAACATTTCAAATGTTGAGCATCGTATAGAATATTTATAATATATATATAATGTGTATGTATATATATTAATAAAAGAATATGTCCGAATGCAACATTGCTTAAATCTACATATACAATATAATATCTATATTTATATAGAATTTCCATATCCATCGTAACAACAAAAGGACTCGCTCTCTCTCTCTCTCTCTCTCGCTCTCTCTTTCTCTCCTTTATCTGAATGAGTTGCAACAAATTAAACACAAAGATTTCACTACGATAGCAAGTTTCATGTATTTAGTGAACGCGACAACGCTAATTGCGAAACATGAAATTTGCGAACATTTTACACTACGTATATTTGATTAAAATTTGTTTAATGCAGTCTGCTCGCTGGTAGCTTTGCTACATGCTTATACCATCCGGTTACATTTGTCTCGGACATTGGCCTAAGAACATTTAAGTGCATCTAGCAACAACGATATACTTTAGCGTTTGTCAGAGCTGGCTAGATTTACAATATGTAATAGACAATTAACATCTATCCCATTCAATAGAATATTTTCTACACACCGCTATCAATTTTCGTGCTCCAGGATTCCTAGCGATAGTGATCACGTAAAAATCATCTAGCTAGAAGTTAGTTATACATTAATAAAATGCACTGCACATATTAGAATTTGCGTAAATGTTTCTCGCAGCGGAAAACAGCTATATCCATCATCTATCATCGGGTTAATGCTAGCAGTTCGGTATGCGTGCGCGAGAGTTGCTTGTTTACAAATGTGCCCCGTGACTTCTACGCCTAACAATAAAAACAGTACCGCGACACGAGAGCTTGAGATATATATCAAGCCGTATACACACTCGGAGGAACAAGAACTCCGCGCGCGCCAAAAAAAAAACATAAGTAAAATTGCACGTCGCTCTTGGGCATTAACAGCACTAAAATTTCTTCTATGTAATACACAAGTTTCAATAGCAAAATGAAATAAAAGGCACACTTCTACAGTCGTTGAATAACGCAAACGGTTGTAAGTAGTTATAAATTACTAACGTGATATAAATTGGCTACAATATACAAAACTGAATGTACACGTTGTGACGGTAAATCAGAATCATAAAAGGCGTTCATTTCAGCGAGCTAGAAATCTCTCTTCCCAATACTAGTTTACTTAAAGTCGTCGCAGCCCCACTTTTGGCTTTAGGCGTTATCGTATACAAAACGAAGGTCCAATTTCATTAATCATACACCCATTATAAATTCATTAGAATTTTTCGATCGGTTTCTCTTGCGAACGTCTGAAAATGAACTCACAGTGGAAGCAGTACATTTACACGAAGCGTATTAGCGACTTAGTGTTTTAAAGCAAAGTAACTCATCAATCTTCCTGCACCGCTACCCTGTTACATCGAAGGATAGAATCTGATCCATTCATTAACATAATAATATACACACACAGCGAAGGATACAGTCACCCAGTTGAACTTGTCAATGATTTGACTCGAATCATTGTCACCGATCTAGTGTTAGATATATATATTTACATAGACGAAATAAAACGTAACATAATACACTTTCTCCCCCATTGTATAACAAAATTTTCGATACGGGATATTCGCTAATAATGAAAAAGAGATCGACTGTTTAAGGCATTGAGAGGTATCGTAACAGAATCATACGATTAGTGCCGATTTTGAAAAACGCGCAGAAGTGAAAATACTGCTCCGAGTTCGTGAACTGCATGATGGCTCGTATCCTCTAAGAAGAATAATCGTTTTCAACATTGATCATAGTGCTACACGGTCACACGAGTGATATGACACCGATCTTTCTATACCTTATACATCCATGACTTAATTTACTCTAGTTAAATTCTCGCTAAACTATCATCTCGAGCAAGCAACCTTGCATCCGGAGTTTAAACATCTATCATTCAATTAATTATTTATATATAACATGTATAATGCAACATTTCTCGTCATAAAAAACCGTAAGCCTTAGTCGTAATTAGAACAAGGTCATTTGTAATTACAGAATGGATAATTTTCGTCACTGAATCGTTAATAAACCTGTTCCTGGTATAAAAGCTCGGTCGTTGACAATTTCGGTCTCAGTATAGAGTAGGATGTTGGTGCGATAGGTACGATATATATTCATTGGTGCTTTATATGCGTTTCTTCAGGCCGAGGATTATGATTTCGCGTTCTCGAGACGTTGTAATATTCGCTAAAACTCTTTTACAAAAAGGAACAGATTTCTTAACTACTTTCATACAGAGGTTTGTCCTTTACACCTTAAGAGCAGCTTTAGGAGACCATTGGTGGAAACGAGCGGGTCCTGTGGGATAGGAGGGTGGGTGGATCCACTTATTTCCTCGGTGACCCATGAATGGGGGAGGGGACGGGCCACCCAGGAAGTGAGGAGGCATAATGTTATACCACGGTTGACTAAGTGGATGGGGACCGTAACCCATGCTGAAGGAGTGTCCAAACCATGATCGATTTCTGTTCAGATGGAGCCTGGGACTATTCAAATTGCGTCTCCTACCTGTACCGTTATTGCTATGCTGCTGATTCTGATTAGCAGGACTTAGGGGTTTTGATTTTTGCTGTTCTGTGTTAGCAGTCAATGGGGCCTTCTATAACAGAAATAACCCATCGCAGTTTTAGATACCCTCTTACTTATCGTTCTACTATTGTGAATTTGCCACCAACAACGCATAAATACCTGTACTTTAATCTGCCCCTCGGTATGCTTCTTTCCTTTTTCGATTTCTTCATCGTTGCCTTGAAAAATGGGTACAGTATTCTCTTTATCATCGAATGATGCCAATGTGCAGTAGGATCCCTTACTTTCGCCAAACCGGCAGCAAACTTCGTTAGGGTCGACCCACAGGGTAAGCTCTACTGGTAGAGACAAATCTTCGTACTTGACTCCAGCAGCATTCGCGGCACTTTCTAAGGTCGCATCTCTTCGGTTATGACCATTTACACGGATACATCGGTAGCCTTGCCCTTTGAACGGCTTTTCGGGAAACCAGTGATTCTTGAAGCGTTCCGTCAACAATTCGACTAGGTGTCGTTTAAAGCACTCCAGTTGATCAGGACTAAATTTTTCGTTTTTTTCGATCAGCTGTACTAAGAACAGTACCGCCGCAGTGATCTCGTTCCGCATTATGCCAGTTTCGTATAGCAAATTTATAGCGAGCCGATGTATTCCTCCTTAGATATCGCGGCGGGATAGTCTCGGAAACTAAAGTACCATTTGCTGAAGCCGATGTGGAGCACATAGAGCCCTTCTGCACCTTTGCGACTCTCGGACTTTCGAACAGCTATTTTTGCGGGAATCGTGTTGCGCTCTTTTCTAGAAATGCCTCGTTACTCTCATAAGATTTCGATGTCCTCTTTCCGGCTATTCCTTTTCACCTGCAATCACACGCAAGCGTCCTGATGAAACAGCTGCTACCATCCGGGCTATTAAGCAGGATGATGAATTTTAGATTACATAATTTTAATATATCTCGCTGCCCAACAATCCACGATGTTCACACTCTATCCGAGATACGGTGCGATCGCGCGCGTCTATTTACGCGAGGGATGCTGCATAACAGGAAGCTACAGATATCAATCCCTCCTGCCTACCCCCCTTCCCACCACGACTACTTTGTTTATTTATTTCCTGAATGCCCGAAAAACATCGGGCCTTCGAAGGATCGTACGGACATGATAATGCGCACGAACCATCCCCTGCGTCGCGATCCCGATATAAATAGGAATGAACGAACCGACTGTTCAGTTTCCTCGACGGAGCCAGACAACAATATGTTATGGCTATTAATTAGGTTATAGGCCATAACAGGACAGGTTAGGCAAGTCGTACACAGCAGTCAGGGCAAGATCCAACATTGCGATCGCCAGGACGATTTATCGGGTGCACTGTGTACGGTCTCCGCGCAAGAGATGTCCACGCTCTCGAGATATCACTTAAAACGAAACAATGGGCACAGCGAATTATGCTAGCTCATTCTTGTCGTACCAGCTCGTGCCGTGAGCGATTGTTTCTCCAATATCACAATATCCAGCAGGCTAGAATTGTGTCTCAATCAGGCGAAAACACTGCCAACAGGAGTCTGCCGTCGCGCGCGAGCCTTAAAAGTTATAATATCAATATTAAATTGACCTTACGAGTCAGTGACGAAAATTCCGTGTTTCTGGTGAAACTACTACGTCTTCTCTCTCTTTAAATAAACGTACTCGACCCAACACGTGTTACGTTGCATCGAGAAACATGAAGTGATAATAGAAGGGCGTTCGAGTGATATAAAACTTGAACGTCACCGGGGCGACATCTGTCAATCAAGGCAGAGCTGCCCGGCGGGTAATTCGAGTACTACCCCACAAGGTGAATGATTTTATAGATCACATAAATCGATATTACCACAGACCAGGTAGGATTGTCCGTAATACGGAGCATGGCATTGAAATGATAATGCTTGCAAACTTAATTGCTAACAGCAAGAAAAGGTTTATTCCGGTTATAATACTTCAATTATCAAATACAAATATTTGTAAATGCAGAGCTCTGACTGAAGAATCGTAAAGTATTATCTTGTCAGCAGGACCTCACGATTTCTTCATCCCTGCAGCTTTTAAAGTCTCCAATACCAGTGGAATATGATGAGTATCTATCAAATATATGTACATATAATGCATAATAAATAACATCGTGTAACAACGTACATTTCTTGAAATAAATACGAAAATCCAATAAATTGTCCCTGTTCTTTAAAAATTACTTCCCCTCTCTTACTCCCACCAGCGGAAAATTGAACCGCTTCGAGTTTCGACTCTCACGAGAGCAGCGCATCGACGCCCGAGAGTCGATTATTCGCGAGCATGCGAGGACGAGACGATATCGAATCAGCCTCGAATTTCGAGAGTTTCGTGACCGTGTCACGGACGTGCCAGAGCGCCGATTTCCCCGTGTGCGTGTCAGATCGCCGCAGCCGAAAAGCGCGAAACTCGCCAGTATAATTCGCCTGGCAAACCTGATTCAGGTTGTCATATAAGAAGTGCTGTCTGCGGCGTGTTCGAGTGGAGTGAGCGCCTCGACAGGGAGTGCTGTCAAGTCTGCCAGTCATAACGTGTCTCCACAGGAACCAAGTGCCGAAAAGAAAGAGTGTGTCCTGTCTGCGCGTTGGCTGCGATTCGAATGAGAGTTGTCCGCGGTGAGTGGCAGTTCGACTGGTTTGACGCGGGGATGCTCTGCGCCGCCAGCTGGCCTGGCTGGAATCGTGGCCGAGTCTCGGCAGCGAGAAGGTATTAACCTTGCGCGTCGGGTCTCCCGTGCAATTGGCATCGCATGTCGTGCCCGCCGCCCGCTTCAGCCCTGCGAGAATGTCGACTTGCTCGCAGAAAAGCACGCCGACGAAGACCCGGAGCTTTCTGACGGGCCTCGAGCTCCTCTGAGCTCGCAGCGAACCCCGACCAGTACAGCTGAGCGAGCGCCCGTATCCATGTCAAACATGTTTGGCTGTCCGAGGGAGGCCGTGCGGGTCAAAGTGAAGGTACGAACCAAAAACTCTCTTTACCTCACGTCCAACCTTCCTCCAGATGATTCGGATAACGACTGACCTCAAATAGCACAAGTGCCGCCCTATATTACTTCATAGAAGGCTTAGAGTAATCATAATAGTGTTAGACCTCGAGAACCCCTCTACTGGATTACAGACATCACAGATAAAGCTCCAGTCTCCTTGATTGATAAGGATTTGTGCCGTCTCGGCGGAGATGTCCTCGATTCTCACTGGTAATCCATCGAGCTATATCTTTATGACATCAACAGTTGTACCTGATTATACTTGCAGGCCCGACGGTTGCCCGAATTGCTTTAATCCTTTGAAATCGTGTCTGGGTAATGTGCTTGCTTTCTCCTCTGCACCTGACTGAATTGCTCGCTGCAAACACTCGATTCCTACGGAGATATCACGAGAGAGGACCGCGCGGGCTACGCATTTCCGCCAGTATGTATAGCGATTAATCCTTATCGATGGGGGCTTGCGAACAAGGTCAGACTCGTGAAACTAAGTCGCTAAGTAGTAAAAGGAACACAAAAGTTATATTCGGGAAAGACAAGCGCGAAAGTTGGAATTCTGTCGGTCGACTGATTTCCATTCTAGAAAACAAAGTTTCTTGCTGGAATGACTCGGAAGACGTGTCACGCAAACCTTGTGAAACCCTGCTGCCCTTTGCCGCACAATTTTAATTAGACTGCCAAGATATCTGGCCAGTAGACAGCGTGGCAGAGCATCGATTACACGTCAATCGATATTTATAATTACACACGGAAGCTTATAACTGGCGACATGCGAGATGATACTGTCTCTCCAAATTAATTGTAAGCACCTCAGAATAAGTACATCGTTAGACAGCACGACGGTTGAAGTTATATGGCTGCGAAATGTCGGTTAAAAAGTAATTACGTTACAAAGAACTAATTAGTAACCCTTTATCGCTAGTGGAGAATTCCATCCTCAAACGAAAGTAATTATATACTAATTATATATCGGTATTTGAAACCAAAGACCTAGCAATCCAAGTGTCGCCAAGATGTATTATTAGAGATACGAAAGAACTGGAGCGAAATGTGTCGAGAAAAAGAACTTGCAGAGAGTAGCGCTCGCCGTGCAACGAAGGTCGAGCATCTGGAAAGAAACAGCAGTCCACTAACCAATCAAACATAATATTTCAAATGTCATGATAGCATTGCGTTACGTATCAGGCTTTAAAACAGCCTATCTTCCTTTAAGTGCGATTGTCTGACTCATCGGTCTTCGCGCCACTGTCTCGTCGATTTGTCGAACATCGAACTTTATGAACTATAGGCCTTTAACTCGAGCGTACTCGGCAATACGAAGAATTGCTAAATATATGACCAATCAATATAACAGCGATTCGGAAGAAGTAGCGCATATCTCTCGGATATGAAACGGTCCCACTTGGGAGATCGTGGATTGCACTTTAAAGATGCGGCTGTGCCGAAGGCTTGAAAATGATCTCGAGCGCACTAAAGCTTCAAGCGGCAAGAGCGTCATTCGGCAAATGGATATTTCACGACGGACTGCGTCGGAGAGATGTATGCCCCGCGGTTTCACGTGCAGGCAAAATTCGGTGTGTATATTGATCCGTACCCACTTGCAGCTCACTCTGTGTGTGTGAGTGCTGCTAATACCGCCGGCTGGTCATTAAGAGTGGCGAATTACTCGCCGAGACTCTTGCGCACCGGCGAGGGCCGATTTTCCACAACAATTATTGCATGCTTACTTCCGGGCGTGCCTACTTCAACGACCAAGGAATTTCAGCATTTCTAGAAAATGGGGAAAAGCAAGAGGGAAAATTGTCTAGAACATTCGTTCATTTAGCGAATTCTACTTTACTTTTTTTAATTAACGTTTCAGTCGTTGTTTTTCTCTTTGAAACTATAACGATTAAGATTGAATCGATTGTGCGAGTACTGAACAAGTGAATTAAATACCCAAAGTTGCCTTGAGTCACTGCAGTGGAACTTATAATTCGATAGGTGAAAAGTCGAGTCATATTTCTTCCTTTCCACGCAAGTCTTGGTCTTCGATTAGCAGGGTGCAGCGAGCATTAGAGCGCGGAAAGGCAGGGCGGTTGGATGTCGGTCAGAGTTTGCATAATGCAGCTTTGAAACACGGCGAGGAAAGCTGGCAGGCCTTCTCCTCATTACGTGGGCCACACCATTGCCGAAAGTGGAAAGCGTGCTCATTATTACGTAAGCGATCATTGCAATTGCTGGCGGGGCACACTTGTGGAACAAGTTCGAGGGTCATCAATTTTCCCCTGCGGCGAAACATGCAATGGTGTTTGGGCAGTGCGGTCTTCAGCAGATTAAGAAAATCAATTGGAGGATACCGTAATGCGCCAAGCGGTTCGGGGCTTCGATTCCCCGAAGGCTCTCGATATTGTTGCGGTGTTCCATGCGAAATAATGGACTGAATGGGTTCTGCTTTCCACCACTCGAGAAGCTTTTGTCGGCTTAGCGCCTTCCGCACTAATGCCCTGACGCGACTCGTCATCTCAGAGACACATTACGAATGTCCCCGATAGACCTTTGTCATGGAATTAACTGCAGACGATGCTCCGCTACCCTTTCTACCTGTATTAAGACCTGCTGTACTATGAATATTGTCCTTACTAATATAAAGGACGACATTTGTTTATTGTTAGATTTTAGACTATACTATACGGATTTATTACTGTTAAAAGTACCCGGTTACGATTGATAATGACTAGAGTACAAGTTCTATAAGTTTACAAACTCAAAGTCCAGACAAGTGTGATATGACGAGCTATAGATAGAAAATGTTAGATAGGTCGGCTATAAAATCTCATGGGCAAATGCATGAGTGAATGTTTGTCCGTTACCGAGTTACAATACGAGAATCAAATAGAGATCAAATGAAGTCCATTGATATCTGGCCGTGATATATCGGTACACTGGTATCTGCCAGCGGTCCATTCAAATTCTTTTTATCGAGGGAATTATGACACCAGACCGAATAAACGATAAGGATGATCCCCTCATATCGGTGTACCAATACAGCCAGGTAAAATTATTATCCCGGCGACGTGAAGCTACCAAAGCTTTTTCTTGCAATCTAGAAATGCGAGACCAGGCACCAGCCGGAGTACCGCAAGTTCAGCGTGGATCCGCAGATAACGTCGATCGAAGTACTGCAAAGCATCCTTATCAAGGCATTCGACATCAAAGGGTGAGCGTCCCCGTGGCTATAATTACTAAAGTGACAATGACTCTACTTCATCATCCAATGCACCGGGAATCGGGGAACAAAGAGACCCAACGTGTTACTACTACCAAGCGTCAAGCTCCTTTCACTCGGCAGACAGATTGTAAACTGTAAACAATCGTCCACAGTTTGCCCTCCAAGAAATTCGTCCCCTCGTTCGTTGCCCGACTTATTTTTAAGTTCGCCAACACGCCTCCGTCTGACTTTCACGCTTGGGTTCTTTAAACTGCGTGGATAGCATGGATAGAAAGAGCGGCTTGAAATGTCGTGAAATCACAATGGGGAGTTTAGAGTATGATCTCATAGGAATATCGAACTATTGTCATCTTTTAGCGAGTTCACGGTATCATATCGAGCGATAGACGACTACGGCTCGGAGACGTACTTGTTCCTGCTGTCGGATTGGGACTTGGACGCAGCGTTCATCAGGTAAGGGAGTTAGATAAGTCTATCTCGGCCAGGAGATAATGCTTGCTGCGAGACTTTGAGACGGTAGGCGATAATGTTGGGTTTTAGCGCCTCGGAGCCGTATCTTTACCTCCAGGTAAATCTGAAACCATTCGGAGAGACGGGCGACTGCGAGTGTTATTGGGAGCAGAATGCGCAAGAAGTGGCGACTCGACAGCAAGAATCCGGGTTTCCGTATAGGACGCCCAAGTTACCTGGTCTCATCATGAATAAGGCTAGTATTATCCCTTTTCCTTATTCCTTCTACCTGACGTTCCATTTAACACAAGCTGTCCGAGGAAGAGTGGAATTCCAGCTATTCTATTGACCGAATTCGGAAAGCTTTGTAAACGATGAGAATGACATATTATAGATGGAAAGGACGCTGAGCATGGTTCAGCGTGCTCTAGGTAACTTGGGCGAGGAATTCTCACATCAGCAAAATGCACAGCCTCCAAGACCGCCGCTGACCGACGCAGAATTCCGTCGGTTCTTGGACCCGATCGGCCAAGTCATCCACTCGAAAGAATTAAGAGCTGTTATATACTTCGGCGGCATCGAGCCCAGTCTACGAAAAGTGGTCTGGAAGCACATTCTAAACGTTTATCCGGAAGGCATGTCCGGTCGCGAAAGAATGGACTATATGAAAAGAAAATCTCAGGAATATCAGAATCTGAGGGAGCGATGGAAAGCCCTTGTACAAAAAGGACAGAATGTTGGGGATTTGGCATATGTTACCAGTATGGTGCGCAAGGATGTTCTTAGAACAGACAGACACCACAAGTTTTATGGTGGTTCGGATGACAACCAGAACACTGCGAGTCTCTTTAATATTCTAACGACATACGCTCTAAATCATCCTAGTGTAAGTTACTGTCAGGGGATGAGCGATCTCGCGTCGCCTCTGCTGGTGACAATGCGAGACGAAGCACAAGCATATATATGTCTCTGCGCCTTAATGAGAAGACTAAAGGACAACTTTATGCTCGATGGCATTGCGATGACGACAAAATTTGCTCACTTGGCTGAAGGTATAGAGCAGGCTTCAGAATTGGCATTTAGCAAACCTGTTGAAGCTCACGCGTGCATTTTCTCCCAGGTCTCCAACACTATGACCCTGACTTTTATGCATACTTAAAGTCCCATCAGGCTGACGACTTACTCTTCTGCTATCGGTGGCTGTTACTAGAGATGAAGCGCGAGTTTGCCCTCGAAGATGCTCTCAGGATGCTCGAGGTACTCTGGGCTGCGCTGCCTGCCTCACCTCCGGACGGTGAACTAAGTCTCGCTGAAATACCTTTCCCACCACCCTCACCACCGCCCAGTCCCAATGTAAAGCACATTCGCGAAAATGCTTATACGAAAGTCTGCGCTATTCGACGACAGAGTTCCTCCGCGAGTATTGCTGCGACTAGCAAGAGAAGAAATTTGAGTGTCGAGGACCATCCGATTCCACCTACGTCGGAAAGTAACGGTGACTCGAAAAGGTACACGGCGAAGTCGATTGGAAGTTTTCGTTTGGAACGGAAGTTCTGTATCGCTCTACTTTATAGGTCGACTTCGCCCTACGAGGCATTTTCCGAACCGGAGAATGATCTAACGTCGGCTAAAAATCGGCGGAACACGGAGTCGACAGAAAAGTGCCTAAGTACGGATTCACTGACTGGTAAATCGAAACGCGCCAATCTGGCCGAGCTGAGAGAGCGACTCAGCGTGCCTGGGAAGGACCAGAATAAAAATGGTGAATCGGGTGATCCTGTAGAGAAAAAGTGTGCCCGAGTAGTAAAAAATTTGAACGAATTCTTGAACTTCACTAGCCTAAACCGTAGTAAAGTTACCCCTTGCGATGCAGAGCCCGAACTAAGGTGAGTCTAAGCGAGCAAGCGGTTTTAACCGAGAAAGACGGAAGTGACATTCAAAAAAGAACTCGGATTTATTACAGACGTGTGTCAAGTGAGAGTGGAGTTATCAGGGTTCTGAGGGATGAACCAACTTCACCCGACGATGCAACAGATTTTTTTCCAATGACTACTTCAATGACAAGAGAACTAAGATTGGAATTAGAATCACTGGATCGCCAAGTATTCGGGCCCTCTCCACCTAGCGATCAGCAGTGTGATTGCTTATTGTCAAAGCGGGAAAGTGAACTGACTGAAAGCGAAACGGAAACTGAGCTTGCAAGATGCAGCCCCGCGGCGGACGTATTCGTTTGGGAAAATCCATTACACACACTGCAACAAAAACACCAACCTGCCACTCCTGATGAGCAGGCTGAACTGGAGTACGATGGAGAAATATTGGAAGATCAAAACGGTGTGAAATCTGTTACGCCAATTAGATTACTTAAACGTACGGCTAGGTAAGTTTAGATACGCTTTTAAACTTAGCAGGATAATGGGTAAATTATAGATACTAACATTTGAAATGTATAGCAAATCGGAATCCGTATCGGATAGCGAGGAAACGGAGAATTGGAATCAAAATGCTGCGGTGCTCGAGAGTCCAGTGAAGCCATCGACACAGGAACAATGCGAAGAGGCGACTGAGCTCACGAATTTAATACCAGCGGGTACTTGTGAAGACCAGCTGGGAGATAATCCTCTACCTCCGCCCAGTGAATTTGGTGGGGGTAATCCTTTCCTCATGTTCTTGTGCATCACACTTCTTCTGCAACACAGAGACTTTGTTATGCGTAATCAGATGGATTATAATGAAATGGCGATGCACTTTGACAAGATGGTTCGCCGACATAATGTGATTCGTGTACTCAATCAAGCTAGGCAATTATTTGCTGGCTACCTGAGGAGGCATTCTGTTTCAGCTGCTGCCGCGAAGTCGGACTGTGTAAATGTTTAAGACCTTTCATTATATTCGATTCAAGGTGCTCTTCCATTTAGGGACTTCGAGATATCGAGATCTTGGATCGCCTATATTTTCAAGATTCTGGTGCGCACAGTAACTGCACGTATAGATGCGTACACACACCGATACTTATTTATGGTTTCATAGGCATTCCTTGTTATCCAAGTGAACTTATATTTTTCAAGTATCCGAAGTCTTTAATCCGTGCGTTTGAATGGCCGATAAAACTTAGAAGCTTACGCACGCATTGAAGTACTTCCTTCGTCGCTTTCATGTATCATTTCACTTAGCATTGTGCACAATATCGATTACTGCGTGCGCAAAACCATCTGCGAAGCCGTCATCTCTTAACTTGTAGCCTGCCTCATCTTTTCGAGCAGGTTCTTTAATTAAGTGTACAACTCAATCTATTCAGAGAAAGTAAATAAATCTCGCAAGAGAATGAAATACTATATTGACTATTTGATCGATAGGTTGTGTGCACGAGAAAACCAAGAAAAAAATATCGGGCTGCATATCTAGCAGGCAAAATACGAACTCTCCAATCTCAAGTAATACGAATGAATGACGACAATAAAGTGCATTTATCGCTGATGTGTATTTTATTTATTTCAAACCAGATCGCAAGGTTTTACATGTGTTACTAACTGAAAGGGAAATAAGCCTTGACTTTGCTTGCCATTTTTTGAATTAATATTATTATGCATTTATATTAACTTCACGCTATAACACCGGAACTTGTAATGATGTTAATGTAACATACATCTCGACTTTAAAATTAACAAAGCTCCTATTTCATCGTCTTCTTTGGTGATCGACGAGCCTTACAAAGATGTTTAGTATATCGAGGTAGATTGACATCGCACTGGAAGAATTTCATTTAATTAAGTAATCCGACTGGAGTTCTTGAGCTGCTGTCACAATATGTATCATCAAACTTACGCGTTAATCGGATCATATGGTCTTCCGCCATCATACGGATAGGTGGGATACATTTCTGCCTGTGCAACAGCCTTTTGCGTGTCGTATAAAAGGAATGCACTGAATAATATTAGACCTCCGTACAAACTTATGGAATATAAAGAAGCTCCCATAGCGCTCATCGGTGATGTAAACGGTGCAACCAAACTAGCAGTGAAAACAGCTCCGAGACCAAGACCAAGTGGTCCAGCCCAAGTCAAGAACTTTCTATCTGGTGCGCATAGAGCAATTGTGGTTAATCCTGCTACTGCTCCTCCAGTGGTATACAGTGCTCTTATAACAGC
This sequence comes from Ectemnius cavifrons, assembly GCA_964023945.1. Taxonomy (NCBI): domain Eukaryota; kingdom Metazoa; phylum Arthropoda; class Insecta; order Hymenoptera; family Crabronidae; genus Ectemnius; species Ectemnius cavifrons. The sequence goes on along the minus strand of OZ030385.1, from coordinate 9,071,322 downwards.
AGGGCCACCAAGAACACATATCGGAGCAATGATTGCCCCCATAAGTCCACAGCATCCTATCCATGCCAGTTGTTTTGTGCCAAATCCTTCTTTATAAGGCAAAGATTGTAGTAGAATCAAGCTGCCCATCATTACTCCGATCTGTACAAAGAATGCCCCAATTCCTTGTGTCATGACAAGTCTCATGACTGCCGGGCTACGAATGGCTAACATTACTGATCCAGCTGTTATGACCAAACTACCACCGATATATTGGTATATACTCTTGACACGATCACGTACATACTGTGGCCATAAGCTGCAAATGATGGAACCTTTCAGTGATACTGGATAAATTTAATATCATCTACCTTGATTAATGACTATACCTTGCCCGATCTATTACGCCTACTTGTTTAGAAAACCCTAAGCCATAAAACGCCAGAGCCCCAGCTCCCAATAAAGTAGTACCCATCAGAGCCTTTTGCCCCACAGTATAAGCTAGAAAGAAAACACATACCCAGACTTTATATATTTCTAAATCATCACTTGGTTTTACATAATCATCATCTTAAATGAAACGATGCGCCCCTTGAAACTTTTAGGAACAATGTTGCAACTATTATGAACATCCACTCATCAGTTGCATCATATTGTGGGCATAACCAGATTCAAATAAATTACCTTGCTCGTTCCATTTGGCCGAGGGTTTTGCAACTGTATTTGCCCTAGCTCTGAACGCAGTGCGACCGGAGGCATACAATCTTGTCGAATTAATTTGTGGTAAAAACGGTGTCGTAGCAACTGGGGCCTTCAAAAGCGAGGTTATTTTAGGCGTAACAACGCCTGCCCGGCAAACGCGTGCCAACAACATTTTTAATGTTTCAAATCACTCGAATGCTAATCTGCAAGAGAATAAAGATGTTAATCGAACTATCTGGTAAACGAAATAAAGAATTTCACTGGACTGGCACTTTACATTCGTTAGTTTAGCACTATTCTCAAAACTTCATACACGTCAGTGTGCCACTCTCTGCAAACTGGTAAGAATACGCAACCAATACGTTTATATATTTTGCAATTGACTATATAGATAAGTCTGTCTGCGGTGTACGAAACGACATGCAAGACGTTTGAAATATCTTTAAAGAAGATAGCCACCAAGAAACGCAGTTTCTACGGAAAGTATCCTTGAATAGCTATAGATTTGTAATATATACAAACTTGCAATGTATGAGTTCCCAACTCCGTCACTTCAATCCTTTCATTCCCGGATGGATTCCTCAGGACGATTTTCTCTTAGTAATCATTTTGACAGCCGAAAAGTTACGTTTGCCCCTGTCATTCTTTTGTTTGCCATGACGAAAATTGGAGTTTCGTAATTGCCGCCATCCGTAACAGGCCCTTCCTCTTTGAAATGAACCAATGAGGACGCGTAACGTCACAAGCTGGCAACTTGAGAGTTTAGAAGATCATGCTATTCCTCGCTTGTTCTATCAAAATTGAAAAAGTACCAAGGATCGTTTCAATTATTAAATGCATGCAAAAGCGAATTCCAACTTTTAAAGTAAGATTAATATGATATCAAAATCGAGATCGACAAGTAGATTCGGGGAATGAACCAATCATGTTTGCATCCTGCTGCGCCCATAATGCATTGCAACGGCATTGAAGAAGAAATAGATGGAGCTAGTTGACTAGCTTTAGGGAGCTTTGGTGGAAGTGCGGCGTCGCGTTGTCGTTCTCTTCGTTGTGGGACAGCATAGTGAACGCGCGCCTTATCCCGGCCATAGGGAGAGCAGGAGAAAAGCTACTTGGTTTGCGGGAGCTAGCCACGCTCTCGGTACGCGCGCTAGATAAGCAAGAATCTCCCGAGTTCCTGCTGCGAGGATGGCCGGCACGGAAAACGTACCGCCGAAGGTCGAGTCGCAAAGTGCACCGGCCGAGAACGCTAATGAAAATCCACGGGAACGAAATCCGCCGGGCGGCGGAAATCGGGGACCGCGTGGACGAAAAGGAGGCACGCGATTTTCCGGTGGACGCGGCGGTGGAATGGGAGGCGGCGGAAGAAACAATGATGGACCCCCGGTAAGAAATATTTCCTTGGTTTTATCACATCTCAAAATCTACCTTTATCTTGAGCGACGCCGCTCTTTTACTCGGACCGACGCCATTTTCCTCGGGCAATGATGCGTAATATTCGTGCCGGCGTCGGGCCTTTATTTTCCCTTCGAATGAAAGCACGCTAAGGATTTCAGAGGAAAGATGCTTCAGTAATTTAGCCCATATGATTACAGACATTATTAGGAGTAGGCCATGTGTGGCAAATAAAGCGTAATAATTGTTTGGAGTTATTTTGCTATTCATTTTTTCGGAATGTAAAATTGAACGTAGAAATAGTTTATACAAAGCTAACTCCCGTATGGTTTATTGAGATACTATTTTGTAGTATAAAAATGGCGATATCTGTATTCATTGTTGTTAGCCCCGTAGATACTACGTACGCTGCGGATACAGAGCTATCTTAAACTCTGACGCAAATGAACTTTAAATAAACATTGCTATGAGATACTTTTATCGGTCATTGATTTTCGTGTAAAGCGCATACAAAATGGCGCGATTATCATCAAAATGGCGGGTCAAATAGAGCCGCGTGGTGAGCACGTGGATTGAAAACTACTCCCAAATTAACTGAGCCTCAATTATTATTAAATTGCGTTCTCCATATAGCATACGTGAATTGTAAATAAAACGAAACTGACTAATTCTCACTTAAGCGTAATTGGGTTATTTTGACCCAACTGCTGCTTCGAACGCCGCGTGGTAAACTGTAACAGAGCAACTGCATAAACAAGGGCGTATTCTTATATAACATCATACAATGTAACATTCGCAACAGTACCCGAAAAGAATAATAGCCACAAGTTCCAAATTAAGAATTTAACAGAATATGCGACTAAGAAACTTTTACAATAGATCAAAATGAGCTAGGATTAAATGACTGAATTTTTGCAATTTCTATAGATGAAGATGAGTGAATCTATGGATGGAGGAATGGACAACACCATGTCTGAAGGCATGGGTGGCGGTATGGGAGGTGGAATGGGCGGTGGTATGGGTGGCATGGGAGGCGGAGGAGGCATGGGTGGCATGGGTCGAGGCGGTGGAATGCGCGGCGGAAGAGGAGGCCGTGGAGGACTCGATAGATCGATGGTCAACAGATCGCAAGACGTAAGATTCCCATAATATATAAAAGATACTAAAAGATTGGCCGAAGTATTATCTTCAATCTAATTTCTCAATATTATCTATAACCAGGATCGTGTTATGGAACGTATTATGTCAATCGGTGGCCCAACGCACGAGCTGCCTACCCAAGACACAACTGAAAAGAAGTTCAGTGGTCGTAACCGTTTATATATTGGAAACTTGACTAATGACGTTACTGATGACGAAATACAACAGATGTTCCAACAATACGGTGAAATATCGGAGCTCTTTGTAAACAAAGAAAAGAACTTCGCCTTCCTGAGGATGGTAAGACACTTGTACAAATCTATTTGAATTGCCTAAGATGTTTGTAACACAAATGATTATAATAATTACCGTTTGATTGAAACATGATAAGATTAATATGGCTGCATTTTTGCAATATGATAAACGTATTTATTTTTGTGAATTAACCAAAGTTTGAAACAAGGGGAATAAGGAACAATCTTCTTTAGGATTACAGAGTCAATGCTGAAAAAGCAAAGCATGAACTGGATGGCACTATGCGTAAGGGACGTGCCTTGAAAGTCAGATTCGCACCACATTCGTCCACAATTAAAGTGAAAAATCTTACCCCTTGGGTATCTAACGAGTTGCTTGAAAAATCATTCAGTGTATTTGGTGAAATTGAACGGGCAATCGTCGTCGTCGATGATAGAGGAAAGAGTACTGGCGAAGGAATCGTTGAGTACTGTAGGAAACCATCGGCACAACTGGCTTTGAGGAAGTGCACCGATGGATGTTACTTCTTGACTGCGTAAGTTTCTACAAGATTCTGTTTTAAACTATAATGCCCCGACGCCACGCTTGTTGAAATCATTATTGACCAATGAGTGCTAGTTAATTATAATTGGGGAAGACGAAAGAGGTTCCCATAGGAAGCACGGTTGGAGGCGACCTCCTCCTCTGTGTGCCGAAAAAGTGGAATACAAATCTATTATAGAAATCAATTAAAACAGACTTTCGAAAACTCGAATGCACAGACTTTGTAATTCCAGCTCCCTCCGGCCTGTGGTGGTTGAACCATTCGAACAGCAGGACGATGTCGATGGTTATCCCGACAAGAATTTGCCACGCAAGAATCCTGAGTTCTTCAAGGCACGTGATATTGGTCCAAGATTCGCTCAGCTGGGTAGCTTCGAACACGAATATGGCACGAGATGGAAGCAACTTCACGAATTGTACAAACAGAAGGAAGAGGCACTCAAGAGAGAAATGGCCATGGAAGAAGAAAAGTTGGAAGCCCAGATGGAATTCGCCCGATATGAGCATGAAACTGAATTGTTGAGAGAACGTATGTATTATCCATACATTTGAACCGTTTATCACAAACATTAAAGCTCCAATCTAAATTATTCTTCTTCCGCTGTATTACAGAATTGCGCATGCGTGAAGCTGACCGCGAAAGACAGAAGAGAGAATGGGAAATGAAAGAGCGGCAGGCAGAGGAGCAAAGAACGCGCGAGGAGGAGCTGAGAAGACGGCAGCAGGAGGAAATGGCGATGCGCATCAGAAGGCAGGAAGAAGAACTGCACAGGCGCCAGCAAGAGAACAACTTGTTCATGCAGGTATGTATACGATAACTTTTGTACTTCACACTGAACGCGAGCATTTGCTGGCGAGGCGCAAATACGATCAGTGTACCTGAATCCCTGTCATATATTTTTTTTCATGCGGTTTTGCTGTTTTAAAGCGCGAGAATCAAAAGGTAATTAGCTCCACACTACGATGACTATGTAACATTAAACTACTCATGCTATTGAGATTCAACTTCTATGAGAGTATTATTACTGAATGATTAATTCCGTAAACTGCATGTGATATTGTGTTGTACTTTACAGTAGATATTCTTTACAACAATACGTGTAGCACAATTTTATCAGCGCGCATTTTATAAATTTACGTTCTAGCCTATTTACTACGAAGCACATGAAATCAGAGAGCTGTTGGTGTGGGCTTGATTTTGATCTGTCGCTTATTGATAATGCCTCAATAATGCTAAATGTTACACACCATTTCTATTTAAGGAACAAGCGATGCGAGGAAGCGGTGGCGGCCTGGCAGGCAAGAACTATGATTCCGTTAGTAATAGTGACCGTGATGGATATGGCCAACCTGACGGTAAGTTTTAATCACGAATCTCAACAATTCCCAGCCCAATTCCCGTTTTAATGTCGATATCTCTAATTATTCTGTATAATCCTATGTTACAGGTGGAAGCAGTATGCCAGTGGTAATGTATCCATTTTACTTACTATTTAACTTTCTATTTCATAACACATTTACGTATTATTTTTCGAAACATTTTCATTTGATTTTTTCGTTATCCCAACTTGTCTGCTGACGCTACTTAAAGTGGTGCCATGGGCGAGGACTTTTGTCTAGAACGACTTGAACTACTTTTTTGCATGAGTGAGAGTGGTACTTATGCTGCTGAAAAGAAAAGCGTGTGGGTTCTCGAATATTCCCATGAAGCATGCTTTCCAGTATTGCAGAGCTATAATGTCTGCAACATAGCTGTCATTTAAGTTTTCGCTCCTCCACTTTTATCAGATTTGAAAATTTCTAGTATGAAATCTTAGACCATAACATATGGAGAATTCAATCAGCATACACCAGCAGTTTATTGATCAAAGCTTCTAATTCACATGCTCTCGAATATACTATACTGGTCGAACATATCGACAATTCATCTTAAATGGGTTGGGGGTACTCAAGGGCGTATGTATGCACTACATTCCGATTAGTGAATGTTAATGTCCACATTGGGCGCTAATAATAAGGGTTCTCGTGATCAACATATAATTATGCAAACCACTTGAATATTTGATGCGTATAGCATCATACATTTTAACTCTGTGCAATGCAAATTATTACTGTTTTAATCTTACCGATATATGAACTACTGTTGATTTTGGGTGGGTGTAAAACTGGAAAAGTGCTGCGTTAATCTGTGTATAGGTCCGTTTGATTACGTCTGACTTCGTACTGATACTGCCATAAATAGTTAATGGGTTTACTTGAACACACTGCAGTTAACAGTGTTACATACGATATGGATATGCACTCATTAATCACCAAATGCGATGACTCTGATGGACCATCTTGTCCATTTCACGCATTCTCTGCGAAATTTAATACATGTTCTACTATAAAACGATACTCTAAATCATGGGACCGAACCGTTAAACCACAATAAGAATTACTGTGAATTATTGAATAGGCTGAAGTAATTCGCATACTAGATATCTTGGAATACTTTTTGCAATTTCAGCGAGTACAGTATTTCAGAGGATTCCTAATCTAATTTTATTCACTAGCAGAGACTGCGAAGAACACTATGAAATGCTATATTGCTTTCTCCATATGCTTGCAGACATGAGGCTCTGTTTCTACTTTCTATAGTTGATGTAAGGATTTTATGTGTCGTTTACTATGGAACTATGAAATTACGTCCTTCTATCTTTAAGGTATTTTTACTATTTATTCTAAACTTTTTTTTAAATTTAATGGGAGACAAACTGTTCCTATTGGATTTCCAAAGTTCCATAATAATTTGATACATCTTCGACCAAGAAATGCCCAACCAGACATTAGCAAAAATATGATGAATACATTCAGAAACTGTTTTGATGTCATCAGGCATACTGAATCTACATGCACTCGTAAATACCATCTATGCTAAACTAAACCTATCGAAATACTAGAACAGGTAGTTATTGAAATCCGTAGGATTATGAATCCTACAATCTGGCACTAAATCAGGCAGGGACAAATTATGCTAACAAAAGTACACCCAAATGTCGCGGCAATCGTCTTCCCGAATACTGGTCAAGTTCTGCTCGCTTTCTAACTGACACTTAAACTTAACCTGGATCTGCTATGGAAATATTGTGGTGGTATATCTAGAGACCTTGATCACGTCTCTACACAACCAGGAGCAGTATTTTCACTTCAGAATCCTACAAAATTATATTCTTATGTCTCGACAGAGTGACTCCTAACCTATGGACGCTCAATGAGTATTCGAATAGGGGCACTTATGAAATAAACTAATTTTACGAAATGAACGCCATGGTGCGCTCGCCAAGTGCGAAAGCTCAATGATTCATATACGTATACCAACCGCGGACGCACTACCAAACATTTATTCCACGAACACACTGCATTCTTATCATGCTGGATTTTACTTTATTTTCTAATCATGGTTTTGAAAGCAGACTACCTTTCAAAATCTTGACTCCAATCAACAGTAAAATTCCTGTACGATATATACTTCGTTAGTATCATCTGAAATTTAAGATGGGATTATCATTGAAGAAACTCTACTTCTGATAGGTATTATAAGTGACCAGTGCGTCAGGACCCCGTTTGCGTTGGGCATTTACTTGGTCTGATAGTTCTAATTGATATCGAATGGTATAGCTTGAAATGAGTGACCTATAGTGATAAAGTGTACACCGTTTCTATTATTTTAGCGCGTGCCTTGTTCACGCACTCCGACGCTACATACCAGCGACGTCTAACATTGTGTTTTCCCCTTTCTTTTCTATGTGATTTGACGAAAATTGACGATGACCTGTGTGCTGCTGTCAAACATGGATGGTCGCCCTGAACCGTGAAATGTATTTACGGTACATCCAAAACCTACAAAACACGCCGTAACCAAAAACACTGACATATCGTGCATACTTTGATCTCGATTTTGATCGAAATGCGTCTCTGTTATGCGATTTTCGAATTACAAAACTAGGATCCGAAGTCCTTCATGGATGCCTATAATAACATGGATCGTGGGAATCGTGGGGGTTACAATGATGATCGGGGTCCGATTATGGATCTGATGGACATGAGGGTGGACATGGGTAACATGAATGCTAGCCGCGGTGGTTCCGGTGGAGGTGGACGTTGGCAGGGTGGAAACGATCGGAATCGTCAAGATGATTATCCTAACAAAAGGAGACGTTACTAAAAACCACACAGTATTACCTCCTGGCAATCTGATTCTCGTTGAATGCTACCACAGCATTCTCGTAATTCGCGGGTCCATGCACTTCAGAGATTTTTTCCATGCCTCTCTGGTGCCCAGTTTTGTCTGGCACTAAGGTGGTACTGGTTCGAGCAATCTTAACGGGAGAATTATTTGTATGACGGATCTGACTACGAGAGTTCACGTAAATTATTTATCATCACCTGAAGTCTGTGATCGCGATCTGTTTGGGTGAATGGGAAGGGGGGAGGAGGGGGCTAATTCTATACCAGCAAGAAACATGTAAATCTATGTCTCGTAAGAGGCACTACCAAAAAGGATGTCCCCGCCATTGCTAGTTTTAGTGCAATTGAAGAAATAAGATGTTTCATTTCTAATTATAAGTATGTGGGATTTATGTTAGCTTCTAAAGACTGTAATCGAGTGGAGGACACCGCAGATTCGACTAATCAATCAATGTCATCTCATGCACCATAACATTCTCGCCATCATATCTTGACGTATCACTGAAGTATATCTATTGTCAATTAGGAATTTTGACAGAAATTATCACTTCCTACTTTCGTTCCGCGTATGATTATACATATGACCACGGAACATTACGTGACTAAATAGGCTTTTTGCCAATGTTACACGTATGTATGAGTATTTCTTTAACTATCAATGACCGTCGTCATTTTATCCGATTGATAGGAAGATTTACACGAGCAAGAATACGTCTCTACTCTATTTCGATGGTAGACCTGCTTTATATTTTATCCACGAGGAAACAAATTTCTTCCGTTTCTTTAGTTATAAGCGATTGACCTATCAATATCACACCTCGACTGAACTCGACTTGTATTTATCTTTCTACGTAGAGGATGAGAGGGAGTGAATAATAATTCAAAATGTCTGTATACCGGACAACTATTCGTGCTCTGTAGAAGCATTATGGATATCCATATGTGCGACTTTAGCTGATGGTGTACTCTCACCATTATGGAACACTAAACGAAACTACGTGCAAACTCTTTATAACTTAAAAAACAGCTTTGTACAGTAATTACTAGAGTAAGACGTATGCAAGTGGAGTAATTCTGCTTTCAGATTATGTTACTCGAATATGTGAAGGAACTTTACTGACGAAACGTAACTTTATCAATAAAGGTCTATATATCTCTAGGTGAAGAGATGATTTATTTAACTTTAGCTCTTTGTGTGGATTAAACCGGCTACTTGTAAAATGAGCAGGATGCCTCTCATGACTTTCAGTATAGATTATACCCACCAATTAACCGAAAATAATGGTCATTCTACCACTATCATATATTTCGCGATGTTTTTATGAACTCGAAAATAGATATCTCTGTTTCGGGAAGTCTGTTGCAGACTATGGAAAATAATGAACTATTTGATGAAAAATTAGTAGGCATTGTATGAGATTTTTCTAAGTATGAATTGGGTATAAGCTAATTGAAAGAGCAACTTAAATTCCACCCTTTATGTACTCTTTTCTCTGAATATGCTTATTTTATATTCCAAGCGTATGACTACTTCATACTGATATGAACTCCTACTTACTAATACTGCCATTTAGCATTCACAACTCGTGAACCGGACTCCAATAATTGAGACCGATCTAAATTGTTTTTATGAAAAGCGAAAGTATTAAGACGTCGATAACTAAATTTCTTCATGAAATGTTCATGCCGCAGCTGCGTACTTATTTGCTTGAATTCTGGAGTAAGACTGGCGAAAATCTATTGAACCCCCCCAAATATCCCTGCTATACTACTACCGCGCCCATGAATCCAATGATCTGAAAATGAAACTATGACTCTAATGTTACAAATGATATTTTATACTTTTCCCCAAACTTACATCTGACTGAGAACTGGTTCACGTACGAATTCGTATTGGTCAAATGAATTGATTCCTTTGACAAATGCGACTTCCTTTCACTCACAAATCAGGTACACGTGCACACTCGACTACCGAGTGGATTTTGTCTGATGAACAATTCTATGTGGAAACCGTAAACGAATCGTCAAGGGAACTTCTGCTATCTCGAAAAGGAGCATGTAAACCGCTGGATATATGAGACGGAAGCGAAAGACTAAAGTATACAGAACTTGGTCGAAACATTAAACTGCCCGCTCTGGATACACGCGTACTTATCGCAAAAACTAAGATCTGCCGAATGATTCTCTTGAAGAGATTATCCACTGCTCAAACAAATGGCTGCGATTGATATGCGATCGCGAATGTTATACGCACTGTATGAACTGACCGATCGTTAATCAAGAGTCTTTAAATGGAGGAGTCACAGCAATCACAAGATAGGCACTTTCTTACTTGAAACCACTAGTCACTGACACTTCTGTTCTAAGGTGAGTAGATCTTGTAAAACTGTTATTATGCGTAACTATTATAATCTTCGGGTGGGACGCTCGTCGGTTCATGGCAAAGATTGCGAACGTACAGTGAACTTTTGTTAACTACGACTTCTTACATAGACTGTATTCGAAATTTAGGTATTATTAAAATTTTGATTTAATTGCAATATCTCGATAGAAGAAACAATATTGTAAAAGATACACGAACATTATCCTTCGCAATCGTTGCCACTGCCTGATCACGTATACTACCGTACTATGTATTAGCACGAACGATAACTCACAAGAGTTGGAAAGACTTGAGAAGAAATGCTCACACTTACATGGTCCACTCGCGACTGAAGGAAATGTCTGTTGCTCTGAAAGCAATCGCTATATTTGGAGGGGGTCACCGGTGTTTACGACTACCAGCCTAGACCCTATGAGTCTTTACCTGCGACAACCGAGGGCACTTTGCACGTGGCATTTAGTAAACAGGTTGTCCGGGTCTATTGTTTGCAGTCTGGGCTGAATTAGAAACTGAATCCTACATTTTATGACATGACTTTATGTGCCGCGATGAATATCCCACACAAAAAGGGATTTACTAGCCGCCAAATAAAATTGATCCTTGCGATGATCCTCCCGATTTTTCGCACGACACCCGTCAACTTCTCTACTTTGCATAATCTCAGTTTGTAGGGACTATTCTAGAAAATATGTGTACTCTACGTATCCACGCACGGAGTGCAATTCTAGTAAGGGGTGTTTCTCGAAAAATTCCTGTTTATCAAAAATACTTGATTTATCATCCGATAAATAATCAATATTTAAAGACTTGCAGTTTAAGAGCCATTAACATTCGCAGTTGTAACGTGGAATTTGCAAAGTCTAAACAGTTAATTATGACGTTGCTCACGGACATTCTTATGCTTACAGATGTGCTTAGCTGTTGCTGGTTGAAGGACGACTGCGACATCCGGAACTGAACTGTAAGTTTATATTTCCAATATTGGTTCCCTAGAGAATAATCCTTTATGTTCAAGTTTTAATTCCATCTTTCGTAGCATGCAACTAACAAAATGAAATTCCTATTGTTCATTTCTGTGTTCCTTATGATGATTTTCCTTACTCATTTTGAAATTCCATGAAAAATAAATTTCTAACATACTGACAGTCTCCTAACAATTATTATATCAATGCTATATAGGAAACCGATTTTAGTAAGACTTTTGTTTCCACAGTTTTCAACATGCTGGAATAGCTGATATCCAATTGGACCCTGCCCACTTCATACAGAGTGGAATAATCCTTTGAACAAGGTACGTGTCATTTACTTTGCATCAAAACTTTCCACGTTTGAGAAATTAGAGTCCAGATTTAGTTTTCGTAGCGATTTTAATTGTTCGAATTAATACTACTTATGAAGACAACTTTTGAATTTGAGATTCGTCAATGATTGTATTCTCAACGTGTACTGATTATTGCGCGAGAGCAAATCTATTGTATGCTGTCTAATTTGGATTGTTTAACAGAAAAAATTCATATCTTTGCAGGAGACCGAGCCAAAGATGCGGGAGACATCTTCTAAAATGAAAGGTGAGCATTAAATTTTATTTTTACTGACTTTTCATTGAGTTATACTTATGATGATTCCTTTCGGGGCTGAGTCCTTTGATGATAAAGCCTGGATCCCAACGTACACTTAACTGAACCAAAAAACCAGGATATTCCTTTCCATTTTTTTTCAAATCGCATTATTAACGAAGAAAATTTGATTTACAGCAGCTAAGACTCGGAATTGGACGATAACCATTCTTCTACTGAGCTGATGGACACAATACTAAAAGGTAAATGTGTGACAATATGATGTTCCGCGTTGTGTAGCTTGAACTAAAGATTTGTTATGATGATTCCTTTCGGGGCTGAGTTCTTTGATGATACAGCCTGTAACCCAACGTGTATTTTACTGATCAAATTACTCGTAACTAGTAATCGATTATTAAAGTGCCGAATGAAATTTCTAAATAATGCTGTGTTTTACAGCTTCTTAAAAGAGTGATTGAGTCAGGAATGTTCTTCGTGAACACGCTGTTCTACCACCAAAAGATGGCATATACCAAGATTTCAATGGGTAAGTTCGATATTGAATCTATAAAGATTTGTCTCTACTGAGATATCCATGAAATGATGATATTTTGGCTAGAGTCCTGAATTTAAGATGACAAACTTACGTTCACCCACTGATCATTAGTCTTTTCCGAAACATTGCTACTTTTACACTACGAGTTGCTAAGATAGGTTGATCTTTCTGTTACAGAGTTACGACTTCCATGGACTTGGACGTGATGAAATTCACAAATGTATTTTGAAAATAAATCTTATCAAGGCAAACGAGTTATAATCACTTGCCTTCTACATTTAATGACAATCCCACATCCTGGCCCATTCTCTTAATTATCGAATTCACTAGTGTTACACTAACTAATTATCAGAGTTGGCAAGGGAATAAAATACAAGATGCAATAAGAGGAATCCAAGTCAATAAACGCAATGTTCATTGAAGCACATCAATGAATATTCTTAAATAATTCTCCACCATATCCTTACGAATCGATCGGATTCCCCTTAAAGATCAGAATGAACTGCAGTCAGATATATACGTGTCTCGCATATATATCTCGGTGAAAAAGCTTCGACAACATTTTATTGTTAACCGCAGAAAAAGCCATATACACTTTCACACGAAATCGATCATAGTTTATAATAATATCGAAAATTTATAGTAATTGAATGTTGTACATAAATATAAAGACGACGATGTTGCACGTTCTCGTGTGTGCCAAAACTGTACAAAAATTATCTTCGAACATCTTTCGCAACACTCCTTGAACAACTTATTACTCGGTGATCGTGGCATATGTATATATATACATATATATATACGCATATATATATGTATATAATTTGTTTTCATATATATTTATTTCCTTTTTTTCGGTTTTGTTTTAATCCGTTCGCCTTTTGGTCGGTCGACGGACAGTAGTACTAGTTTTTCTTTGCGTTTTGTGGTGCGCTTACAAGTTTCACAGAGCGTTTTTGTTGTATGTCGTGTTACTTTTTTTTGCTTCTTTGCCTTTTTGCATTCACTTCTGAACATCAGTATGAGATGCGATTATATTTAAAATTCGATATAATCAAATACACGGCCGGAGCGGGTGGAAGGAACGATTTTTTGGTGTTTTTTCTTTTCTTGCGCCTCTATTAAATCTATCTATTCTATGTACTTCTTTTAGCCGCGACGGTCAAGTGCCTTGTATCGTATGTATATATATATATTATTTATATATATAATTTTTTTTGTTTAATCGGTTAGTCGAACGTAGCACGCACATTAGGTACGATTTGACATCGTGGGTTCTCATTTTGCAGTACGGATTAACAACAGCGATAGTACGTGATTTTATGCCTCTCCCTCTTCTCACTAGACACGATGTGTGTGTGTTGCGTGCTCCATATCTCGTAAATCATCTATCTCTTTGTCCCGTTTATTTGGTACTCATATATAATCATTCATTAATTTCGTAATTATTTATCTCATTCATTTAACATAACTTCTTACTAGAATTCCTTTGCAGTGACAATTTTTTTTAGTGCGATAAATCTCTGATATCACTCGGCGTGCTCTCCCCAATTCATGATTTTGCAGCGCTAATGTATATTGCTCTCTCTCTCTCTCACTTCTCTCTTTCCGCCTTCCTATGACTCGCAGCGACTCTCTTTCAACCCTTTCTCCAGTGGAATTTCCTCTTACATAATCTCCCTCGCCCGCTCTTTATCGTCTACGAGTTATTCTTTCCCCGCCGGAGAGTCGTCAAATTGCGGCCGCGCTCTTCTCCATTCTCGTTCTCCTTTAAATCTGTTAATACTTATTTAAATATTCTTTTAATTATTGTAGATCACAGACAACTTGTTCTTAATCCATAAAAACAATTCAATTATTATTTCTTCATCGTAGGTTTACCAGTGTGGGCGTATGTGTACGTGTGTGTGTGTGTGTGTGTGTCGCTCGTGTTGCCGCGCGATTGTACACGCGTGTCTACTGGAATGTGTGAATGTCGAGAATACGTCCCTGTAAGCTTTCCCTGCCAAGCTGTCTCAGCCTGGAGTCAATCCTCCTCAAACAACCCGCACCCTTGCTTTCAATAATTGCACGAGGATGTTCGCATTAAAAATGAATTTTCTTTTCGTCGTCGTGCGTGTTGTAGTACGTGTGTATATCGGTGTGTTTGTACGTGGTGTAGATCAAATATGCACTAACGCGACGTGAGTTCGAATTCTGAATTGAAGTCGGCGTTTCCCGAAACCGCCTGTCTAATGCTGCATGGACATCTCCGTACAGAATACTCCCTCAATTCCCTAATCATTCCTTAATTTTCCTATAACGAATTTTCAATCGGAGTCGATTCCGCCGATCATAAGTATCACGATGTATACCAGCCTTTGCTTAGTCGAAGCGGGTATCCGAAAAGCAGGAGGCGTCAGGGCCTCGCCTGTTTAATCGATAGTCCATGCAACATTAACGTCTGCCGAACCGCCGGTGTGCGGAACGCGGTGGTACATAGTCGGCGTCGAATAATAAGAGAAAAATGGTACTATAGTATTCTCGATCGCGTCTCTCTTTGCGAGCGTCAATTCATCCCTATGTAAACGATTAATCCTACGTTTCGCCGACTATTGCGATAAAGGAATGAGGGGGAGGGGGTGGTGGGGTGGCGAGTGCTGAACCCCAGGAAGCGGTGTCGGGCCGATTACCCCTCGGTTCGCGCGAGCCAGCCACGCCAGCGAGAAAAGCCCGACGACCTGCACTAGAATAATTAGTATTGCTCGTCAATGAAAGCGTAATTTCCTTACAACAGCAATCGCGACGACGACGACGACGGATTAGCGGCGACGCTCGAAATCGCCCGAAAAGAAGAGCAGGCGGAAAAGCGTAACTGCGGTAGATCGGATCGGCGCGCCGCTTCCGGGGATGCAGGGGGGTTGCATGGCCCATTCGCGCTCGGTCTCTCACTCTCTCTCTCTCTCTCTTTCTCTATTGGCATGCGCGCTTCAACAGCACTCACGGATTCACGCCCCGCAGCCTTTCCGACCAGGCCTTCCTGCGAGAGAGGGAGGACAACAATTCGAATTCACCGGCTGCTCCTCTCCAAAGGCCTAACTAGTAGCTCGTTTGCCGGTTGGTGTTTGCGTTAATAGGGCACGCGGTTCCGCGCTACATTCCATCGATCTCGTAGTGGCAAAAGCTTTCGGTTCGTTTGTCTTGCGCCACTTGTATCGATTCGAGCGCGCCACTCTCTCTTTCGCACCCTCTCCGCCTTGCGAAACAGGCTGCTGCTGCTGCTGCTGCTGCTGCCTTTGCTACGGTGCACGCCGTGTACGCGCTAACCCAGAGCCAGCTGGTAAATGATGCTCGACAGACGAGAATTTTTGTCAGTGCTTTCCATTGAAAGACTGGCATGCGCTACTACATTGTTTCGTACATTGCTCGCATACCCGGCGATCTGCGAGTGGCATTGCGGGGATGAGAGTCAAATACTCGGCGCGTTTCAGCCCCCCTTTCCTACCCTTCTCTATCATCGAGCTGTTCCTCTTTGCCCTGCCGGAGGATATCTCACCCTTACACTCACTCCAGCTAGCTTCGACTCTCATCCCCCTTAAACACACTGCCCCACATTAGAGAAAGGTAACAGTGGGCGCGCGTGCCGACGCATTTTCCAATTAATCAGCCGCTCGGACACTTGGCGAAGGGTGGCACGATTTCTGGACGACACGAGCGAGACGGTAGCCTCTATTTTCGTGATCTGGATGATTCGGATCGTGAGCGTCGAACAAAGAGTTGCTTGGAAAATGCGCCGGGACTAAAAGCGGGCTTTCCATTTCTGTCGCGCCCGTCAAAATTGCGTACAATGCCAATCGCACCTATTTTCTAAGTTTCTCTTTGTTTACAGTGGAAAAAACGGACGTAACACTGTGTGAGTGCGCGTGAGTCCTCGCCCATCGAAGGGTCCGTCGATCGATCACGACCGCGAGTATGCACCGATACGTATGTCTGTGCGCGTGAATATGGGTGAATCGATTTCAGGATTGCTTCGGATCACACGCACACAGTAAGCGAATTACTCCTTACAATTACTAGTATCTTTAAATCGTATTTTAATTAGTTATCCCCAGCGAGCTTAGCTGCTTCCTCCGGCCTCCGATATAATTAAATGCGACCACTCCGAAGTAACGAATTAATAGCGCATTTCTCTTTCTCGCGAATTCAATGTATCTTCGTGTGTCTTCAAGTGTGTATGAATATGTGTATGCGCGTACGTGTGTGTGTCTAACATTAATTTCTAAATTGCAAGTCCTCCGTGCCGCGAGAGTATGTGTGTGTGTGTGTGTGTGTGTCAGTGTATGAAAGTGAATCGCTGAGTGAACCAGAGGGAACGTTCTCCGCATGGCAGCGAGTGCTTTGCCGTTTAAAAGCATTGACTTATCATTTGCTTAGCGCTATGTAATATGTACATACAAGGAGTGTCTCTGCGCGTATGTATGTGTATGTGTGTGTGTGTATGTGATTTCTCGTGTGCATTGGAATAAAATCGGCAGGAATACCGGCTTAGCTCATTCACGCTGCTCGTCGATCCGTTCGCTTCGAAGCGCGATTGGAAATTTGAACGGAATGTTGCGCGCGCCATACCCGAGGAAGGATAACATCGTCCTCGGTGGAGCCGAAAAGGACCTCGAAACGTAGGAGCTTGAGCTAGATCGCGCGCCGGGAATCGCGTATAGGCACACACAGGACTTTAGCAAGCTCGGCGAGAGCGCGACGGAAAGCTCGAGAAAGAGAGAGAATGAGAGAGAGATATATATATATATATATATATATATATATAAAGTTGTTAAGAACTTGAAGTCTTCATCAATGAAACAACGTGTAGCCTAATCGATGCCAATGATTTGAGCGCGAGTTCACTCGGATGACTCGGTGTCCTCTCTGCTAGTGGCCAGGCTGCCGCTGCTATTGCTGATGGTGCTCGACTCTCTCGTGTAACGCCTACTGAAAATCATCTAACGAACAAGGACGTCGATGCATCTACGCTTCGATAACGTCCAACAAACGACTGACCTACGGAATGATCGCACGATGACGGCGACACAAGCAGAAGCCCTCGTCGCCCTGATAAATGTGTGAGCGAGCGAGTGAGTGAGCGTAGCTCTCTCTCGACCGGTGGCGAGACGCGTGCGGCGCAAAAATGAAGGAGGCCTCGAGTGCTCGGCACATGGACGTTCGAGTGGTTCGAGTTGCCGGAGGGAAGGCGATAGTCGCGCGGCGTACGAGCAAGCCGGAAATCGAGAGCAGCTGGGTAAAAGGGCCTTGCTGAGGAATCGCTTAGTCTCGTAATATACGAACGAACACGGGCGCGCTTAACAGACGGTGACACGGGCGGTAGAGAGTGTAATCTCGAGTAGAAAAAAGTCTGTCACAAAATATCGTTATCTCTATGGATCGCAATTACGGCGCGAGCGCGTCTATTATGTTATGGGTGGGGGGACACACACGACAGTTCGTTTATATATGC
Organism: Ectemnius cavifrons; assembly: GCA_964023945.1. Classification (NCBI taxonomy): domain Eukaryota; kingdom Metazoa; phylum Arthropoda; class Insecta; order Hymenoptera; family Crabronidae; genus Ectemnius; species Ectemnius cavifrons. Next base: position 9,053,095 of record OZ030385.1, on the reverse strand, counting down.
GTGGAGATTCAGCGTGCGATGCGCGTACGTTAGATAGAGCTTGCGAGTTAGTTTTCTCTCCTCTATCGCGCTCTCCGGCGACCCCGTTTTTTTTTATTTCTTTTTATTAGCGAGTGATTTCCTTTCGCTCCCCCATGGCTGGCGAATGACACCACGCCGCCAGCCATGATTCTAATTAGTCCATCCCGATTTAGTTTTATTGAGCATCGTAAATCCCGGCGTACGTGTACCTCTGGTTCACTCGGTAAACTCGTGTGTAATCTTTGTAACGCGCCTCCCCTCTTTCTCGCTGTCTCTCTGTCGATCTGTGCTTGTTGGTGCTCGCGCGTTATCCATCCGATTAGCGTTCCCCTGGTGCGATTCTTCTCTTGATTCTTCTCTCTCTCTGCTCTAGTTGCCGCAACTCTTCTTCTCTTCTCTCTTCGTACCCGTCTCCCGTGGCTGATCCTTGCGCGCCTCTATTGCGGCTTCCAAGAGATATTGTTTAAGCCTTGAAAGTGTCGCTTCAGACTGCCGCCGTCGGCCCAGGGGGAGTCGAGATACTCGTCGTCATCGTCTTGCTCAAGTTTCTGAAACATTTCACACCCTTTCGCAACCCTCCAGCCTGCCACATAACTCCCAACTACTCTTCCTTAATCAATGGGATTTCCGGGAGGAACAACAACTTCTATTGATTCGACCTCCAATTTCTCTCAGGTAATTCTGTCAAACTTACCTGAACTTTTTGCACTTATGTGTACATAGAAATTGTACGAAGTTAGGTAAAAGCTTTGATCAGAAAGTACGAAAGATATAGTCATTTCTTATGTTCGATATTTTTCTAGTATACTACAAGCGCGTACTACCTGACGAAGCAAGTAAAGTGACTTTCATGTAAAAAGAAAGTACTCCTGACGCGTCGACTGATTTTACGCAAGCTTTTGATAGCTTGGCAGCTAAGTTTATAGAACGGCTGCCCTTTATTTGCGTGTCAGTGAGCAATGCCAAGATCGAAATCGGTGTCCCCGTTGGCCTCTGGAGAGTTCCAACCCGGCTGGAACGAAAGCTCACCCGACTAAATACCACCCTCTTATCGGCGACGTCGATCGACAGATAATCCGTGTTTACCGATGATCTTAAACAGTTAGGCAAATGAGTGGCCCTCTTGAGAAACTGGTATCCAAGCCAAGACGCTTCTTATACGCCACTTTCGAGATTCGATACTGACAAGGAGAAATCTATACTCCTTTTTTTCATAAGTAAATCAATGTAGAAAATTCCTGAAAAATTCAGCTGCCATAATCAACTATAAGTACTTTTTTAAACATTATCCAAAAGCCAAATACAAAGTTATTAAAAAAAAAATGAGCACAGGTTTCGACCTGGCAATTATGACAGTCTTCTTGTGAGTGTTATTGATTCTCGAGGACTCGGCCAAGTAATATCAATCTTACGTAACGGAGTGTCAAGTATATCCGGGCTTGCAGCAGCGCTGCGGAAACTCGGGCAATGTTATTTGCCTATTAGAGTCCTGTTATCGATATAAACCTTTCACCGTTGCTTTAACACTATTCGACAGAAGCGCATGCTCCCTTTCTTCTTTTCGTGACTCCCAGCCCGGAGTGTACGCACTATTGATCATCGTTTGTTCGTCTCGTCGCCGACTGATCGATCTCTACTACTTATGGCTGACTCGAATGCTCTCTAGTCCACTGCGACGTGTTTCGAGATCGATGAATCTCAAGTACGAATAGTGAAGAACTCGCCAGAACTTCATATTGCCAATGGCAAATCGGGAATGAGATAGGAGAATTTTAGGACAATTACTTTCCAAGTTATAATAAGCGTTTTATGATTCAATACATCTAATGGGAATTACTATTAATATGGAATTCTAATCCATATTCTATAAGGGTACAAAGTCTACAGCGCTACAAGAAGACTAGGCTATTTGAATAGGATTGCTCATCTTTTCCTGAAAAATTCACTAAATTACCTGTTTTTCAATAATCTAGACCGCAAAGGACTCTAAAGCACCAGAGAAAGCTTTGAATAGTGAGTGGACGTGGTGATAATGTCAATGCTAATTCACCAACGTATTTAGTTTGCTTTGACAAAGGTCACTCGTATTGGCACCGAACTGAGCAAGCTTCCGGTGGGAGCTTGATATAGTGTAGGTCGCAGGAACTTGGCCATCGCGGTGTTTGCGTTGAATCTACTTAGCGAGGGAGTTTCCTGTGTTTATCAAATAGTGCTCAAGAGCCACTGGCAGCGATCGAGGAAAACTTGTACCGTGCAAACACGACTTTCCGGAGAAAGCGATGGGAGCTTTGGGAGGTGGGAGTTCCGTTGGCAAGGAATCGATGAGAACGTCCTTGCAAGCTCGACTACGAAAAGACCAAGAGAGTTTTCCTCACGCATCTTTCTCCAACGTTCTCTGTTATTTCCCTGCTTCATATCCTTGGTTGCTCTCGAAAGACAGAGAGATAAATTTCGCGAGCTTTTTATCAAGCTTTGCCATGCGCTGATTCGAAGAGTTCGCGCGCGCCAGTCCAGCTTGTGTGATACATCGTGTATATGGGTCAGAGAGTTAATGCTGCGGTAATCGGATCCATCTGAACGATGCCCCACCTTAGACGAAACAACTTTTCCAATCGCACTGAGAGGTAATAAATGTCGAGTTGTCGCATTACCGTCCCATAGAATCGCTCGAGCTGAATACGCGTTGCTATGTCGGAGCAAAACAACTCTACACGATAAATATCAGCGTGACGAATAACCGGAATTAAAGATCGCGCCGACTTGGCTGATCTTTGAAAGAGTAAATAAGCTTGGAGCGATAAAGATGTCTTTTTAGAAATTTTGCAATTACCAGATCCGCAATTTCTCGGACAGACACAGTGCACGTGAGAAGCACGAGCGGAATAGGGCAGAAACGCCAAGGGCGGAATTCTCGAGGAACGAGTTAGCCCGCGGGAGAGGAAACTTTTGGCGAAGGCAATAGAGCCGAGCACCAATCCGGAACTTTCAAGATTACTTCGAACGAATTGCGCGAACTCGATCGACTTTGCGAGAGACGCCGCGGAAATTGCGAGGAGCCTCTGCAAGAATACAAGCTCGGCTATTGGTTTACGACTTTCATCGCTCGGCCCGGAATTACCACGATGCTTTTCCGGGTAGGCTCGACCCGAATTAATTGGAGCTTCGAGCCGCTTGAAACACCGATGACTTGATTGCCGCATAAACGCAGCAGTGCGATAAATGCGGCGGTGAGTAATGACTGCCAAGGCTCGAAAGCGATGAATGGAAGAGAAGGACGAGGAGGATCCATAAAAAGTCCCCACGAGTGGCTGTGCCAGTGGCTCGAGTTTCCCAATAGATTCTATCTGCTCCTACACGCTCCACTCTTCTCCGAGATCGTTAAGATTTCTTCGAGTGGGGCTGCCCACCTCCCGAAAGCATCGATTTGCGCCCGGCGACATACAGTAGTCTTTGGCAGTCTGACAACAAGTCGTAATCTTTTTATCCCTCCTTCGATCGGGACACTCTCCTCTTTCCCTTTCCCTTCCACGTTCTACTGCAATTTCGCCAAGAGAATCCAGCGATTTTCCTTGACAAACACCCGCCCTACCAACTAAACGGTCGAGGCGGCACTGATCAAGTACCAACAAAGCAACTCCCGCAAGCACTCGATCTCTTGAAATGAACACTTTGTCTAGATTCCTAACAACTCGACGATTAATCGAAATTTCAAACAGTCGTTTACTGTTTCGCGTGTCATCAACGGTTTACTGTAATAGTATTTCTCCGTTTGGAAGGTTCTCTCTTCGTAATTGTCTGCGGTATGCGTCTGGCATTGCAGTATTACGATCGGTGCTTTGAAAATCAATGGAAAATTGGCGAATAAATGTATACGTTTCGGTGCGGCAATGCGCTTGCCGAATACGCTCATTTCTTTGGTGCCGTTACCTATCAATTGCGGCAGGATATAAATGAAAAGCTTGGGGTCAGCGTAGATATGGAGATATTCCCAGCTTTACGATGGCACATCACCTCGTTGTCGCTTCACTCTCATTCAGCTGCCAGTTATAGATATTGATTTAGTTCACCCCTCTGCGTTACTAACCGTAGAAACTCCCGAAACATCCGTGCAGAAATCGGTCGAATCCTCAAATTAATCTTTCGCTACTGTAGGAATGAAATTGATCCGATACGTTAACACTAAACTGTTAAATTGACGAGTGTAACTTCGTTCAATGGGAAATTGGAAAATGTGGCAATCTGTATGGGAATGAGAATAATTGTCAGAAAACAAGATGAAATAGTTAGTCGGAGCAAGAAAAGATAAGAGTTATGAAAATTTATTCAGAAAGTCTGGAGATTATTTCCAGGCGACGATGGCAGACGAGTAGAATAATAAATTAATCTTCCGTAAACGTAGGAATTAAAATTAATCCCACACTTTAAAACAAAACTGTCAAAGTTTCCAGAGTAATTTCCTCCAATATGAATCTGGAGAACGATCCATAAGTAGATACCAATAATTGTCAGAAAAACCGAAAAAATAGTTAATTAGAACAATAAATAGATACAGCTACAAAAAGTACCTCCGAAAAGTTCGAGATTATTAATAGACAACGATAGGAGACGAGTAGGAGACAAACTCGAAGCTATGAAAGCCAACGGTAGACTGCGAGTCGCCAATATTACCCATCCCCGATCCTACGTGTGTACTGAACGAGACGCTGTGACCTTCTGGCGTCGGGCTAGTCGGACCTTTTTATACGAGGTTCGCTTCACTTCGTAAACATCTTTCGAAACCCTTCCTCTTTCAAAATGTCTCTGTTACCTGAATTCCTTCGGAAATTATGATTTTCCTATACAATGATCCATGTACTTTTTTACATCATTTCTGTAATAACTTTTCCAGTTAAAGTTTTGCAGACTTCTTACGATTAGGGCGCGAATGATGATTTATCGCGTCAAGAGATTTAGTTGTAAGGCGATCATTCCCATAGGATCGTGCGTTTAAATCCATGTAGAGGAATCGACTGATTGACCGGAAGCCCCGCGGGGAATAACGCGGTTACAAATGCCAAGGAGACGCGCGCTCAAAAGCCACCCAAGTGACCCATCAGCGACGCTTACTTTCGCACGAGTGAGCTCCCTAAGTCATTAGCTCTAATGTTATTATGCCACTGCAGAGCCTCCATCCGCCGATTCCAGCGTTCCATCAACACTCGAGAACTCGTCCCAACTGTTATAACAAATTACCCATCACGAAAATAGCTAACCACAGCGCATCTATCAATAAAACTCTCTCCAACCCCAAAAGCCCGCTCGGGCTCATTTTCGGCGAACTTTATTCCCTGAGGCGCGCATGGTGCTCGCAATTAATTAAGTTCTGCATTATGCAAACCAGGGGAAAGTATGCGCGACGGGGTTTCGAAGGGGGGGTGAGGACGGCATAAATATACAATTATAGCAGTAGTGTCTGAAGTACAACTGCATTGCGACGTTACCAGGCAACTGTCTCGAAACTCAGCCTACTCTGGTCGAGTTTCCCTCGGTTCTACTTTCGACCCAGAAATCCCATGGATCGAATGACGCGGGGGTTTCGCGCGTAAGGGTAAGTCTTTGGGGGAATCGAGATGAAAGGAGATACGATCTGTCGCCATTGGAGATGTATGGGGATGGGATTGGTAAGATCGAAAGACAGGGCTTACCCCTGAATGGAGAGCGAGTTGGGAATGCCGTCCAGGCTTTCTCTGCTGATGTCATCCGCCATGGCGACCTTCAGTTGATGGCCAAAACTTGCCAGATCTTCTCTAAAGGCCTCGCTTCCTGGTGTAATGGCACCGCTCGTCGGCGGCAATGGCGTACCTTGGCTACCTTCACCCTCCGCACCCTCCTCGCCCTCCTCCCCGCCGACGAGGGCTTCCTCCTCTTCGTTGTAAATCTTGAAGTAGGCGATGGTGAGGTATATCACCGATATTATGAAAGACGGTATCGGAATCGCCATCGCGTACACCAGATTCATGTAGACCTGCGGGCCAGTACACATTGCCGAGATTCGCAAATCGGGGCAAACCTCTCCAAAAGCTGACAATAGGAGTACGGTGACATCGACGGGAATATTCGGGAGATGAATGCAGAGCACTTGAGAAACACAAGGACTCTTGCTAACGAAGCCATTGCACGATTGAAATTCGGCTTGTCGTACTTGAGATTGCGCGCAAGGGTTGATTCTGCCTGGGGTTAAATTAATTAAGGAAGATCTCAGCCTCGCGAGACATTAATGTTTGGATGTCGATCTTGCTCGGTGGGAACGTTTAATTTTGGGAAGTCAGCCGACTATCTTTCTCGCGGAGTCAACAGCTACGACCTACATACTCGGCTGCAGCGGAGCTGCGAAGCCGGCGTACATTCCACTTGTCGTCAATTTACAAGATTGACACAGGGTCACTGCGGCAGCGATCTTTCGTGACACGAAAGGAGCTCTCGTAATGTCATAATGGCGCTCGAGTGCATGAGATTTTAGCTCGGCAAAGCTTCTTACCAGTTCGTAGACACGCTTTACAATTGGCGATGAATATGCGCGAGGAATTAAGGTAGTTGTCGCGATTTACCGTTGTGTTTAGAAATTACATGAACAAGTATATTTTTCAAGTTTAAAATATACGAACATATCTTTCAATGATACATTATAATTAGATACTCATTTATTACCCTTAAAATTTTAATGGTATACAACGTGACAACTACCTTAAGAAAGTAACGGGTGAAGATCACCTCGGTTTTGTCTTGTCAACACGAAAGAAAGCTGGAAAGAAAACAATCCTCGATAAAGAGCTAGGCGAATGGTAAGCGTACACGTGGATGTCTGCGGGCGAGGTTTAAGAGAGAATAAAACGGCGGGAGGAGAGGGTTGGCGCGAGTCTGACTATCAAAGAGTGCACGGGAGCAGGAAAATGTTGGGAAAAGAAGCGAGAAACGGCAAGCAGAGAGGACTATCGAGAAGAGCGTGAGAATAGTGCTGGCGGTGGTGGTTCCGTTCTCTCGCGAAAGGGATGCTGCGTCCGCTGTTTCATCGCGCGCGACGCTTCCCCTCTTTGTCGCCGCTCGCTCGCATTCAAATCGCTCGAGGGAGCCTATTGTTCCTCGTCGGCCGCGTTTCCTCCTGCTCACGGAATTCCATTGCGAGGAAGCGCCTTCCCCTTACCGCCAAGATCGAGATCTACCGCTTGATCGAGTGACTTTCCGCACGTGCCTTCCCTTTCCCATCCGCCTTGTTAGCTGAACAAGCACTATTCAGCTACTTTGTACCTAAAAGAACTACCATCGAACTTGCAAAGAGAATTTCAGTCAATTGGCATGTCGAATTTCGATACACGAGAAATAAAGATAGGGAGGAAGAACGGTTTGATTCGTCAGTAAAGAAAGGTTGATGCAGGGAAAGCGGTGAATGGGGCGAGCGAGCCGTTCGCATTATTGGTGGGTCTTTGTGCCCCAATTAGGCGCGATAGAGATCTCCATTAATAACGAGCACTGTTACGTACTTAGGCATTTATACGGGCCGCTTCTGGCCGCATAATGCACTATGCCCTCAATAGACGCCCGCAGTATCGATTCCGCTCGCTAGCTCGTTCGTTCGCTCGTTCGCTCGCTCGCCCCACGTTCAACACACCCTGCACACCGCACATACCTAACTACTCTGTACACACCGAGAGAGAAAGTGTAGCAATGAACAGAGGGAAAACGCGGCGAAAAGCCGAGCCAAGGCACAAAGGCAATCCTCGGCTAACTCGTAACGTCGAGCCACGAGAGAGGAGGAACACGCGCGACAAGTGTAACAGGGTGACCGGGTTACCAGCTAGTGCTGAGCCAGAGTGAGTTTTCATGCTCAATTGTTGCCTCTTTCACGGCCCTTCCTACGAAATTCGACGCTCAAACTTTCCTAAAAGGAAACCGAATTCTCATGGAAAGAGTTAAGTCTGTAATCGATTTTTATTTAATACTAGCTGTTTTCGGGGTGGTTGGGACCCTTATCGTATTTTTTCTAAGGTATCGAACGGTATAGGAACGTTTGAAGAAGATATATACATATTTCGACTTTTATAAATATAGGTTAAACGAAAGTCATACAGAATTCGAGCAAGATCGAAATCGTTATTACAGAGCGAGTGAAAAGTGTCTGGAATTCTATGGGTAGTTTGTTGGATTTGACAGGGTGGCGACATATGAAGGAGACGGGTTTGCAGACAGGGTGGTGTACACAGAGATAATGAGAATCGCTGAGAGACCTGTCGCATGTCGAGGTCGCTGATGACTATCCCGGGGTCCACTTTCGAGTAGTAACAGCTAAAGTTCTGCCCTATGTTGGCGTACTGCCCGTAGAAAATACTGCAATTCAGCATTGGAGGGTATCCACAGCCTTTTACGTTGGGGAACAGCTTCGCCCCGGTGAAGTACCAGTCGGAGCCGTCGTCCGCGAGACCTGCGAACTTCGTCTGGTTATCATCCGCCTTCCCAACACAGGTCTCGCCCTTATCAATAAGGGCGATCGGAGTATCGAAGTGATTAAATTGGCAAGAGCCAAGAGAATTGTTGATTGAATGAGTCAATCGTTTCACTCGGATTTAAGCTTGACCGAGGAAAGTTAGGTCCGCGGGGATGGAAGAGCTGAGGTTGCTGGTCCTGAGGGGATCTTTGCCCTGGCTATACCTGTAGGGAAGGGTTTCGGCAATCCCTCGTCGTCCTCTTCGGCGAAGTCGTCGTCGTGGTCCTCGATGTAGTCGTATTCCTTGAGTGCCCTTTCGTAACGCGGTTTTCGTATGTCCGTACTGTCTTCGTCGTCCTCGACACCTCCTACCACCTCGCCTTCCTCGCCCGGCCTATCACTAGCCTCGGAGATGTTCGCTGGTAGCCTGTAGTTCACGCGTATTTGCGTGCAATCGTACAGCTCCTTGGTGCAACCCTCTCTACAGGATGTCCAGGAGCAGTTGCTCGTACCTGGACTCGAACGATCGTTCATGGAGAGAACTGCTAAGCGAGAGGAACTTCGAAATATCGCAACAACACTCTCTGCTTAATATCTGCCACCCTCCAAACTCAAACATCATTACGAGAATGAGCTGTTAATTACTACGAGCGTACAATGTCGACGTACCATTCGAAAGTATACACAAGGATGAAGAGTTGTCAATACACATGCTGAGAGTTAGATTCGTGCAGTATTTCTTTGTTTTCCTAAGACGTTCGAGTCGATCTTATGCAATCATTGAACTTATTTTTCAAGCACTGAAGCTTTTATGATGCCTGCTATGGATTCCAGTAAGCATAGCTGCTGCTATAATCAATAAAGACACGTGGTATTCGGGCCGGAATTCGCGAAGCTGCCCATTCGCGTGTAACATGTGTCTACGTTTATCGACTAATCAATTTCCCAAGCCGAAATACTGTCTCACTTTTGACCTAAATTCGAGTTTTTGTATTCGGGGGAGCTGCGCACTTCGCAATCCACGAGATCAGCTTGACACTGGACAAACAGACTTCTACAATAATATTTATATATCACAGAGTGAAATATTAATGAAATAATTTATATGCAAAATTTAGCAGGAAAGTATGCTGTTACAGGCGAAAACTGTGACAAGTAAAGTCGAGTTCCCTGAGTGAAAGAGACTTGAAAAACGGATATGTAAGGTACGAAGTTAAAGTTAAGATAGCAAGAGTACGCAGTGCTTTCACGGGGTTTCTTTCGAGGAAGAGAAAACTAGCCGGTGTGCGGGTCGCCCGGGGCAGCTTACAAAATCGAGGTCCTCATCGTCATCGTCGTGCACTTCTGAAAAGCTGGCGAGCGCGGAACTTTCGCCCAAGGATCTTACCGAAAGTAGACCTTTGGAAAACGTCCAAGACTCGTGAATTATCGCGAGTGCCTTGAAAATTGGCACTGAATCGCCAATCAAGCCTAGCGATACATAGGCGCGCCAGTTGTTAACACCTGGATTGCCCTTCCTAAACTTTTGGGGCCAGCGATCACCGCCGATAGATATTTACTTCTGCAGAGCTACCAAATATATGTCTTACATGCACCACTTTTCCAATGAATAGCTTGAAAAAATCGTTCTGGCACCAAAACGATTATTGGACGACTGGAGAATTTGAAGAAGGAACGAAAAGTAACGATTGAACTCTGCTTAAGATAGTTGTCTATATCACTTTTTAGGAATTAACAGTGTCAAAAGTGAATGATATGAAAATGAAGAAAAATATAAAAATTTATTGACTATTATATATAATAGATTTTTAAGACACCGTTTATGATAATTCAGGTATATGAGATTTGTATGCATAAGCGTTCAGAGTGTAGAAACCAAGCTCAACAGCTTTAATCAGACAGCGTGACTGAGCTAGTCAATGCAGACAAAGACAACTACCTTAATTACCACGCAGACAATCTGTATGAACTACAAAAACGAGCCTGAAAGTAGGAAATGTTGGAAGATCCGCACGCTAATGAGTAAGCAGCGAGCAAAAATAGAATAAGAATAAATCTGGCGCATAATTACGAGACTACCCCGCTGTCAGAAGGTCCGCTTCTTTGAAGAAAAACGGGCTCTCCAAGCTTGCAATAACAACACTGCCCTGACGAAGTAACTTCCGGTGTGACCTCAGAAATACGAAACGTCCGGGCGAATTAACATTCGCATGATATCTGAACAAAGGGAACTGAGAGGCAGTCAGAGAAATTCGTGGTTGATGCGTCAACGAGCGGTATCCTCATCGAATTTACATATCCACAAAATAGAAACAAAAGCTGACAATCGGAGCGTAAACTGACCCGCGCAATGCAAAGCGACACAAAGCTTCCTACGCCCGATAAACAGTTTATATTTACACACGTAGCAATTACATTGTAATACACACCGCACAATACTACATTTTCAAAAAGAAACTCGCGAAATAAGAGATTGAAATTTACTCCCACGCAATTTATAACAGAACAGAGAAAATCATGCTCCAGTTATGATATCGATGCAGAAAGTTAACGCGTATAATTACTCCGGAATGACAGGTACGAGGTAGTAAAAGCTGTAAGGGCTGTATTAATAACGAAGAGGAAGAAGTTAAAAATATCGATGACAGTGTAAAAAAAATTCGTCTCTCGATTTCTCGTCCGATGATACTCAGTGAGGAATTCCAACTTAAGGAGTCAAGTGTCTAACATCGAGCGACACGTATATACTGCGAAGCTCGGTAAAAATTGAGGGATGGTCGATTGCGGAACACTCGATGGGTGGCAGGGAGAAAACGAGAGAGAGAGGAGGGACGCACGAGAGGAAGTCAAGTGCGAGAAGGAAGTTGAAGAGAGCGAGTTAGAGCGAGGTGGATGCACATATCGCAGGGAGGAAAGCCGAGCGAAGTATGTGGAGGTAAGTAAGTAGCGCGGGTAGGCTTGGTCTGCTCGAGACCGAGCCGAATCTACTTCTGAGGACAAAGACACCAGTTGCTCCGATCTTAGGCCCCGTTACGCTCTAGTACCTCTTTAACCGACTCGATTGCGTCGATACCTATTGGCAGCCACCCTCGTCTTGCATTCTTTCGATATTCCAACTGAAGATGTATGCCTCAGCAATGTAAGCAGACCGCATTGGCTGACTTGCGTCCACCGACAACTGTACGGGTGAGCGCGTAAGCTGATTTAAGGGAAGCCTCGTTACTCATCGACCGAAACGCGTTAATCGGCTGCTCGAGCACTTCGCCAATTGGATTGTTCGTCCGACTCAATTTAATGGATTGTAAATGAATTGCGAGCGAATATCGTCGAGCCTCTTTCCTACTGTGCGATTCGATTCCCGATAAATGTATAATGAGAGTCCAACACTTGTTTCTTAGTGTTTCTGCGAGTTTCTCCATTGACTTCTCAGTCGAATGTCAATCCTGCTTGTTACTAGCTGAGTATACATTGTCGTTGGCTCGACTGACAAGCTATTATTCAGGATATTTTTACGAGGGAAAGCTCGCTGAAATATTAAAGGGCACTCGGACACACGATTTTTCGTCTCGTCGACGTTTGATTGACATATCGAAACCATACGGTCACTCCTAGCGTCGAAACACCCCTGAAAATGTTTCCCCGTCGACATGGCTTCCCCAATCCAATTGCTCGTAGCTGATCGGTGCTTTTAGGGGGGGCCAATTTTTAAAGGTGCAATCATTCGCGTCTGGCTTGGGACGTCTGTTGTTCAAGAGCTATTTCTGCGAGCAACCTTTGCGAATAATTAACGAGGCCGAGTGTTCTATCCCGTGGAAATCTGAGTGGAACGCGCGCGCGCGCATAAGGAATCAAAGGTGGAAACGTCGATCGCATGTCTATCCTGTAAACTCCTACTCGGCCTCTTTTCATATCTGGAAATAGTCTGTTTCAATTATTCATACAAATTGTATATTCTACACTGGTGACCCTGTTTCGTAAATCGGAGCACGTCGCTTCCCGAACTAACTGAGGAAGTTACACTTCCGTCTTCCTTCGCTTCGTCATCCTCTAGAATTTTCCAACAAATACCGGAAGTTAGAATTCGCTTCATTCATTGAGTATCACGGACGAAATCGAGATGTTGGAAATCTATAAACTCGACTGTACGATAAACAAGAACAAAGTGAATTGGATGCATGCGAGAATGCTAATTGAACTCGTAGTATCTCCTCAGCTAAACAGTGGATTGTAAAGGCAAAGAGAATAAAAGTGCGAGCTCGCCAGAGGGCTACGAGAGAGAAGCGTCGAAGTAAATAAGCACACACGAGGAGCGAGTGGATAGAGTGAAGACCGAGTGGAAAATAGGGCGGTGAACTTTACGTAGCCATCAAAAGAGTTCTCGAGACGCAGAGATATTAAAGTTGTGCGAGCCTTGCACACAGAGACGAGAGAGTTCTTCGACTCTATAAAGTAGATGGTTGATACATTCAATACTGATATTAAATAAGTTCCATTCAATCGAGAGATATTTGCCGGATGAAGAAGAGTAAGTCTGACACAGTGAAATATTAACTAACAATAATCCTAAGTATTAGCAACCACTGACAAAGAGAAAATACACGATGATAGGAAACCTAATGGAAGAATCATCGACTACGAAGAACGTATTATACCTCAAGAAATTCTCGACTCAAGGATTAAAGAGACCACCACAACAATTGCATGCAACAACGAGACATTGATCTTCCGGAATTCGATCGTCATACGAAATATCCACGGGCACTTTACCGCGCTCGTAAGAACGTCAAATCAAGTTCATATGATTTATAGATAACGCGAAGTCATAAATACTTGATGCTTGACTTGGACTTGGACACAGTCCGAGTTCTCATGCATCTATCTTTCTGCAAACTTTTCGATTCGGAATGACGTGAATTTATAATGCATGAAAGATCGATGTTAGTTCGATTTCGGTAATGCTAGTTTATCATTCTTACGAGGACGGTATGGGAAAAGTGAGCGATGTCAATTTTTCATTCTCGAGGTGAGAGTGAGGCGGGCCCATTAAAGAGTGGTGTAAATGCGAGGATCCTGAATAATAATGGTTCACCTCTCCTGGACTCAACGTCGATGGTGACACACTCGGCGGGACGTGTGTCGAACTGCATGAAGATGGTGGTGAAGGCAGGGTCGATGACGAAGGGGACCAAGAAGAGGAAGGCAAAGAGGCTGAAGGTGCTGAGGAGGATGAAGAATGCGGTCGTGTAGAAGAGCAGCTTCTGCAGGAAGGTCTGCTTTTCTTCGTTTTCGTCCGCCATTTCGGACATCAGGGGGCAGTGCTTGTTTCACGGCTGCACCAGGCGGATCCGCAATTTGTCCGCGTGCTTGTCGTCGTCGTCCTCGTCGTCCTCGTCGTCCTCGCAACGGGCGTCGTCGTCGTCCTCGCCGTGCTCGATGCCCGGCGTCACCTTGGACGTCGAAGAGGCCGAACGATCTGCGGAGATGTTGTTTCCAAAATCGTTTTCCTCCCCCCCAAAACTGCTCTGCCCACCCTTTTATAATGAGATCGCACGGCTTCTCAGAGAGGATTCCTCCTGTTAATACAGCAGGGGATACTTTCTCCCCGAGGAGCAGACAACGACTAAACGCATTGCTTTACGTTCTAGCTATTTTGCTTGGATTATTGTGCAAGAATCTCACCGGTAAGAGATGGAATTAAAAACTCTTCAGCTTGGTTAGAGAAGACCCGGGCCGTAAGGAATCTCATTTACGAGCTGGAATTTTGCAAGTCCAATTCCCTCTGACACGATAGATTTTTGGCATAACTCGAAAGTAATTTCAAGACTCTGCGACAGTTTCATCACCCCGGCGAATACTTCCTTCGTCGAGATCGTTAAATAACATCCGCCGGAAAAGCAATTGCATCGCTTTCCCATAGGATCGTATATTTATCGTATCGAATATCGGCTCTGCGCTGGTAGGAAACACGGTTTTCCCTACACCAAGTTCGATAAATCCGCCCGGGAAGTTGTAAGAGCACCGGGGCTGACGCCAGTTTGCTTCTGGACTTTAGCTGTGCATCGCGTGTTCCCACCGAAATACATTCCCGTCCGATCGCTCCCTATTTCCTTCCGGATCGATATTTCTTTCTTTCAAACTGACTTTCCAATGATACTAGAAAACATTGTTGGTAGAGTCCGCAATATTTGACGCCTAAGTTTCAGAGGTTCTAGGAAAATCGAAGTAACACGCGCGACATTACGTTGTTCCCTATTCTTTCTTTTCACCTTCTTGGCAGTTACGGTCGATACTGAACCTTGACCCGCTCCCTTAGATTTTATGGAAATGTTACTCTCCACGGAAGACCGGTTGCTCTTCATAGAGCTCGCCATACGAGAACTAAGAGAAACCCTTCCGAGAAAGTTCCAGGCTTGCCTATTAGTCGCTCCTTACGTCAGCCAGAGATTACTCCGAAGCCATTCTATCAAACAGTCTAAGACGCTGTTCTATTATAAGGAAAACAAAGCTAAGTCGAAAAACAAATTGATCTCCCGCAGAGATTTCCCTATGATCATCAATCTTGATTTTCTGATCGACGGCCGAGTGCATGCCGTTTCTATTCGACTGGAGTACGTGAATTTATTTACCCGGCTGCGACATCCAAGGTACATCTCGATTTATGTGGCTCGCGTGTTTCTGCGCGTGCATGTAACTGGAATTCGAGGACGACTCGACGATTCGAGAAAGTTATCACTCCCTTCCACGCGGCGTGATTTTTCTAATTGCATTCGGCAATTTCGCCAGCGAGGAAAACTGGTCCGGCTGACTGGCGCGTTAAGGTATTTCCCTCGCACGAGTGATAAAGGAGGGAGCATTAACTTGAAAGACTCTTTGAAATTTCGCCCGAGCGACTTCTGAATTGATACTCCGATGAATGTGGCCTTTCAGTTTCTCTTTAATTCAACCTCGTGTATACCAAAGATCTGTCTTCGCCGTCGTTCGCTCTATTTCAACTAGGGAAAGCTCGGCTGCCGTGCTTGCGGTCGCTCCAAACTATACCATTAATTTCGACTCTCTTAGAAATGGCTTGCTCCAGCCAAACGAGCGCACTTCGCACATCTCGTATTCGCGAAAGCTGAATGCTTATGCGCTTTCGATTTAGTCTGCGAGATCAATCCGAGTACTTGGGTGCCCGGAATGGAAGCAACGGAGAATTATCCCATTACTAACTAATTCCCATGCACATGAATCCTCTCGAACTCGAAGCTCCATCAGGCGGAAAGTTCTCGCGAGCAAAGTTTAACGAAGCCGGGGTTAAATCCGGCCAAGGAGAAGGAGCGTAAGATACTCTCGGCGGGAGGGTGTGCAGCCTATTAAAGAAAGAAGACGAAGGGGATGGCGAGTGTGCCAAGTTACTTCCGCGACGCACGACCTCCTTCACCAGACTTTGAGCCATCTCATAAAAATGCGGGCGGTGTTCGATCGGTTCTGCGATTCGCCGAGGCAAGCACCCTCTAATATTCCCCTTGCTACCTCAATTTCTCGAGTCAATCCAAACTAAGATAGGCTCGATTAATGAATTCCCGATTAGTCTTCTCGAACCAAGCTTGTTTAACTAAATCTGAGTTAAAAATTCTTAAGATCGACTTTCGCTGCGCTCTGGGATTGGCGGAGCGCGCAAGGCGGATTCGCTGAGTCGATGGGGGCTTTTGCAATGAAATGTACACTGGGTATCGTGGGACTAAAGAAAGAGAGAGAGGGAGAGAGAGAAAGAGAGAAAGAGAGAAAGAGAGAGGGTGAGATAGAGGGTGGTAGAGGTTGAGAGAGGGTGAGTGAAGTGAGGACGGACCCCCTACGAAGAAGAAGAAGCGAAGTGTTCGGGACTCTGCGCCCTCTTCCTGTGCCCCCGCATCCTGGCCCACCTCCTCGCCGCTGCTTCCCGCCTTCCTGTCACCCTCTCGCTGCCTCCTCGTCCACCCTCCGCTTCCCGCGCCTGCTCCCGCCTCGGCCCACTCGCGCTCTTTCTCCTCTTCCTCTTCCTCTTCCTCTTCCTCGGCTCCTCCTGCCTCTACTCTACTGGCTGCTCTGCTGGCCCACCGCACACTACGTCACACTGTCCACCGTGCACATTTGTGACCGCTCGCTCTGTCCGAGTCTACTTCCCAGGCACCCTTGCTCGCCCTTCCTTTCTTTCCTTTTCGTTCTAATGCTGCTTCTCCTGGCAAAACTGCCTCCACTCTTCTTTCTCAACTGTCACACCTGCCACCTTCTCACAATTGGCCTGCTCGTAATGAGGAAGCACAGGATGACTCGAAGGAAGGAGGACCGGGGCGTTCGACCTCGCAAGATCTCCTCTTTCTTCCGCTTGGCCAGTCCTACCGCGCGAGCCTCGGCATTGCCCTGATCCTTTGGTCGACTCTCTATCGGCGCGAGTGAACACTTGATCCTACGCTTTCTCTCTTTCTCTAGGTCTTTTTCTTGGAATCTTGGAGTTTATTTTAGATTTCGTATCTCGTGGATTTCAGGTGGAACGGCGGTGGGTTTCCATCGGGGGCGAAGAGGCTCGCCTCGAGTAGCGAGAGGGTGGTTGCGCGCACGAGTAATTTCAGGGAGGCCGCGGCGCCGACGGATGCCGGGCTACTGCAGTCGCGGTCGAGCTTTTGGGCGAGCTTATTTTCCCGACTCGACGCCAGCGCCCCGGCGGTATCTGGTGGCATCGACCGACGCCGACGACGCCACCGACGAGAGAGAGAGCCGTCGGGGAGGACCACCGCGTCGCTGCCGGACGCAGCATCCTCCGTGCGGGACAACCCGCACAGCCATAAGTTTACACCGCTACTGTGATCCTTCCGATTATTCTTCGCTATTTTCTCATGCTCATAAAATATCATTTGGGCTTTTATGTATTGTTGTAAGGCTTGAAAGAATGGGTAAGTTGTCATTGAGTCGTTAAAGGACAGTTGACATTTTCGGTGCCGTGTTAATTCGAATTTTGGTAAGACAGGCATATTTACTTTCATGATAATAAAGATTTGTAGTAAGGTGTTGCGAAAGAATTCAAAATTCGTAAGTTGGGCAACTCACAATTCAGTCGAATATAAGAATGATTATTGGTAGTAAATGTGATATATTTCTCATTTTATTTCTTGAGTAATGATTTTTCCTAAGTTTGCAACCCCTAAGAACTCCCATTCTCAATATGGTGGGTTCTTATTACTTATTCATGGTGAGCCGGCGCGCATCTACCCCTTCGCTTACGCTCCCAATCGACGCATCAATCGTTAAATTCCAGCGGCAGCGGCGGAAGTGGTAGAAAAACCGATAGCCCGAATTCTAATTTAATTGGAGAGACGAACGCGGTTTCCATTCGTTCGCGATCACTACGACACATTCTGTTAGTTGGAAACACGTCGAGAGACACCTTCTGTTTACATTATTTTTAACTTCTTTTCCTAATCAGTCGCAAATTCGAGTACAATCAAGGCTCGCTTCATAAACGAGCGTATGCGGTAGGTCGGAGAATTGGATTCCACAACGGATGTTTAACAATGCGGGAGTTATTTATGTTGGACAGCGTATTGGACACATTTGCTCGGTGGAGCTTGGAAATTATCCAAACGGTTCTAATAGGCGGTAAACGTTCAAGGTGAAATTAACCGTGTTTATTGACGATGCTCTAATATTGATTTTTCCTTTACACGCTACCTTCTTCAGTAGGATTAAAAAACTTGACTCGACTGTCTTTTAAGGATCTGTGACAGGTTTTCGGAACTTCCTCTAGGAACGATGGAAATAGGTCCAACCTGTCCGACGGGAATTCTCCTAATGACCCAGTGCTGATGCAGCCTGAGAGGCTCTCTGCTGCCTACTAGGAGTTTGGAACAGTTGTAAATCGTTGGAACGAGATTAGCCCGGGTGGCGATGTTCCAGGCATGTCCGGGTGGTTCCAACAGCTTTCCTGCATCGTTGAATCGATCCTTCGAAAAATCCTACTTCCTCACCAAGGCTTCTACCACCGCAAAAAAATTGTAGTCTCGAAGTTTCAGGGAGAATCGAGGCCGAACTATCAACGAAGTAAATCTCTGCTTCTCTGTGTGGGTCTGACAGTTGGAGCGAATCCTATCTCGCCTCTGAATTAAACGACGTTTCATTATCAATGTTCTCTCACGAGTGGGCATTTACTTCCGCAGCCGTTCCATTCAAGATTATTGATTATTGATTATTAGTTTGCGAGAGGCTATCTTGTGCTTTCGGATTTCAAAGGAGAGCACTGCGTGCCCAGTTCATTAACACTCGAAGCCGGCAAGTGTACTTATCTTCCACGACAATTGCTCGTGGAATCATCGATCAAGACATGCCTATGGAGAGCTCGTACTTCTGACACAATGTTATAACGAAGCCTCCGATGCATCGCCCGCTGTTCTCCGCATTGAGAGCTGAGTGCACTTCCGTATACCATTCACGAGTTCCTAAGCTCGCTTCAGCCTTTATTGTAAGTGCAACACTTGGCCTATTGTCAATCGAGCCACAACTCCTGCATATAACTGTTCCACTCTTGTCCTACACTTACGTATTTCGCTTCTGCATCCATTATCGATAAAAAAGAAAGTAAAATAAGAATAATATATACGTCAATCTACTCATTCTACCAAGTTCCCATCGCAAAAAGAAGTCAGAAAGCGCGTTAGTAAAATAAAAAAGATTGTATAAATTGTACTGCCCCGAACTGTCAGGCAGTGGAGTGACTCGGCTACGACTATTTCACAAGTATAATCCTGAAATCTCCCCCGGAAGACAGATTTCATAGCTGTCCCGGCCGCGCGAATTTCTGATTCCGCTTTTATGCGACATTTTATTTCCGCGCAGCTCGAGGCACATGACAGTGGTACATCCGAAAGTGGCGTGCGCCAGATGCGCTACAACAAGGTCAGGCCGTGATACGATTCTCAAGCGTGCAGGATATCCGGGCTGTTCGGGAGCCGCCTGTCACAGAAGCTGAAGGCGTCTCTTGTATCCATTTTAAACTCCAGTATAAACATTTTAAAAGCCGTCAGAACTCGGGAAACAATAAGAAGTTATGCTGACTCGAACGTTTCATTTATGGAAGACTCGCTGTTCTATTTGGCTTTCGGGTGACATTTCGCTTGTACGTTAGCTATAATTTAATGTAAAAAATAATACAATCTTTCTTTATTTATATATTACTATAGATAAATATTCCAGGTTGCTTATGGGTGGAAGTACGATTGTATGGTGTGGTCGATCGATGAGAGCTGGTCTCGGAAGTCTGTTTTCATTTCTCACGGTTGCCTATTAGGGATCGCAATCAGCGGAAGTCTGAAGCATCCAGACGCTCCGGCGGGAGTCTGGGAGAAGCGAGGCGAAGCGTACACTGGAGAACGACGGTGTACGGCTGGAGGAAAGCCTCTCCAGGTTTTCCCGTTGCACCATTGCGCACGGGATCCGATTGTGCCGGGCCATGCGGGAATGCAGGGGGGAGTGTGTGCTCATTATTATGGAGCATCCCGTGTTGCCCCTTGGGCGTCTGACGACCTCCGCCCTATTCCACTGCCTCGTTATTTTATTTGCACCCAACCTGCGCCTCAAATTTGCATCCGACGGAAAATCAGACCCTTTACGAATCCTTCGTCATTTTATCGGGAAAAGTATTCCAGGTCAAAAGTGACAATCACATATAATCATCATCTATATAAAAGTTTCTAAACTTTTGCAGATTTTAGAGTACCTACTGATTGGTTCAAATCGACGGGAATGGACTGCGGGGATTTGATGAATCGATTGAAATAAAGTTGCGCCGGCCATGAAATACACATGCTCAACGTCTGATTGGAATTGATGAGGCTAATCAATTTCTAAGTAATGGCCAGTGGAGACCGAGCCATGAGAGAGAGAGAGAGTATCGACAATACATTCTTTATTGGTGATCCGATTACGTTGTTCGAACCGATATTCAATTGGGATTTTAATGATAGTTGTTTCAGTGGCGGTACGATGCTAATAACGAAGTTCAGTGACTGAACGCAACGGGGACACGATGTTTTCTATTTGCGGGACTCGAGAGTTCCTTCACACTTTGCCGCAGTATTCAATGGGGCTGCAAAATCATTTCTGCCAGACTGGCGCTTTTCAACGCGAGAAAAGGGGGAGCGACAGATTCGCATAATGGATGTTTACAATTAGCACCGAGAGCGCCGTCATACATATCCGCACGGGGGATGCACGAGGACTGAGACGAATTGGTCTTTAATGCGCTCTGCCAACGAAATTGGGCCATATTCTCCCAACTCTCCCTTTCTCCCTCCCTCTCTCTCCTGGCCAACCTCTCTTTTATCACGCCACTCGCTCAAGGAATATCTCTTGGCCGAGTAATACTCCAAATTGACAGAGGAACTTTATCACACGGACGCCCGGTCATCCGTCCAAACTTCAGGATGCACCGTTCTCTACCGAGGGTACGCCTGGAATTTTGATAATAATCTCTCTCGCATGTCGGGCACGTGCTCTCATTCCAGTTCGATTCTATCTCCGCGATATCCGACGCGATACCATCAGAGCGGAGAGCTCCGAACTTTGTTGCGCACTCTTGGTTCAATCTGCTTGAAAAATCTTCAAACCTATCTCTATCATTTCCTAATAAAACCATTGAAAGCTTTATTCCACCTCCTGAAATGTATCTCCTTTACAATTAAGCTGTACAAATTCACAAATATCTAATAATAGTATTCTGTACACTTTTTCCACAAGGTAAAAAATATATACACGACAAATTGAAGATTTCAATTTCGCAGAGGTTTAAAAAGTGTCTATGACGAAATAGTGAATTCTCTTTGGCTTTAAAAATCATTGGGGCGAAAATGGGAGACGGTCGGAACGAGCTCAACTGGTCGATTAGTCGAACAAGGCATTCAGGAGGAGTGACTTTACAAAGATCTAATCGTCGGGGAAGATGAGAACAAACGGCGTCAAAGAGTTCTTTCAGTTCCATTGCGCTGGCGGTCTCGCCCGGAGGAGCGCGCAAGTAGTACAAGTCGGCCACTAGTCAGCCGGGAGCGAGAAGGGCGGTACGATAGTAAGCATTATCCCTTGGAGACGCGTCGCCCGTTGGACTGGCGCGTAAAAAAGCCGACATCCTCCATTGTGCCTAGTTTCATCTTTGTGCATCGGAGCCACTGTCTGCGCTTACAATGCGTCGTCGTAATAGCAGTTTGACCTTAGACGCTAGGCAGGTGGAGAGAGAGAGAGAGAGAGAGAGAGAGGGAGAGTTGCTCGGCGTGGGATCAGCCGGCCGCTTCCCGGGGAGAAAATTGGCCGGCGGCCAATCGCTGCCGGAATCTGGGCCAAACTTCATCGGCCCGCGGGAATTCGCCGATAATCCCGCGACACATTCCGACCCAATGCCCCAATGCAAATGACAGGCTCGGGCCCAACCGAAACCGATTTCCCTGCTATCCTATTGGCCGCTTCACTTCTTTTTTCATGGCGATCCTCACTCGCATTCCAGTCGTGTTTCAGTTTTTTTATTAACAAGAGAGATATTCTTTATGAAAATGAAAATGCGAAAAATCTGCGGACAGTTTAATATTATAATTAAAAGACATTATTGGTTTTGCGTATTTATGAAATGATTGAACGGTGCTTGTGGTTCGGTATTAATCGCACCCCAAGCTGGCTGAAAATCAGCGTGGAAGTGTTTGCATCACCCTCGAATATCTTTGCTTTTGGCATGCGAACAAGCCACCCTCCGCGCAAGTTTTAAATTAAACTAGCTCTTTCTCTCTTTCTCCCTCGTGATAACATCCGAGCCCGGAAACGAGGACGCCAATAATTAAAAATCGGAATTCATCGGGTCCAGAACTAACTTTCCTTTAATCAAATTCAAGCGCTAATTCTCGGCTTCTTGGGACGGGCAAATATTTGTAGAAAAACATTTCCGCGCTGTTCTATTTCGAGCGGTGGCAACTGTAATAACGTTGGAAAGTTACAAGGGAAGATGGGGAGGTAAACACGCGAGCGCCGAGATTACAATAATTACGGCGCTCCGAATTAATTAAAGGCGAGCCGGATGAGTGAACGCCGGCTGATTCGACGGCGAGCCCTCTATTACCGAGTTCGCCAGTTTCCCACGAACACATATACTATATCTGGCTACAGTCATTGAAGCCCCGCCGAAACTCCCGCAATTCGATTGAACGAGAATCGAAATCAAACGTTTCGCCGGATGCTATCTATCGCGAAACTCCCACGCTCCACGAGTTTCCGCTGCAGCACGATAATCCAACTGATCGAGCTATCGGTACACTTCTAAACAAAAGGCAACTGTATTGCCAGGGGATGGCAGGCCAAACTTCAATGGAAAATGTATAAGTGAGTAGTATGACTGTACACTACCAAAAGTCTATCGTTATTTGACTTATATTATTGAAGTATCATATTAAGTCAGTAAATTCTCGACGACTGACAAGCTTTGGATTTTCATTTATGAATTAAAATTCAGTCGAGCAACCAATTAACTGAAAATATATGGCTGATTGTTAGCGAAAGGTTATCCAACGAGGAAAAAGTACTGACAGGGAAATAGCGGTAAACCGGGGCGACGAGAGAGCAAGCCAGACGTCGGCGACCTTTGTAACGGGATCAGGAAATCTGATTTCCCGATTCCCATTCCAACCGCATACCCCGCGCTTTTTTTTTCACTCCGGTGCTCTGACAGCCGAGCACTTCGAAGCCACCCACCCCTCGTTAAGTCCTCTTTAAAGCGAGTTACTCGCGCGGAAAGTAAAATCACCCGAAATTACGGAGCCCGCAATTATTGGTCTAATGAATCGACGCCGATGGAAACACTTCAGTGTACGTTCGCCCTCGTTTGATAACGATCGTTAATTTTAATTGTCGACCCTTATAAATGCGAATTCCTATTCCCCCTAATTATATGCGAATTAGCGACAATTCATCAATTCGACCATTGACATCGAAAATATATTGCTGGCTGTGCAAAATTGTAGAAATGAAATTTGTTATAAGTGAAGAGTTTGAAGAATCTGAAGAATCAATTTAGAGCATTTTCACATCCCGAAAATTTATCTTGACTTTTGGTAGAATTTTACGATCTGTTGGCTGGGAGGAATCCACTGGCAATTGGAGTGTATGCCAGCGGATGGGACAGGGGGGTGGCAGCGATCATCACAGGGGTGGCCTATTGATTTTCTGGTGCTCGACGGTAGCAGCGAGGTGTCGCCGTCGCAGCCCCATCCACGGCGGTGGCTCCGCCATATTTGTTTCCCCCAGGAAGGCCAGCGGGACTGCGGAAAGTGGATTTTTCCAGGGGCTTCTCTCGCAGTCGCCGGAATCCCAGCCGATTCACGTGAGTACGTTGCATCGCGTACGAGTGCACCCTGTTCGCCGTTATCGCTTTCGAAGCACCCCTCGCACCGGCTTTCCGCACCCTCGCCAAGCGAAAACGAGAGCTTTCACGTCACGCGAGTGAACAGCACCTATTCTCCCCTGCTCGGCACTCGGATCAGCACCACTTCGCTCTGGCAGCCGTGTAAACAGACGCGTGACAATCCCCTTGACAGGTGGTTGCAGTTATCTAATACAAATCTGACACACGACCATCTTCCAATCTGATCCACTGCCACGAGAATTCACCTTTCCGGCGATTGTTTCGAGTGCTACCAGGGACTTGTTTTAACGCACAGTGCTTCCTGCGGCAAACGCAACCTTCAACCAAGGCCAATTCCTTCTCCGGACTTTCCAAAGATGTCCCATATTACACTTTTACCGCTTGGAAAGCTTCGCACCCTTGAATCTCCAAGCACGTGGCTGCACCACGGTGTTTAACCATCGCGATTGAAGTGGCGATCGCTCCACGATCGATGCACCTGCCGTTCCAAGCGCCGACACGTGGACCTTCCCCGACGTTTGACGGACACCTGCCTATGCTAAAGCCTGCTCCATTCAACCCCGTCGATTTCCACGAGCTAACACGCGTCCCAGGTGCTACGGTGATGTAAATTAGGGTGATGTAAATTACGCGTCATCCGTCTTCGATCTCACTCAGTTATTTTTTATTCAATTAAAATAACTAGTAGATTCTTTCCTGCTGCGCTTTTCAGGTGTAAAGGAATTTTATTGCAATTCGTTATCATGATCGCGTAATGCTATGTGTGTCAGGCTCGTTCGATCGTGATCTCTTTATATAGGGAAACCCGATTAGATGGAATCACTAGGAAGTAGTACAAGTGCAAACTACTATTGGCCTGTGCCCTTCGATCAAGCTGTATCAACTAATTGACGAAACCTGTGGCTTACTTTTCGAAATCTAACTTAACTAATGACAGTATTGAAAATTCGAGAAAGAATTTTCTAAGGAAATGCAAAAGGCTTTTGCCTAAGTCTGACATCTTAGCCCCGCGTTCGAAATGAGGTCGGGCGGACTAGCGCGTGCATCTTCGCCTCGTTTCACGCGAATCGATCAGGCAAGTTTAAATAATTCAACGACGATACCGCGCTGTATTGGCGGATCCGGCATTCGATCGCCGGTGGACCGTGCAAAACATACTGGGAAACCTTCTGGAATAGCATGAACGGAGTATGAAAGGCTGACGCGAGCCTATAAGGATATGACTCTAGTCGAGCCAGGAATATCAGGACCGATATCGCCATTCACTAATGGAATATATCCGCGTATAATAGAATCGTGCGAACCGATCGTTTCATTCCGCCACGTGCTCCCTTTCTCCCGACAATCGCATCGAGAGCTTATTGTTAACGCTTCATCTTTTCTGCCAGCTATTCCTTTAATATCCACCAAGAATAACAAACTATACTCGCAGAACTATTTCTACAACAAAGAAAGTTATCTTTCACCGTTGCGCATTCGATCCCAACAGAAATATCGCGCGATCGTTCAACTCTATTCCAAGCCTCTTTTAAACGAGGCATACGGCAAAAATAGACGGCTTTTCCCTGACTATGAACTCGGAAAATAAGTACCGCGTCAATTTCGCCGGCAATTCCCGTGAACTCTGAGTGCGCGCTCCCAGTGGCGGCGCTGCTGCTGCTGCTGCTGCTGCTGACTTTTCAATGTTTCCTGACGCGGAAAAAAGCAGCGCGAGAGGCAAGTGTATTTTTACACTGACGCGTCCGACGGTGTACGCGCCGCAGGAGCTCGAGGAAAAGGGTGTCACGAAAAGCTCGGGCGCCGTACAGTCTGCGGAGGACGCTCGATAAACCACATTACGTGTTAACGCGTGCTCTCCCCTTCTCCCTCGCTCTTCCTCTTCTCTCTCACTCTCTCTTTCGCCCTTCTACTTTTTTTCCACCCCTGCGACGAGCATCTATGTCCCACGGCCTTACGCCGCTATTACCTGGAATTGTCGCGTGAGAAAACTCGAAAGTGGAACTCCTGCCGACTATGGAAAGAATTATCGCTCGAAAGCAGAATGTTTTTCTCCTGGCAGTTCTATTTTTGATAGATCGAACATTGCGAAATGACATTTCTATTGGAGGAATAGACAAGTTGAATCTTTTCTCCATGCGAGAGTCATTTGGACTCCGATTAAGGCAAACTACTGGAATAAGGATGTTAAGAACGTTCCAGTTGAAACATTATAGTGGTACATGTTCGAACGACCTTTTTTCTAAGCGCACCCCATTGCTCGCGTGCGTCTTGCATCGACCTCTATTCCCAGGTAATGCGAGGTAGATTGTTATCAATCATTGTTGGTGGACTGATTTCGAGTGGAAAAAAAATGAAAATGCCCTATGCCAGGAAAATGTTAGTTTATTCGAGCGACTTTCTTCGATAATGTTTAAGCTGTATGATATACGCGATTACGAAGATTTCTGCAGTTTATTTTACAGTGTGTTTGCACTTGGAAAAAAATGATCTGTAAAATAATCCGATCACTTCCGAGGGAAGCTCTTGTGGAACGCTTGTCGGACAGACTTATGAGCAAAGTGCCGGATTACTAGGCCACTTATAGGCGACTAACTCCCGATGTCCAAACAATTTCCCAGTGGGCTTCAGCTGTACCCTGAAACTTTAATCTTGCGACCTCAAATATCGATCGGATTCCACATCGGCGAGAATTCATCGAGTTCGCCGATCGAATTCCAGTAAGTTTGGCTGGGTTTTCGCGCCGGCCAAAGAGGAATTCGGGGGTGGCTGTGAATCTGGCGGATCCCGCCATCTCTCGACGATCATTCCTGACTCTCGGCTGCTGGATCTTTGCCCGAGAGAGGGGGAAAGTGTGACGTCAACTGCGGCAACGGGTACGGCGCCGATGCGGGGATTGAAGCGGGCGCATGTGCCGCAATCAAATCGATCAATGCGCGCGATTATAGTCGCGGAGGAGGCTTGCGACCGCGCAGCTCACACGAGGTGAAAAGCGGTCGCAGGCTGGAGACGCGCGGGTGGACTCGTCCTACACGAAAAAGGGTCATCAATTGGCTCGAATCCGTGAGAAATACCTTCACGCGACAGCTCCTCGATCGAGAGCACTCGGAGAAAGTGGCGGATCGTTCGCAGGACTTGAGAATTCCTGCGAAAAAGTCGCCATCAAGGGTGTAAGCCATCCTGCTCAGTGAAAGGTCAGTTCCGGCGTTGGCGTTCCACTGAGACACATATTCCAACAGCTGCTAAACTCGAATGGAAATTCCATGGCTTGAATATGGAAGGCTCGAAATTCATCTGATCGGAAACAGTATATAATTGGAGCACTGGGTGGAAACATCGTGAGACTTCGCGAAAATCCGAATACAAGTGTCTGGTGATTTCCTTCGACTCCAGGAACAAGGCATCATTTCTAGTTGGTGCTAGTAGCGAGAGAAAGAGAAAGAGGATGAGGATCACGTAGACCTCAGGATGCGGAGCGAGGCCTGATCAGTATGTAAAATCGAGGAGTATCGACAACAGTGAGAGGAAGAGCGGGATCATCTTGGTGATCGGTTGAACGAAGAGAGAAGCGGCAGGATGCCGAAGCAAGTGCCAGTCGAGGATCTGGTGATTCCGCCGCAGGACGGCAGGATATGCGGGACGATTTGTATCTGCCAGATGACAGCGGTTCTGTCATCAGTGGCATTAGTTTATTTAACAGTGGCAATTTACATGCCAAGCACACGAGCCTTTCAATCAGGGATCAGTGAAGTCCCCGCCATGTGTACCACCATCAGGGCGGTTAATGCGGACAACTGCGAGTGGGGCAGTTGCGGGGAGTGGTGTCTCTCAAAGACATCCGGACCCTGCGTGCAAATTCACGTGAATCTCCGACGAAATGGTTCGACGATTCTACTAGCCAATTGTACGAACACGACCAATAAGACTTGCTACGGTATCGATCAGGAGAACGCCAAGAAATCCAAGTGCATAGCGGACGAGTGTCGCAATCTCACCGGTACGTTCAATTGCACATCGGGTGTGTGCATTAATATCACCGACGCCTTCGAGTGTATGTTTCACGATACCGATCCGCCACTAAAGTGTTCCGGTAGGCGCGGCAAGATTACTTGTATCGACATAGACGGCTTATTTAATTGTAACCGGGGCACGTGCGAGCGCATTCGCACGCCTTACAACTGCGACCGCAGGTGCGTCGACATTCCGACTAGGAACAAGAATATGATCCTTCTGAGCGGCGACAAGGTCTATTTGAGTCAGTGCGAACGAGCGATAGATGTGACGACCAATCGAGAGATATGGAACGAGGATCGTGGTGACGTCATGATGGCCTCGTGCTACGGGATCTTTAATTCGACGCAGGGTGTCGAGGCCGTCGATTGCATCAATGGTTCCCTTCTCGAGAAGGACATGCTTACAGATCTGACCAACTTTACTTATCTCTCCTATCTCAACATCTTCGCGACCAAGCCTTTGGACGAGACAAGAATGGTTGCTCCACCCGAGCAAGATCTCATCATTGCCAACGAGAGTCGACTACTCATCAATCTCGAAGGTTGCGTCAACACCCTTCGAGACGAGTGCAAGGACTTTCTCCATGAATACGGGAAAGACGGCTCCGATCATAACGCGCGCGCTCGTTTCCCTTGCTACTACGCGGAGAGTAACACGGACGTGGTCGTGTCGCGCTTCGATCTCGAGAGCACCTACAAGGAGTTTCTGGTCGCCTTGCTCTTCCCGAGCATTCTCTTCGTCGTGAGCTGCCTCACGCTCATCTTCTGCCAGAGGGCCGTCGTTGTCGGCGACGACGCCAAGATGCGCTTCAAGGGCACGCCCGGCGCCCTCGCGTCCATAGAAAAGAGCGCTTCGGGCAACCTAGGGGATGCTGGCGGAGGAGACTCCGTCATGGCACTCTGAGATCCGTCACGTAAGAATCCCACCCACACGCCAGCAGCGGCTGCGTGTCCGACACAGCCAGCCAGCCTTTACTCACACATCCTAGAGAAAACTAGAGAGAAAGAGACCGCGCGCGGGAGAGATCTCTTGCCAGAACCGTACACTCGAGAGGAGGGTGCTCTTAATTAAGTAGATGCTGATGAGTCAGTAAATCCGTGCGAGAGCCGTCCTTACTACTTCACTCTTACCAAACACACACACACACATATATAGCGATCGCTTGGCTACGTAGATTTTTCGACAGCTTTATAGAATGTGAGACACTGTGAGAATGGCTTTAGATTAGAACGAATGAGAGAGAGAGAGAGAGGGTGGCGAGCGATATCCATTGTGTCTCACGTGGATCCACTTTGCTTTTTGTTAACAGGCATTCCCCTCCTGGAGGAGAGTCCGGCTCGTCAGTCGATATTCTCCCTGCGCGGGCATTAACGTGGTGTGGGGAGGGGGGGAACGCGTGGTTAAAATTCTCATCTCGCAAAACCAAGAAAAAATTTATCTCTACACACATACTTTAAACGCATATACGTACTCCTGCAATTGCAAAATCTCGAAAGACCCGAGCAAGTTAAGAAGAGCAAGAGAAACAGAGAGAGAGAGAGAGGGGAGGGATAGAAAGAAAGAAAGAAAGAGGGAGAGAGAGAGAGTGTGTTTGTGAGAAAGGGAAGCAAGCGGTTCTTTAGAGGAGAAACCTAGGGAAAGGAGAGAGTACCAAAAGCGGAGATTTTTCCTACTCGCACTGCCTTGCACAAACCACATAATACACAGTTAATACTTCTCGGGAGAGTACGTGCTTTTCGCTCGGCAGCACTGCATGCAAGGTGAGAATCGCTTGCGATTGGGAGACAAGTCTTTCTCGAGAAGGGGAAGAAAAACATC
Source organism: Ectemnius cavifrons (assembly GCA_964023945.1). Lineage (NCBI taxonomy): Eukaryota > Metazoa > Arthropoda > Insecta > Hymenoptera > Crabronidae > Ectemnius > Ectemnius cavifrons. The sequence continues at coordinate 9,023,384 of OZ030385.1, read as the reverse complement.
GAGTGCTATCTAGCTCTCGTCTCCTCTCGTTCGCTAATTCGAGGAGGAGCAAATATATATATACATATATATATATATGTCGAAATTGAACAGTCAAGATCGATTTGAAGTCGATGACACTTCTGGATGATACGCGAGACTTTCCAGGAAGCACGAGAAAGACAGGAGCGACAAGTGAATGATACTTGAGAGAAGGAAGAAGTTTCGCACGAGGATTTCGGCGTCTTTTAACTTGTAAACACAGATTAATACGTACACACACACTTACACATACACACAGATATATACACAGATAAACACACATGTGGCAGACTCGTCCGTAGCTTTTAAGTGTCCCCCTTCTGATTGATTCGCCGTGACACTAGATAGGAATGTTACAATAGATCTACGTATCAGACTTAAGCACGTACTCGCATGCAATCTCTCGTATGTCGACGAACGCTTTAAGAATCGAGGAACGTGCCTTGCTGGTAGATGCTCGATCGAACTCGACTTCTGCACCGATCTTAGCTCAGGCCTACTACTCTATTTGAACTAATTTCAAAGCCTCCGTCAGAGAGACGGCTCGCGCGCGCGCCAGACGAGTCCATCCGGGATACTTCCTGTGGGTATATAAACGCAGCATCCAAAAGCTCACAGTACAGAGATACTTTCACGAGTCGATTGTACGAGAAAAAAGGTTACGGGTCGATTATTCGCAGTGGCCTAGATCGCGAGAAAAGTGCGACTAGTTTCACTTGAGAGACGTTGAGTGTCCCAAAAGTCGACAACGCCACTTTCAGTGATCTCGAGTTAAACCACTCTTGCGCGCAAGCACAGCTTTAAGTCCTGCTAGCAGGAAGCTTTAATTACCATAACGAGAGAAGGATTGAGGATCGACTGGCCACTGCACAGGTGGCCTTCGTCGAAGGAGAGAAGAGAACAGTTTTCATCAAGGAACAGGAAAGGGTCCTTGCGACCCTTATAATTCAGCAATCATTGATTCCGACGAGTCGACGGTTATTATGGGGGCCCAGGAGGAGGACATCAAGTCCAGCACCATAGGAGGTGTACTTCCTATGGTGGAAGTCGCCTCTCTCGTTGAAAAAGCCAAGTTCTATACGTCCTTGTGCTTAGGCACCACTGCTATACTTGCTGTCTTCGCCTTCCTTTTTCTCATCCCTTTCGTCGTCGAACCGGCGATATCAACTATCCTCGCCGATTTCTCGCCGCACGCGGTTGCATGTGTCACCACTGATCACGTGTACGCCGAAGGATTGAAGAATTGCTCCTGGGCGAGTTGTCGGGAAGGTCCGCATCCTTCGAATCGATGGTATGTATTTCTTTGATGAATCTTCAATGTGTTACTTGACATTGCAGGATGCACGAGCGCGGCTATCAGATGCCATCAGTTCAGAGTGAATTACACGAAATTGACCTTCGAGGAGTTTATGGCGAAACCTTTGGGTTCGATACCATGGGATGTGACGGAGACCAAGTTCTTCGTGAATACAGAAGGCTGTGGTTATCCTCCAAGAGTGAATTGTTCCGACTTCGCGAAAAAGTTTGGCTATTCCAACATGGGCAAGGTTTTCCCGTGCTATTATAGTAGGACTTATCCGGAGACAGTTGTTGCAAGGTGAATATTTTCTTTAATGGTATATTAGTAGCGAAATTGATTATGTAATGCTAATGTCGAATGTTTCTTCAGGTATTCTTGGGACGAAAATTTGAGGCACTTGGTACTGGCGCTGGTAGTGCCGATTGTGCTGTTCGCAGTGTCTCTTGGCGTTCTGTGTTACTGGTACTGTCCACCAGTGGGTAAAGCCTGCGGCGGTCCGAGTCGCACTCTCATTGACAAGTACGCCACGAAGGAAGAGTAAGTAACGTGTATGTATGCAGGACCCGTCACGGGTAGTAGAAACTATCTTCCACAACGACAAAAGCCCGTGCCTCGATGACTTTGATGACGGTTGTGAAAAATTGTCTAAAGTCGCTCGAGTTGATCGAGTTACAATTTGAACTGGAATTGTGTTCGAAGGAGAATTGCGAAGTCATCCAGGCAAAATTGCACGCACTCGCTCGATCGGAGAGAGAGGTTTCCGTGTCTCAGTGAGACTTGGTGGCTGGTGGTTTCAGTATCCTGGAGGAGGACGAGTTCGACGAGGACGAGGAGGAATTCTGACTGCTACCAAGGGCTCACCCCCCAGCGCGGGAGTGACGCCGACGAAACTACTGAAAGTCCAGCCATACTTTACATTATAAATCTGAGCGATCCTCCGGGAGGAGCGAGCAAGTAGCCAATCTAGTAGGAGCACTCGACAATGATCTTACCAATCTCAATCTATCACGCCGATCTCGAACTCGCCTCAACTGACGACTGCTTTCGCTACATTGGCGTCGGCGAGGGAACTACGCCCTTTTAGCAACTACTTCTTCGCTCTACTTTATGATCCGCTTACAAGTATTAGGCTTGCCATTCTCATTGGATTTAACAATAAATTCCGCACGATTGTTAAAACCCCGAGTCTCACGGAAATTCAAGCGATCGGGTTCACAGCACACTCGAGAAATCTGACATCGAACGATTTTTACACGCGAGATTCTGCCAAGGGATCGGCGGCCACTCGTGCCACGGAAGATCGTGAATTTACAACGTAAAGTAGGCCGGTTTATCTGTTGAGAAGGAATCCGAGCGAGAGAAAAAGCTCAGTCCCGATCATCTACCAGTATTTCAAGCGACGAGAGGTTCCGGGAGTTATGACCGCAATATCAGGTGCGCCTTCCTACTACGTGATATAACACTTTTAAGGGTAAGAAACACAACATTGCCGTCGAACGCGGCGCGCGCGCGCGCGCCAACTGCAGCTGCCCGTTTGCCATAACCGAGTTAAGCTCGATCTGCTCTCGATTCGTGCGTATTCGCGAACATAATATTGTCAGCGAGTCATGTTCGCCTGCTGCTTTCGAGTCACCAGTCGACCAAACGAAGGAAACAAGAGTTTTGCATCGTTGGAGCTCTCGGATCGAGTAAGATCCGAAGGAGAACAATACTTTGCGCGGCTCGTGTCACGAGGAGGATCGTGTCGTTTCTCAATTAACTTTGTCTCTCATTGTCAGTGATGCCCTCCATTTGTGTCCAAATTCAATAAAAACAAGCCTACGTCTGCTCTATGATCTATTCAAGCAAGAAATTGTATCTTTCGAGCGATTATTCCTGGAGAACTTGGAAAATTGGACAGCTTTTTTGAGGAAACTCTTTGAAAGGGGGAAATCGACACGATCGCACCCAGGTTTTGTCTTCGCACCAAGAATCGTAGATTAAGTCTAGCCAATAAGTCTCTCGCCGGAGAGTATTACCGAGTACCGACGAAAACTCGATATAAAACATTGTTACGAATTTTTTACGCGGGCGCCGGTCGTGGGCGTCGTGGTGTTCTAGTTAAAGATGTATCAAATATGATAATTAATAACGCCGCGGAAGCGCCTGTGCACGCAAGCACGCGTCGCGCATATGTAGTTGATAGCTCTAGGTATTCGGTTTTCAGTTGTGTTTCTCGGGAGACGAGCGTCTCAAGGTCCACGCGCCACGAGACGAGCTGATACTATTCCGACAATGCATTACCGGCAGCTTATCTAACTTGGCAGCTAGAATTTCAGATTTATTCGGATCGAAAAATCTCTTTAAAACACTAGATTACTTGGAGTTTCAATAATGCCTGTTCGATTTAAAATTAGGCTTTCTAGTATAAGTTTAAGAAATTCGAACTCGTCTCGAAGCTTACGTGGACCAAGTCGCTGCCCTTAACATCTAGAATGGTTGTGAATCCCTTATTGAGCCATGTTCGAGGTATTCCACGAAGTCCAGGAGAAATCCTGTCAACTTCCAAGTGGAGCCTGCGTTCCGGCACTCATTCCCCACTGAAAGCTTGCTAATCGATTTCCGTTCCCGGCTCGCAAGCTTCTCGCGAGCACGCGCCGGTCTAACCAATCTCTAGAGAAGCACACGCGTCGAACCGTACTCCGCTCTTCTTCCTGCTGCGCGGGAAACCTTTGCTCAAGAGGCTCGAGAGTCGAGAAAACCCTTCGAAAGAGCACGACAAAATTATCCACTCTATTTCAAGCCAGGTGCGCTAGTCTACTATAATCAAATCTGAGCTACGAATTACCACTCATCAAAATCGTCATTTCAAGCTCTAAAACCGACGATACTTTGTCTCGCTAGTCGAACTACTCTCGCCCGAGAATCAAACGTACTATAATTGTTTGTCAAATGTTTATCGATTGAACAATGAAGACGGGCACCATGGAATTTTAGGAGGGGTTATCTTGGCAAAGGGTAAAAGTACGGGGCGCTTGTAGGGATGAGAGAGAATCATCACGGTTAGAGATTAGAGGGCGATGCGATGCACGTTTAATCGAAAGGGCGTGCGATACCTATTGATACGCTGTATTATCGCATGTTAATTACTATTATAATGGTACCTGCACCTAGACTAGCCGAGTGCCGCTCTAACGATACTACTCTCTGTACACTCATCTTAATCCGTTTCACTCGTAAAACTCTTTTTAGAGTCGTCACTCCTCTCCCTGCCGATTCCTTTTATCTCCAATAGCTTCTCTCTCTAGTTACTCTTGTCAGCTTCACTGACTTTCCCTTCTTTTTTCGGCCCGAGCTTCTTCTTCTTCTTCTTCTTCTTCTTCTTCTTCTACTTCTACTTCTTCTTCTGTCAGATGTTTCCCGGCTTGCCCCTGTTTCCCCCCGGTTTTTTCACTCTACTTCTCGAGCAAGCGGAGCTTGCGATAACGCGCGCGACACGCTCCATTGTCACATCTCTCGAGAGGCTTCCTTTTTCGCTCTCCACTCGAGAGATTGAGATATATCGTGTCCTGTCCCCCGTGTGGACGGGGACACCTTTGCTTCGTACCAGCGAGTCTATCTACTAAGTCTCGAAGATATTGTACATAACATTGACGTGTATATGAAACCGTGCTCGCGTTGCGATCAAAGCGGAATCTTGTAAATAAGAGATTGTACGATTTCGTTTAAAAAAATATATATGAATATATATATATATATATATATATGTATATATATATATAGTAACTCGTCTATAGTCTGTACACCCATAACCCTGATCTTTAAGAAAGCTCTTTGCACGAGATGATATATTAATTATAAAGTAATAAATATTCTATAAGAAATAAATTCTTAATAATCAAAGTAATCAGGAGACTCCGTAGAGTTTCGTGGCAATTAGTAATAACCATACAAATTTCATCTCGATTTCTGAAAAAATTACAACTCGGCATATTGAAGAATAGAAGAAGTCGGTCGGTAAAGTAAATAGCCCGTCGGTAACACGATACAAGAGAATAGGTCAGTGGAGAAAGTGAAGAGGGCAGCAGTATAGAACCAACGCGATTGGAGTGCGCGCACCAACTGTGGAAGTGGGAGAAAAGTACTAGCTCGTAGCGCAGACTCCTGTTTCCCCCACCACTGGCGCCATGCGTGTCATTGGTGCGCGCTGCCAGACGGTCGTCCTTGACTGGAATTTGGCCTAGGTCAGGCGCGAAAGGATTAACTGGTTCAGTCGGCCATGAGCGGCCGAACTGAACAGAGGGGGGGAGCGTCGCTCTTTTTTGTCATCTAGGAAAATGTATTAAATAAACACGAATATGTTGCGGCTGTGTTTATTTAATAAGCACACGTTTCTTTACCGACCACTCTAATATTGATAGCGAATAAAAGTACGCCAGGAAACTTTGTATTTTACTTGTGGAAGCGAGACAATATTTGCCAGGGGTATTGTAGCAAAAAGCGTTGAATTAAATTGTAACAAGTTGCTGGCAATTTCGTACAAATACGTTTTGTCCGCCGCTCTTTCTCTCTTCTGTTACGGACTACCACTCAACGGCATGCCAGGTAGAATTTGCCCCGGCGTGCATCCCCTCGAAATTGGAGAACCTAAACTAGTTAGCATGCCCTGCTTCATCGAGTTGGAGCAAATACCTTTCACAAAATCTACCAGAGACTGGAGCGCCTCGGTAAAACTCGACGTCTTTTCGTTGGTTAAAGTAAAGAAAATATGTGGAAACTCGCTTGTAAAGTTAGTTGGAAAGTATCGGCACGTGAGTTAAAATTTAATAGAGTGGTCTGCTATAAAGAAGACTAATAAAGCGATCGTATTAAATGTAAGTCTATTCGAAAGCAGTCAGAATCGACAGCACATTACACTCGAGTCTGACATTACACTTGTTTGCCTTGGCGTATTACCGCCGACGGACGAGACTGTCGGTAATGTGTTTGCTTAGGCGAATTGTTTGTGGCAGAAGAGAGCGCATAAAGCACACACACGCACGCTAGGGCATACACCGCCTACTATTTTTACCCTTGGCTGCCGGCTTTACGGCACACTGTCGTAGAAACGTCGGGCAGATTCTTCGATCGACCGCCGGTCGGGTTCCACCCTTGTTGGCACCCCCTTGACCTTTCCTACATCTTATTAGAAGCGCGATATTAAAAACAGGCAAGGTACCTAATAGAAAAGATAAGTTTTGAAATGCTTTAACTTATACAGTGGATACGTGTCAAATATCGGCGATGTTGTATTGTGTACTAGCATGGCTGCCATTCCATTGAGAGTGGAAAAAGGGGGAGCGAGCCATTATCGCTATGATAGATTGGGCATCGAAAAATCGCTGGTGGGTGGATGAGAGTGAGGGTGGAAAGGGAGTAGTTGGCGGTAGTGTCCGCGGTAGGTTGGAGCGCTCAGCGCGATTCTACCATAGGGGGTGGAAAGGAGAGACCCCATAAAGGGGATGCGAGTTCGGAGAGCGCAAACTCGAGCAGAGACAGGCTGAGGGGAGCGCGTCTAACGGGCAAGCCTTGTTTTCAAACAGTCGTCGGGGCTGCGTGGGTGCCTCGAGTTTCCCTCCTCATCACCGGGAAGTTTTCCCACCTATCAGTTTGGTGAGCGCCGAGAAAAAAGGAAGAATTTCGCAAGAGCTATGCCATTCGCACGGGCAAAATGGATGGAAATGAGAGCGCTGCCACGTAGGATTCTTCTTCTACCGAGAAACGAAAGATCCGACTGATTCTACTTTTCATATGACATCGCATGCCTCCGATCGCGCAATCTTTCGGATCCATTTCCTCAACGAAACGTGGTCTTTGAACTTTGAACTCGACGGTGCTGTGAATCCCAGTGTTGAACTCTCGACCTTTGAGATCCTGTCGTCATCAAGGACTCTCCACTGTCGCTCGAAACTGAGTTCGGCTTTAAGAATGCCTGGTACGACTCCCGTCGAAACAATGACTGATGTCTAACTGCCTCTTATATGGGATTTTGGCGTGTGATAGTCGGTGGGGTGAGTTAGAATTGAATATTGAAATGATCGTTATTCCAGAGAATATATTTGCCTCGAAAATACCTCTGACATTTAGGGTAATAGCTGTTTACACGATTGGTGGGGTAAAGCGCTTTCAATCGCGAGCACGTGCACTACCCACTACAAACTACAGAACATTCGTAATATAAACGCTCAAGGCTTTCGTTTGTATTATAATAATTTCACCAATTGATAACCTAATTTTTATTATCCGATAATATAGAAAATGATATTGTTTTATTAAGTTTAAACACGAAATTCTGTAGAAAGTATTCTTAAATTCCACACAACTAAAGTTTATGGAAATTGGCTTTGTTTTACCTTAGCTGTGATCGCCCTTTCGTTCTGATGCAATTAGGAATATCTAATTCCACATTATCTCCAGCTACGCACCTGTTTACCACGTTTCTTCACGCGCCTAACGAACTTAAAGCGCAGATAATTGCCTTAAGTGCATTAAGATCGTGCACGTGCCGGTCGACTAAGGTGAAAAAACAGGCAGAGTGAAGCGAGCTTAAAAATAATCCAATAATTATGCCAATGGAGGAACAGCAGGCTATCTTGTGGAAAAATCTAAATCGATTCGTTGTATCATTAAAACAGAAGTTATACACATTTAGAATCCAATGGACTCGATCTAGAATTAGTGAGTGGCTGCTCCCTCGAGGATGAGTGATGTATTCCTATTCTAACTCGGGTTTCCAAGAACGGACAGTCTATGACTGCGTAATGTCAGTAAATAGGCGACCGTGAGGAAAATATTCTTAGTACAGCCTGAATCGATTTTATTCTAATCGACACATCTCTAGAAGAAGTACTTAAAAGTACTTAAAAGAACTCGTCAACTTTCAGTCACCGAATTAGAAATACTTTGCACTTTGTCCCTTTAGATTCGAATGACTCCACATAGTTGAATCGGAAGGTTCATGGTCTCTATGCAATCGGAATGAGAACTATATTCGCAGCGGCCTTTCCTTGCAAGAGTCGTAATGATTTAATCAATGGTAAAGTTTCACCGTCGACCAAGCCACGGTGAACTTTAAAGAGAATCGATCTCTCTATCTCGAGATAATCCGGAGAACGAGCGGTAAAATCGTACGATTCACTTGGACATGCAAGTCATTAGGAATAATAAAAGCAAAGTCTCCTTGCCAGATAAAATGAGTATAAATGACTGATCGCCTGCGAATGCGTCGTTCCCGTGTCTCAAACTGACTCTTAATAGAATCGGATCGATGTTTCTTTCATGTCGGCGAAGCAGAGAGGCAAATGATCGGGCGAAGAAACGTGACGGCCTGAAAGCTCCCGAGATAAGTCTCCGCTGGAGAATTAATCATCGCGAGTTCGTAGGGAGCAAAGAAAGGGTAGAAAGAGGAAGGGTGAAATTGAACGCGAGATGGGGCGTAAGCATAAACAGAGGTTGATACCGGAACAGGATCGCAGGATATGCGGGAGCATTTGCTTCTGTCAGTTCACCATTGTCATCAGCTGCGTGGCCTTGGTCTACCTTAGCGTCGCCATCTACATGCCCTCCCACAGGTGAGTGACGACATCCACCACCGATTAATTGCACCATGCCGATCTTAATTAAGATACCACGCGACCGACTTTCCTCACCTATCACGAATTCGCATCGCTAACTAGACGCCTCAAGAAACAAAGACAATCCAAACTGTGTCGGAACACTATTGATTTCACGCAACCCTCAAAAATCTAACCACACCACTCTAGCTTTTAAAGGTCCTTCGGAAGCTTTCAAATTATGGTCGACCGATTTTTAAGGGATGAAACTGATCGAGGGTTGCCAGAGGATGGAAAGCTGTGGCTTGTCAGTAACAGCGATTTGCTCAATGACTTTTCCAGAGCCTTTCACGCGGGCATCGATCCCGATCCAGTGATGTGCCAAACCATTAACGCCACCCTGGTCAATAACTGCGGCTGGGCGAGCTGTGGCGAATGGTGCTTGACCAAAACTACCGGCTTCTGCCCTCAGATTCACTCCATCGTTCGTAGAAATGGTACTGACGTCGTTTTCGAAAATTGCACGGCCTTCAACACGATAGCCTGCCCACAGGTATGTTCACGCTTCGACTCTTCCCATTCGCTACACCCTCGCCCTTTTATATATCCGACTGAGCCAAAGCTCGGAATTTCGTGGAGGTGCTTCTCAATTTAATAGATAGTGCGTCAAAAGCACCGCAGGCTTGGTTATTGTGAAATTCAAGGATGAAATGCCACGCTTGAAATGGGTATCACTCGTCCTCGGAAATGGCAAGAGGCTACGGATTCTCACATTTCAAGCCAAGTTTACCCGATTGAGAATTGATAGGTCGCGTTATACTATATGTTTATACCGAGTATAATATTTCTCAGAGAAAGTGCGAGGATTTACGCGATTGCTGACAAAGAGAGAATTGAAACTAATGCTCCTCGAACATAGGGAAAACTTTATTAACAGTGTTTATTACGCTGGAATTCCATGTATCAAGGCAAGCCTGTAGAAAGGTCGCAGTGGAAAAAAGACATGTAAAAAGCTTTTGAGAGCGCACACGTGGAAAACAATGTTAGCTGGCGCGTTCTCCACTTTGAACTGAAATTACACATTATACTGGGATAAAAGCCCGGATGAAGAGGAAGAGAGAGGGAAGCCTGTGTAAACTATAGCGAGCTACTGTTCTCTGCCAATTAAGTCCTGCTTTTACGTTCGAGCTCTCACATTTCATGGCGACGCGGAGACGTCTGCGGCTCATTTAATCAGGATTCCAACTTTTCCGACCAACTGATCCTTTCAATTATGAATTCCACCGAACACAGCAATCCCCTGTAGAGCCTCTGGTTACAGCGACAGGTGGAAATTGATTTTAGCAAGTGTCCTGGGCGCTGAAAGAGCTCTTGGTTCCTACTGGCTAATGGAGACAGCTGGTGCCCGCTCCTTCAATATCGCTATGTGCTTGCTCTCGAATTATTTCGCGAAGACCTGCACTCAGCACTCGATCGCATCGTTCTCTCTCTTCTCTCTCTCTTTCTCTCTTGCCGCACCCGGCCGTCGATCGATCAACTTAATTTTCAGCAAAGTAATTTGAAGGCTTTGAGCGCGAACCGACACCCTCGCGGCGAGAACGGGCTTTGTATCAAACCAGAGAATAAAAAGAAGTCTGGCCGAATTTCAATTTCACCTTGATAAAGCTCGCAATCACTTCTAGCACGAAGAAAATTTCCACTATCTAGCACTGCGTGGCTATGTAATTTCCAGGAAGTTTACAGGAAAGCAATTACGCACTCGTATTCTCCATTGGCAGTCGTGTATTGCCTGGCGTCAAATTTTAAAGTGATCGACTTCTCATCGACAGCTAGTTAATTACGCAGGAAAACCTTTGAATAATATAAATGTCCGTCGGTTGGTGCGCAACACGTTCGACCTACATACAGTTCTTTGCCACGAAGATTGAAAGGGTTCGAGAAATCGTAGAGGAACTTAAAATAGCTCCTCGCAGATCCTCGGCCCCGATGTCTACTTTTTCACTGGCGCAAATGTGGGTTGGACTTCCGAATACAAATTAACCCTAGTAAGGTGTGTCTTGTGGATATGATTGTTTAGGCGCGTCGCCACTTCGTCATCCCGCTAATCATTAATCGAGCTCACTCCGATTACAGAGTAATTAAATTTACCGGGGGAAAAGGTGTTCTAACGAGAAAGTGTTCCTACATTACTGGAAAAACAATCACGATCTTATTTCTAAATCCTTGTTAATTATTCCATTCACCAGTGCTTTCATAGTGCTCGGCTTTAATCTGGTTAAATGCTAACCCTCGCCGAGTTACGCTCGAGCGCCGCCGTTCCTTCGACTAATTGAAATTAATCGCGCTCTGATTATATACGAGCGTTGATTGTATTTCGGGCAACGTGGAATGAAACGATTTTTCTTCGTTCAAAACTCATTTAAAATTGCTGATGCTTCGTTTAATTTGAAAGTGGTTGTCTCGCGACAGTAGCATTAAAAACGTTCTAACTGGAATCGCGGCGACATTCGCAGGTGAACACGGCGGTCCTGAAGAAGTACAACTGCAACAACGGCAGCGAATGTAGCATGCTTTCCGGGGTGTTCAATTGCAGCAAGGGTCATTGCGCCAACATGAGCGAGTTCATGCTCTGTCATCACAAACCCGACGGCTTTGTCATCGACAGCGAGAAAGACAACATGAAACTCAATGGTTTCTTCAGCTGTCATAATTCACGATGCACCAAAATCAAGAGTCCTTTCAGTTGCGACCGATACTGTCCGAAAATCATTACGGCTGGCGCCAACGTGTTCCTCATGCAAGATGACAACGTGATCGCTGCAAGATGCGAGTCAGGATTGGCTCTAAACAAGGCTAATGGTAACTTGCTCGGCACGAGACTCGCCGAGCCCGTGACAATCTGGGACGAGCAAAATGGCACCATTATCGCCAGCTGCCTGGCGGTCGTCAGGGACAAAAGTATTATCAGGTACGACGGATTTCCGATAGGGGGAAAAAATATCGGGAGAATCAGTCTCTTATTGAACCACTAGTAAATTACATGCAAAGGAAAGATTCGTGTATAATTAAAATCTTTAATAATTGATCATTATTGTATAGCAGGGTATATTTGACAGCGGTGATCGAATGGCAAGTGAATCAGCTTGTACGGGTGCGATGGTTTGACTAAACTTGCTGTCGGAACAAGAGAAAGTTTTATTGGTATAGCAATTATTAAGTGACAGGCTGTCAGTCATACGTAAGCCGCGTTTTCCCGTACCTGTTTCACTCGTTTAATGGATCTGAGTCTGCCACGTGGAAGGGGTTCGGCAAGCTATTACCCCCGTTGGGGTCAACGTCTCCTACTGCGACGACACGTGTGTTCTCTCAAGCCATCTCACCCTCTCCTCTCTCTTTTCTCTCTTTTCTCTATTTCTCCCAACTCCTCACCCTCTTCATGTTTCATCCCCCCAGCCGCGTTCTCCGCCGCGAAACGCGCTCTACTTCACCCGGAAGAGACCACTTTAATTCATAATAAAAGCTGTCGCTCTTGCGGAATATTATCTTTCATGAAAATGCAAGGGTCTTGAAACATATTATTGGAAGGATTCAGAATCTGTGATAGTTAAAAATGATTCTCTACCTTTCAATAGAAAACTTGCAATTTTATAAAAAGTTACGACTGGAAAGAGTATCGATTGTTTTCGAGTTTTTAGTGCTAGTATATCTGGTGCCTTTTATAGAGAGCGTTCCGATATCCCGTTTCCACTTAATCATTTTGTACTCAATTGTTCTCGAAAGCAGCAGCAGCTGCTGGTGGCCGAGTTCCACTAACAATTAAATCAAATCTCTCCGACATACCGGCTATTTTATCGAGTGAAATACCGAGCGGCTGCATGAACTCTTACAGGGAAGAATGTGTATTCAGGTCGAAACGCGAATGGTTGAACACGCTCGACTTTTTCGTAGCGGGAATCGAGCAGGCGTTCATTGGACAATGGAATTATCCGCTGTCACATCATCGGATCGGAAGTACGTGGCGCGCAGGCAGAAGGGAAAAGGCTCGTTAAGAATCGGAGATCAATATGTCAGCAAGAAAAGCCCGTTTGTTTTCACTGTGCCGGAATGAATTTGCATGGATGATATTCCAACCAGCATCTATCATTTCTCACGCGCGCTTCAATCGCTTCTAATCAGGATAGATATTCACTGCATCTTTCAATCGCCCTCGACTTCGAGAATAACAAGTAAAAAGAATGAGTAATAAACTAACTTCGTCCTCGAAGAGGATAAACCAAAGAAATACGAAATATGTTTGGAGATTGGAGAGTGGCGTTCTAAGTGGCACGTTAACTCTTACCGCGGATCAATTACTTCCTTATCAAAGAGCGGCATGACACTTCCGCTGGCGAGTCCCTCTCGGCGAAGGTCTCGAGATAAGGGTGGCATTTCCATGGCAACCATTGATCCCGCGCTCTCCGTTCGATTCACCCTCTAACGTCTGTCTTCGCCTTTCCCTCTTCGCTCGCCCGCCACTTTCCCATTCTTTCGTTTCACTTTTATCTATCGAAGCCTTTCATCCCCCGAAGTCTCCCGCCAGCCTGGCTACATTCCAACGGCAACGCAACCTCGCTTTATTCCACCACGCATTTTATTCTCCGCGGAGCACACGCGTGCGGAAGTCGCGTTACGGCAAAGAGGTCGTAAGATCGATGCCCGAGTAACTCGACCCTCCGATTGCCGAAGATCCGACTAGCAAGTTGGAACTCCGGCCAAACTCAGCGATAATAAAGCCCGACGAGAGAAGAGCATATAGTGGTTACGCTCGTAAAACCGGTACTTTGATTGCTGAGATCGTTGCTGCTAAATTGGTCGCTCCAATCCCGTGAAAGGGAAACCAGACTCGATGGAGTAAATAAGAGCTACCCCTCAGTCGCACCAGTAATTGTATTTATTCGGTCAGTCTGATTAAAGCTATGCTCCGGAATCGAAAATACAAGGGTACGAAATAAGTATTCGTTTGTTTTGGACTGATTTTCGAAAACATATTACGATCGAAAATAGGTAACACAAAGATGATCGAAAAAGTTCAAACTAATTTCCATCTTATTTATTCTTGCTAAATATCTCTCGTTTCGCGAACGGTAAATAAAAACTCCTTCATTTACTAAGCAAAAATACTTCGAATACGAAAAGACATTTCCAGGACAATCGGCGACTTTTTTGTTTTATGAAATGAAATATGGTTCAATACGAGTTGAGAATATCAGAGAAAAAGATACAAGGGCCACGTGATTCTCGTTTCGCAGAACTGAGGACTGCTTAAATGGGACTCTGTTGCGAAATATAACTGTCCCGGAGCCGCACATTAACTTCACGAGCTTCCTCGACATCTACGAGCGAAGTCTCAAGTATCCCGTGGATCCGGAGAATGAGTACGTGCCGGCCCAGCGTGCACTCACGATCTATAACACCTCGAGACTCTACATCAATCTAGAGGGATGCGTCAACACTCTCAAGGGCGAGTGCAAGGAGTTCCTGGCGACTCACGGCCGAGATGGTGATAATCAGACCGCACAAAGCAGATATCCCTGCTATTATAACAAGGTAATGCCACTATAACAGCTTCCGCACACGATAAATAATCGGTAACTGATTATTTCGTCAAAAAGATGAACCAATGAGACTCACTGAGTGTATGGTAAAAAATGTTCTATTGTTTTTATCTACACGCATTTACACCTGTATATAATATAAGTTTGTATTGCTATGGCACTTCATTCTAAGTCAATGCATCTTAATTCTAAGTCTTATCAATTGCGCGCAAACGAGAAAAGTATTAAAAGAATATCGAGTCCGTCTCAAAGGTAATCTCGACGAAAGCGGAAATCTTTTCACTCACTCTAACTCCACCACTCAAGTACTTTTCCTTTCGACTACTGCACTCCTCTCGGACAGAAAACAATTCTTTCTCTGGAACGCCTCCGCGCCATTAACCCAAGAGCTGCATTTCCGCAAGAGAGCTCGATTGAATCTAATTCCCTAATAATACTAGGATTTTGTAAATGCCAAAAGGAGCTCCAAGCTCAAACTGAAACCGTGAGAGAGTCGTTTCCATCGACAGTAACTGCATTTCTAGAAATCTACTTATACTGATTTTAAGAAGAGCAATCTCTATCATGGCTTCGCAGATTCTTCTTAATGCGAGTCGTGAAAGGTAGATGAATTTACGTTAGACTGTTGGAGATAATCTCATTTACCGTTCGCCCTTTAATTTCTAGTATGAAAATCTATAAGAAATTCCTGCAAAAATCTGGTAATGTTAATCTTTTAATTATTTACTGTTTGCAATGCTGTCTTTGATAATGGATGGGGATTCAAAGACATTTCATTGAATCCTCTCATGGCTCGCATGACCAAGACTATCTGATCAATATCAGCGCGCGTATGCCGGATGCGAGCAATTTAATGCAGTATCATTACATTTTAATGGTGTTCCTCGTACCTCGCAACGCCCACATATCCTCCGGCGGCTCGTGAATATTGTAAACCTCACGAACCGTCATTAAAATGCTTGCCGCGTGTAGAAAGGAAATTAGCAGGGCGAGACGTGCGCCAGTCACACGTGCCACCCTTCTCCGAACAATAAATTCCCGTCAATCAGCGGTCACCTTTTTGATTAATTCGCTAAGAGTAGCTGAAATGATTCGGCGCCTTAATCAGCCGGAAATAGCAATTGTAGAATATTTTTGCAACAAGTGTAGTTGTAATAACTTATTACTCTCTAAATTAAATTATTATTAGGAAAGTGCTAGAAAACATTCGTGCATAATTAAAATTAATAACGAAATTCATATTCAGTGGTAATTCAGAGGCAAGAGAATTACCTTCTTATACATTTATCGATTTTTTAATCGTGTTCCAGAATAATTCCTTCTTCGTGGTGGCGCGTTTCGACCTGAGCAAGACCCGAACCGAATTATTAATCGCGATTATCGTACCATCGGGTTTATTCGTGGTGAGTCTGACGAGCCTGGTGATTATCACGCGTTCGGTCCAGGTAGGAGATGACGCAAAGATGCGATGTCGTTATTGCGTGGACCAGCAAGAAAGCGAGGCCGAGAACGAAGACCTAGTGGAAGCGACGCCTTCGTCACCGCAGGGGCACACCAATGAAAATGAGATCAAGAGCATGGCGCTCTAGCAGTTTAAGCCTGCCGGCGCCAACGCCATGCTCGGATACGAAAGGCTGCCGCTCATCGACACCGACGAGGCTGAGGATTCCTTCTGAGAAAAGTCGCCAATCCCATTCGCTCGTTTCCGAGGCACCGCGATCATGATTTTTCCCTCGACGATTACGAGTGAGTACACGACTGCCTGGACCACACAATTTAATCAAGAATTCGACTCTCTCCGAATCCTTTAATAACTTTATCTCGACTATTGGAGACACGCCTTTTGGAAAGAAATATTCTCTGGATCCTAAATATTCCAGATTGAGTCGTGGGAAATTGTATTTCATGAATTTGTAATTGATGTAATTGGCTAGAGTTTATGTGATAGTTCTAACTCGTGGGAACAACATCGTGCTGGCGATATGGGGGCTCGAGAAATGCTCGGGTGTCGTGCGACACGTCAGCCCCGACCACGGTGAGGTACTTACTTTAATGAAATTAATATTGGCCGCGAGCTTTCTATGAATTACTAGACCGCCTGGCTGGCTATAGAGTGGTCGAGGGAGAAACGAGCAAGAGAGCAAAGTCGATTCTCCCAAAGAGCTACTGCCTGTTCAATGCACTCGGCAAAAAGCACGTTAATATTGGAAAAGAAGGAACGAGGAAGCTTTCGATGTACAAAGTAGATTGAGTTAATCGTCAGTTGTAATTGTAGAGTATCAGCGAATGATCGGTGTCACTTTCATTGATCCTCGGGTTTCGATCAACGAACGCTTATTACCTCTCGCGAGCTCGATCACTTCTACTCTCCCAGAGAATCCTTAGGAGACTGAAGATAATGGGAGAGATCGTCGAGGTTGCGCTCGCAAAGGGCGTGCTTAAATTTTAAACGATGATGTCTATGCCTTGGTGTCCACTCGCTAAAGGTCCTAATGTAAGTTCGGCTGGTGTTTTGGGCCAAGTGCAGAAACTGCCTATGTAAAAAGTACGCCTACTACATCTCGCGTGTTATTCTCGAACTCTCGTCGCCCCGGACGAGTTACACTGATCCACGACGACAGATAGCTTTAATTTGCGTTTGCCCCCGACGTATCTGGCCGCTAGAGGCCCGACAAATCGAGACGACACGAACGTATTTCATTAAATCCACAAACAGTCGACAAGTTTTTGCAGTGTTTCTGTCACATAGAAACCAACACACGTAAGCCTAAAAAACAGGCGTATGCTGCAATAGTATACGAAATACGTGTACATTGAATTATTTTCGGGTTTTACGATACGTCGTTTCGAGGGGAACAAACAAGTTTATTGGTGACTGAGCTTTATGTATTCCACGTATAAAATTCTGTCGAATTCTAGATACGTCGGAGAATGGACCAAATCCCTTTCCTTCGATCGATCTCAGCGGAACAATCAAATCGAGCTCTAAATCCCACGAAATTTCTGATACATTTACCGCGTATAAATGTGAACTGGATTTCCAGCGACCTTTCTTTCTCGTACAAAATATCGAGCTAAAGTGGAATTACGGGGGAGCGTTTCTTCGGGGATCCAAACCACGTTCTATGTGCCTTCTTCCGTTTGCGCCCGTGCCGGTATCAAAGTGTCTTCGAACTCTTAACTCCTTCGCTACTGTGTTCGCTGATCTCGACGCACCAAGGAAACAAGCCTAACTCGATCTCAATTCCACCAATATATATTAATAGAAGATATAAAACTGGCTCGACACACGTAGCGAAAGGGTTGATCAATCTTTTGTAAAATATAAAAGGACCGATACCGATGCGCGAGAACTCTCTACGGTATCTGTATAAATGAACCTATATTTATGTCGTACAGCTTTATCGTGTAAAGATATTTGTAATGGTATATGAATCTATACGATATATCTATCTGTAAATGTACGGAATATTGCAAATTGTATGTGTCTTTTGTAATAAACTTTAATTATTCACAAACTGTTCTCTTGACTTATCACTACCCTTTACCCTGTATCGATCATTAGAACCGTATTCTAACTGTAGACGAGTGAGTATAAATAAAAGATGACATTACAAATAGTCCACGCGTTATAAGACTTCCTGGGATAAGTGCATCGGAAACACCCAGGCGATCGAGAATTAACCAGTGATCCATTTCCGAAACACCTTAAGTGCAATCGGTTAAGCTCCTTTAACACCCGTCTACGTCCATCACAGACACGCAAAGTTCATGGCTTATTCTACGCGAGCATCACAGAATGAATAATTTAATCAATACATGATTGAACAAAAACCAATCAAGCTTGCTGCCATAAATAATAAATGTTACAGAAATTCTCATATTTATTTCGCGGTACGATTAAAACGAATACGAACTGGTCTTGGTAAATAAGTTCGCAAGTTGTTCAACAATCGATTAAAGTTTACCACAGTTGGGTAAGTTGAACTTTGAAGCCACAGTAGCTTCGATCGAACATAAGAAACGGATGGTTGATATGAGCGAGCGCTTACCTTCAGCTGCTCTTGTCGTCTGTAAGCATGTAACATCAGCTGCTTCCGGTCGTCCTCGGTCATCAAAGGTTCCCGCGCTGGTCGTCCGGATCCTCTCTTCTGCAGTTTTACGATAATCTTCGTCTTCTCGTTCTTACCCACGTAGTCCTTCAGCAACTTACCAGACAGCATCTCTTTACCAGAGAACCAAAGTTGGGCCAGTTGCACATCGATCACCTGACACGATTCAAAAGTGTCAGAGAAATATCTGTATAATGATTTAAAGCGATGATCTTACTTCCAGAGAGGCTTGAGTGCCACTGAGATCCTCGGTGTTCTCGAACTCCTGGCGTATAACATCGTGAGGTGGAAGACCCATTGGATACACGATGGTAACTGCTCCCCTTAGGATATCCAAAGCTTCCTGGACTACTCTCTGAGTAACTATTTTATCCTGATCCACTAGCTTCTAGGAATATGAGGATGAATTTGTTTGTAAATGGTAATTTAAAAAGGATTTGGGATTTTATAGTGATGAGTTTCAAGTATTACTTTCGAAATCATGCTCCTGGCATCCTTGATAGTCTTCAAGAGGATCTCCTGCATCTTCTCACTCGGTTGACGACCATTTCTACGGCCTGAAATGTTCATATTTTGGTACCACGTGCTTTGGGAAGAATTACGAGTTCCTTTCGAAGAGTGTCTTACCGATGACATCCTTATTAAATGTCCAGCCACCCATTGGCTGGCACTTATCGGCCCACTCGTCTTTCAGCTTTAACTCCTCCACTTGCTCATCCGTGAGGCCCATAATCTCCGGCGGCAACATGGGCCCGTGCTTTGCGAGTTCCTCAATCTCTACAGGGTTTTTTTCGGTAGACCATCAAAAGAACATCAGCGAGTGAAGTCGTGTAATTATTGTGGCTTACGGGGAGGATTAATAACGGGACGAATGACTTCATAAAGCCGATAGGTCGCCCGGTCATTACGCGCGCTTATTACAGAGACGCGGGCCCGCCAGATAATCGCTAATGGATTTCTCGCGTTTAAGATCGCCGTGTGTTGGACCGACGCCGGCGCGTCGATCTTTGGTAATGGGTGAAAGTGGCTCGCGAATTCTATCTCGATGGGGGCACCGTGACTTACACGCTGCTGCACTTCGCTATCGCGGCGCTCCTCTCCTCGCCACTTGGCACTCCGTGCTTGCGTAAGTGCAGGAGGAACGAAATCCCTCCGGTCTTTTTTTGTTTTTTTGCCGTGCGAGCCCGAGTGCGCAAAGAAAGCAGTGAGGATAAAGGCCTGTCCGATGTGTTTCGTGCAGAAGTCTCTATCGCCTCGGGTGGACCCAGGATACCCTTCTCTTTAAATGCACTTTGGAGGCTATGGAAACCGATATCGCGGATAGCACGCACCCTTCATTTCTGCGAGACTACTGCCCGAAACTTCAACTTTCAAACTGATCGAATCTGATTATTACCGTAGCATATTCTTGAGACTTTCAAGCGACCATTATAGATCAGCGTGATTTGGTAGGCCGCGTCGTCGACTCGAGCTTCCACGCTCGTGTCGTACAGGAACTGGTTCTCGTCGCCCTTCTTAACGTGAAGCCGCACCATTTCTTTTAAATTCTCGAAAGTAGAACAAACTTCTTGTACCTCCAGTCACGCCACGATTTGTTGATGCATGAACTGCCAGACTTCGAAAGCAAACTTTGTCACGATCGTATTTGACAGTACTATTAAAACGCAGAGGTTGTATACTTCTCGAGCCTTCCAAAACTATCTTCTAAGGCTCGAATGCTACGTCTCTTCTCAAATAAATGTTAATCTATGATTTCTCGGATGGAATTACTTTTCTAGCGATGTTTTTCCGTGAACAGTCTACTCTGAAGTCTAATCACGAAGTCAGCACGTTACTTCGATACATGTGCCAGGACTAATGCCGGCTCGATATCCTAGGCAACGCTTAGCATCGACTAAACAAAGCTGAATTCGCCGCGAGCGATGCTGATCTGTAAGCACAGCGAACATCGATTACTTACCGTTCGAGGAGGGTAACATGAATAACGATTTATTATTTCTTTCACTTAATGAGTATATAATTGCGCTCCAATATCGTACAATATACATATGTACACATTCTAGTGAAACACGTATTATAAGAATAAAGACGGTCATGCGTCGTTCCACATATATATGTATACGGTGAGACACGCTCTCTTTCATCGTCGTGTTCTTACTGGCGTTTTTTTGGACACAAAAATATCATATATATGGTGTGTGTGTGTGTGTATATATATATATAGATTCTGTATATAATTATTCCATGTCAATAATCATTTTTATTACAATAATTCATTAAATATTCTCGGCGCGACACTTTCTCCATGTACGAATAAAAATCTATACAGTATATCTTCCGCCCGTACTCTCAACAGCATCAACTAACGTGAGTGACTAGTATTATGTTAAAATACACTTAATAACTTGATTCGATGAGGTGTCTTCGTGTGTGTTTCTCGTATGCTTGTTAACGTGTCTGTGTGTGTCTGTGTGCGCGCGTGTGTGTATGTATATTAAGTGTGTCCCGTGTTTGGGCCCCAAACGAATGTGGTCCCAATATGTAATTTGTTAGGTACACATGCATCGCTTCATCTAACAAACAGTGCTCGTATCTCCTCCATACGAGGAGGACAATTACGCGACATATATCAGCTATTAACGATAGACTCTATGAGAATTTCAACGCTTTTAAACATCGACACGAACGGCAACGACTCTGCTTAATTAACACTTCTCTCCGGTCAGCTGCTAACCGAGACCGATCCGGAGAGACTTACACATTTACTCACAATCCCTTCGCATTGCTCGATTAATCGGACTTAAATGGATCGTCTACGTGAGACACACTACGAGAGAATACTTAGAATAGCACAGACACCCTGGTGGTACATCCGGAATACCTGTCAGTCTCACTCACATTCATAAATACATGCGGGCGGGCACGCTCGCGGACGCCCGATAATATACGCAGTCAATCATTCCATGGAAATACTATACACATATCCGCGTATTCGATATGACGATTGAGATGATACAATAGAAAAATTGGCATTTGGTCCGAAAGAAATGTACAAAACACGGGATACCGGCGGGGGAGGGGAGGGGGGGGGGGTCGTCGGGATAAAAGGGGGATCAAGGAGGCGGGATAGGACTTGAGTGTCAAATCGTACATTTATTTGCGTGCGACTCGCTTTGTGAGATGCCGACGGCGGCGTCGGCGGCATTAAGATTGCACGACGAGAAGTATTCGGGATCCTTGCTACCCGTTAAGCGGCGAAGATCAAAAAGAATCCGGCCACTTCAGCGCAGCTCGACTTGGCCGATCGACTGAATAAGATTAACCCCGAGATTCATTCCCGAGGCGACACATCGTCGACGCGGAACACTCGATCGGGGCGGGGGGATGCGAAATATCCCAAGTAGTCTGAGATTGCGCCCTACCAATTGAATTATCACCGGGCCGGGATCAGTCCGGCCCTCCAAGACTCCGAACAACAAGATAACATTGGATTATAGACACTGCAAAAATAACGCGTCACTCTACAACGACACGAAACACGTATGGTTTTGTACGCCTATCGTCTGCGCGGAGTCTCCCTGGATTTCCTTGAGTCCTGCCTCACGACGTGCGCGACGAATGGACGGCAAGATCTTTGGATATAATAAACTCGATAAAAGTCTCTGCTCCCAGAGTCGTAACAACGATAAAATTGTGGTTGGTCTTAACGAAGCTCTAACGGCACACCTAGTTCGCAACATGATGATCTGCAACGCTAAACATTGACTTCATCTCGTGAGAATGATAACGCCTCACGCGACCTCGATCGACACGATCAACAAGACAATGCTACACGAATGGCAAGATGATCGATCTCTTTTACCCTATACCAAGGTACTGGACGTAATGAGGTGTGTCTTACTCCTCGTGAATGGTAGGCTCGACATGCTTCAGCTCCCGGAGGACTCTCAGCTCCTGATGCTGCTCGTCTGGTTCTTCAAGCAATGTGTATGGACCGTGCAACGGGGAGCGCTGCACGGTGGCCCCCTCTCAGACTTTACTCTCAGGGCCATCGGTCATGTGCTTGAACGAAGTCCGAATTTTACTCAAGTGCAGGGCAGCGATATGCCCGTAGCTTTTGTTGTACCATTCAGGAGTGCGACCTCTGTAACAATAAGGGGGAACCAAGACAAAATTATAGATCAATTCTTCTTCATTGAAACATTGAATCAATACGTAAGGAGGTGATTACTGACTTTGTGTCCACCCTAGATAGATGCATGATCCTCGATTTGCCGCTACCGCAGGGTTCGATGAGATAGCGGGAGGCCAAAACAATGCCACGAGTTCCACCAAGCATAACGGGGGCATCCGGATGTTCGACGGACGTTTCGACGATGACGCAAGCTCCTTTCGGAAGATCGTTCCGCCAGGTTCTGTGGACACACGTTAGGCAACATGTCTTTAGCTCGTAGCGACTAGTAATACAGACATTACGAGTGCACTGTCTCCAAGAATTACGGAGATCCTAGTTGAAACAGTATAATAAATCGTATTCTTACCGGAGCACACAGTAATCCCTGGCAGGCAAAGGACTCATGTTCCCAGTAGCATACTGAAAGACTTCCACGTTGCTATCTAACTTCGTGACAAGTCTGTACTTGAGGAGCTGCGGGTCCCAGATGTGCCTCTCGCGTAGCACGCGATGCATCAGTTCGTTCGGTGGTGCTTCGACTTCCGTGGAGACGCGCCACAACCTGAGAGGATGTCCGTCGCCGACCTTCTTATACGCCATCTCGACGGTAGTATCGGCCGGGTTGTTCACTGTGACCCAGCCTCGACTTCTGTTGAGATAAGAGCAATCGATTCCTGACTAACTGCACGGAAATCCCAAATGGAAGAGAAGCGGATCCAGAGATAAGAGTATTTGAAATTGAATAGAGAATATCTTTCGCTTGAGAAGGAAGATACGAAGAAGGTAAGGTAATGAAGATGCGATATCTTTGGAAAATGTGGAAGGCACGAGACCGTGAAGGCACACTCACTTTTCACGCGCCTCTTTGAGCAAGGCCGTGGTGCAGGCGTATAGGTATCCCCTCCAGTCTTGTTTCAGCTCGGATCCAAGCTCCTCCAAGGCGACCGGGACGCTCTCTTCCATGTAATTGAAATGACACTGCGTCAACATATCCGACGAGACCTGAGGGGTAAGAAATAAAAGGTGCATGATATGCCTGGCCGTTCAGCCTCGTGAGAACGCGTGTCGGCGATGTCCCGGAGACTATCCCAAGTCCCAGCGACGATCGCAATCGACAGTTCGCTTGCTCGCCAGGGCGAATGACGCGCTCGCTCTCTGGCGCGCGCGCGAGCGCGAGCGCGAACGTTCGTCCTGGGCGAGCTGTGGAGGAGACGTAGGGGTTTCGCGGCGGGCCCCGATTTATACCCACCATGAATAATTCACGATGCATCTTGACCAGATACAGAAGACAGTCGTGAGCGGCTTTGTTTTCCGACAGTTCCCGCTGATCAGGAATGCCCACGGTCTTTCTCCTACGTGGCGATACGCTGCTCGACCTGTTGGTCACGTTCGTGTTGCTGTGGTTGAAGTGGAACAGGCTCGGTGCCAGGCACACCGCCAGGTTCGAGGCTGTCATTTGGTTGTACGGGGCATTGCTGGCGACGTGGTGTAAGAAGTCGAGCAGGGTTTCCAACGCCTCCCGATGCTCGTCCGGCAGCAGCAGCAGAACGCACTGCACCGCGTCCGGCCGAAGCTCAACAGGTACATCTACCACGCCAGGAATAAATCGTAAATGCTTCTGCCGCCTTACGACTCTCGTCTCCTACCTACTTCGCATTCCGTGCCCGCTACATTACGACTAGAGCTACTCCCGGCGCGCCTATATGTGTGTATGCGCCAACAATAAAATCCCCACTGACTAATTCAGACTACGAGACTTATGCGAGCGGGCGTAGAAGTGCGAGCCAGCTACGAGGAGTGAGAGTGCAATATCTACCGAAGGATTTTAACGAGCCCGTTATAGCAGACTGTAAGGTTGAAAGAGAGGCTTACGTTGGAAAATCGCGATGAAAGTCTCGGACAGTTTGTTCGTCAGCAGTGCCTCCGGTAGTTCTCGGAAGTACTGCTTCACAAGATCGGCTACATCAAAGGCTTGCTGCCCGTCGAAGTTGATGTTATCTCCTTGAGTTTCCGTCATGACCTTTAATTTCTGAATCCTCGAGCGGACCCCGCTTTTTCTGAAGATGCCGACTTGATCGAGGGCATTGGCCCGCAGCCACCTCAGTGCTATCTGAATGCACTTGGGCAGGGCTTGGCCCGTCCTCTGCAAAGACAGGAGCAACGGCACGCCAAACACTGTCTTATCCTTGTAGTCGGGAGTCTTGATCTTTCGAATGAATTTCGGCAGTTCCCAATTCCAGCCTGTACGATGGGTCGGACAGTATCGTTCCATGCAGGCGGTCAGCTTGAGTAAAGCCAATTTCCTCAGTACAAGTAGCTGTCCGCAAGACATGGAGGCCATCGCTCGGGGGCAGAGCGGATCCAGCGGTTCGGGATACAAAGATCCCCGCTGGAAGCTGTGCCACCTGACCACCGTGCCCTTGTGTCTCGGGGAATCTTCCTCTTGATCGGAATCTCGACTAGCCACGGTGGAACTGCTCTCCTGACTGCCGGCTAGTTCGGAGCTTCTGGACCTCGACTTCTCTCTGTAGACCGTGACATCCTTGGCGAGCGGCTTGCCTTCTCTGTACGAGTCATCGCGCTGCCTCAAGCTCTTGTGAATCTTCTCTTCGCGCTTCAGCGCGGCCACCTTGTCCTCCTTGTACCTATCCTGACTCTGTGTTAGCTTGTCCCGGTACCTCTTCGACTCCTTGCCGAGATTAAGACTACCACCGCGGCTGTTAATCGGAGCAGTTTTGGTAGGTGAGTCCTTTGGGCTCTGAGGATGAGCTGCCACGTATTCGAGGACCTTCGCGTGGTTGCTATTCGCGTCTCTGAAGTACCTGTGCCTCCAGCTGGTAGGCTGGCATTCGGAATCGCTGAGGGCGCCTTGGTCCTCTCGTCCTCGGTGTAACAAGCGTCGCGCTCGATTCATCTTGGTGCGCGTTGGCGTAGGCGTCGGTCCACCACCCTGAGAGCCGTCCGAGCAGTAACTCGAGGAATCGTCTCCGAAGGGGCTCGGTGCATTTGTCAAGGGTGAGGGCGGAAGATGGTAAGGTGAGGCGGGCAATGTGACCGGTGAGCCTGGTGCGAGGATCGGCGAGCCGGACAGAAGATCGTTGAAGGAGATCGGTGCTGGTCCGGTTGGTGATACGTCCACGCAGTTTAGCTCTTTCATCTTCTGTTGCATTGACATTACGTCGAGGATCTGTGGCCCACTGATCACGACGCCCTCACGATTCTGACGCTTCCGTCGACGTGATTTGAGGGACTCGACCCGCCTCAGGAATGCCTTTGCTCCGTCGCGCAATCTCTCTGATCCTGTCCTCCGGAACCTCGGACTGATCTCATCCGGTAACGTGCCAGGTGGCAAGCTGCTGTATCTTAGACTATCAAGCATTGTGTCTTCGGCTTCTTCAGCCTCCAATCGATCCTCCATCGATTCCTCTTCTGACTGTGGATTCTGACCGGCGATCGCTTGCAATCTCTCTACGTTCGCTTGCGTCACATCACACACCCTTGACCATCGCCTTGTCTTCTTCTCGAAGGTCCAGTTCTCGCTGAGGGCGCACTGGGTGTCTTCGTCCGAGTCATCTCCTCCAGCCTGTAACAGTCAAATCAAACCATTTAAAAACACCATAACATTTTAACGGACCGTATCAAATACATTACCGTGAAAAATTCATGCTGTATCTTTCAGTATTCCGACTAATTACATGTTTTCACGCGTGTTCACTTTCAAGCGGGTTCATTAAATCTGCTTGGTTCGTGCTCGACCTTCACTAATAAATTTCGGATTACACGCGTAATCCGATGATTTCCTAACCGATTACGCATTTTTTCCCAACTGCGCTACATCGGTCCTCGCTGGCGTCATCGGACGGGTTAATGACGCGCTTCGAGAGAAAGAGAGAACGTGAGTCACGTAGCCGGAGTTTGGCAGCGTGGAAACGTTTCACGAGATTAACGACGCCGAGCGGCCGTTTAGTGGCCGCCGTGGAGCAGAGCTCGGTCTGATAATCAATTTGTGCATGATGTTGCGACAAATTAAGGACCACCATCGGGAACACCATCGTGCACCGTAATTAATTGTAGAAAGTGTTTCGTGCTCCCGCTGCTCGAAGCGGCTTTTACCGGTGGACTTCGCCAGCCGGAAGAGAGGAGAGCGAGACTCACGAGTGTCTGGCTAGTTGCTTGGTTCACTTCTAATCTAAAGGAAGAGCTCGAATAATTCTCGCTTTTCCATCACCCTCGATAATCGATGTCTGCCGAACTGAGCAATCACCGTTACGACATGCACCAGCTCCTTTCAACTTGAATTAAACGTCCCACTCGAGCGGCTACTAGACTTTGACGTATTCCTAAT
The DNA here is from genome assembly GCA_964023945.1 of Ectemnius cavifrons. NCBI lineage: Eukaryota > Metazoa > Arthropoda > Insecta > Hymenoptera > Crabronidae > Ectemnius > Ectemnius cavifrons. The sequence goes on along the minus strand of OZ030385.1, from coordinate 8,996,267 downwards.
TAAGCGAATCCCACGCAAATCGCCGGTAACATTCCTCGAAATCGGATTGGACGGTTTGATGCCCTCTCGATTAATCTTGTCGATTACCGCGCCAGTTGCAGCCCGCATTCCGCCGTTCATTAGTGAGAGGACAGTCTCAAACGCCGAGCGTCCATGGTTGATCGTTGAAGATACGTCTTTGAATGGTACACAGCGTCCATAATATGTATTCACCGATTGAGAAGCTGGGAGAGAAGGAAGAGAGCGGGCGGGCGCAGTGAAAACGACATCGAGGTTGCAGGTAAGACGACTCATTTTCTAACAATGAGAACGTCGTTGTCCCTCGTTACGAAACTTGACGCCTTTGTTACATCCACGTAGGACAGTGCGCAGCCACACACCATCCACCGCACAGCGGGGAGAGTGTGCGACCTTATGTGATCCTCGGCGCACATGACAATGGACCTGGTTTCACCTCGAGCCTCGTACCTTCGCACGATTTCCATCGCTACTGCCAGAAAGTCATCCAGGAAGCGCGCACTCACTATCCAACCATTTTTTCCTCTGTTATCCTTCGATAATTGTTTGCTTTGGGAAAAAGTCGCACTCACGTGCCAAAGAAAAACAAACTTCTGAATGATTAGGGTTCTACCTTTTTTCATCTTACTTCTACCTCTTTAGGGTTTCATTAATCAAGAGACTCTAGTGTCTTAGTGCGAAGATCGACTACCCTTTTCTCGAACTATCGCGATTTAGGGTCGCGCGAAACTAATATTATTATATCGAATAACATTTTATTTAAGCCTAATATATCTCAAACAATGAAAAGGTTGTTTTTTAATTGAATTATTCTAGAGATATTAATATTTAATGATCATTGTCTCGTAGCTCGTAAATAATTATTAGTAGCCTCTCGTTTTCGCAAAGAATTGCCAAGCCAAGTTACGCAAGGTGTTGAGCGAGCAAAAGGAGTTTCCCCGTTTCCCAATGCGCACGCATCCTTTCTAGTCCAGTTAAAAAACACTTAATTCGTATGTTAGACTACACCCGCATGTAACAGTGGCCGTGTGTTTCGTATGTAAGGTCTGTTGCGGCAAGCAGCCAGCGGGTCTCTGCTCAAGGCCAGGCTGGCATATCGAATGTGCGGGGGATCCAGGATTCACAGGACGGACTATCGCCACGTACTCGCGTACTACATACGTACACAGCTCACCTACACCGATACTCGAGTGTCCGCATTTCCGTTCCGCTACCTTCGCACTCAGCCGTTACAACCATTTCCCGTACGCTCGCGCGCGCGCGCGCGCTTATTTCCGCGCTGGTAACCGGCCGTGTCGCCCCACGCTGCGTGTACGCCACTTCCGTTTCGGCAGGTTGAACAAACTCCTGGTCTCCGGTCTGCGACACTCGCCCACTTGGTTTTTTATATGGGTTATTCGACAAATTTGTATTTCATTGAGAAATTTCGACTAACGTGGTATTGTAGAGTATGACGTATTTTTCAACGTCTTCTAATGTTTTATGTCTGCATTTGTACAACGATAATTCCTTTTTCAAATTGGTATAAATAGGGAGTCGTACTTTGTAGAATTTTGCTATTGGCAGACATTGATCATGATAAAAGGTTGGGATAAAAGGATTGACGTATAATGGGCGGATGAATAAGTAGTATAAGATGAAACGACGGTAGAAAAAGGAGGTGGATAGAGTGGCTGGCGGGTGCGGAGGCTGCCGCTCGGCGAGAGCGTGCGTCGAGAGCCAACGCCAAATTTAGAGTGGCCACGAAAGACGGTGCGATGACCCAGATCGGCGCACCCGCTCGTTAAAAAGAAGCGGGCACAGTAAATCGATCGCTGGCACCCTCCCGCATCGGGTTTTCACGCGACCTCCTATCTTCTCCCCTCTCTCTTTCTTTCCCTCTCGCATTTTGGACCCACGGACTGCTATTCCACAGCATCACCGGCCTAAATCCCTCTGGTAGCATTGAAAAGCATGGAAATCGAAACGCTGCACTTGGCAAAACGGAGTCGACGAGGGGAACGTAGAATAAGAGCAGGAAAAGACGTGCTCGTTCTTTTACCGAGGGGATTCGCAGGCTGAGAGAACGGTCTGAGCAGAATGGAATTGGAGCTCGAGGCGATGGCTTGCGTCAGAGAAACAAGTGGAGGAGATCGACATTCCGCGGAGTTCCACGAGCACACGCAACCGAGGAATGATCTAGTATTGTGCCTTGAAAAATATCCTTTGCATTCCACGTGCTGAAAGGACCTTAGATAAAAGCTTCGCTAAAAGCTTTGTTGAGAGGCTCGTGTGTTATCGTTGCACAGGAAACTCGACTCACGTCGAATTTCCTCTCGCTAAACAACGCGTATCCTTTGGACACCGACATTTTCCTATAACGAGATTGGCTCTTTGCGAGGCTGCGTCGGTAGTGCGAGGCGGGTGTGTGATCGACGTCGATTTCCGGTCTATTTCGCAAAGCAGCGCGCTTCACTCCCGCCGACAGAGTGTGTGCTCCGCCCGCTTTTTTCTGCCCACTCCTGCATCGGCCAGCTGGAGAATGGAGCGGATGTGTGTTATGCAAGCATGCATCGGGCTCGCCGCGCGATATGCAAGCCGCTATATTAAAATATCTGACGTAGGAGTGCGAGAATGGGCCGACAGGCTGCGACAGCAGGCGCGCGCTACCCTCGTGCGATCTAAAACTGATTTGGATCACCGGCCGGTGAAGTTAGACTCGAAAGAGCTAAACGGAGCAGCCTTACAAGCTTAGTTTGGAAAGTGGAGAAAAATCACTCGCAGGATATAGAGAGTCCAAGGTATCGAGGTACCGAGAACGAGTAGATGGCAAGATAGTCTGTTTCCAGAAGGCGAATTCCGCGGTGCCCGAAGGACACAGATGCGTGTACTTCTCAAGTTGCCATATTCGTTTTCCAGTGGAAACCTGCGACAGGCAGGCAAGCAAGTAAGCAAGCATTCAGGCCTCACCTACTTTCCGCCGCACGCGGAGACTTAATGACTGCTAACTGCTAACTACTATCAGCACGCACGTATCGGCCATTTTCCAATAAGACACACTGGGAAGCCTCGAGCGGAACGCCGTTGCAATTAAAGCGACTTCCCTCATTCTCGATGGCCGTTGCCTTTTTCGAAGGCACCGTCTCCTCTTTCTCTCGCACGTTGCTTGCTACGAGGGTTTCTCTGAAAATAGTCCGAGCGTCATCGGCGGAATCGCATCATTAATAATCGTGGCCACCATCGTCGTCGTCGTTGTCGTCCTCGTCGGAGACTCCTTCTTACCACCGGCACCATTTCGCATCTAATGAGAACTCACGGGCCACCTTTAACAAAGATGAATATCCTCCTCCTCCGGCGTGAGTACGCGGTAGGAAGTAGACCTTGGCGTCGATCTCCACCGATTAACAACGCTCGATCGCACGGGAAAAAAGTTTGCTTTAATCGATCGTCTACCTTGAGCCGAGATTCCGAGACACCCCGAACGATGCGGAATTCATTTCTGAATGAAATTCAAGAATGTTATCTTTTTACATGAAAAAGATCATCGGCTGATATTTTAAAGTTGAAAGGGAAATGATTGCTCCAATAAATCCAATGAGAAATTGCTGTCTGACTTTATTATAAGGCGAGCACGTCGAATTAGTCGATGCTAACAAAGTGCCGGTCGAAACTTATGATCCTGCGATTGCGTATGGGTGAAGCAGGCTTTAGTCGAGTTGCCCAAGGCAGTTGGTTCGATCTATTATTTCGATCAAAGTGCACGTACCGGGACGGATCGGAGTGGCGAGCTTAGCTACGCGGGCGTCCACCGTCACGACCCATTTACTTCATTCTTTTGCGCGCCAGCTCATTACTACTCAGCTCGATTCTGGCCCGCTAATGAGCGCACGATGCGCGTCGATCATAGTTCTCCTTCCGGCGCCCGGTAAATCCTCATTTACGAGATCTCCATCTGACGGTGGGATCGACGCCCGGCCGAATCCAATCATTCAAGCGACTCCACTCGCCACGCTCGCTTTAACGCCTACCAACTGGGCACCGGCTCTCATTCGCTCCTCGTAAATATCGAGAGCTTTTACCTTAACCGCCTCAAGTACTATAAGCGGCTCCTCGTTCACTATGCCGTTTACTTGTCACCCAAGATTCCGATATGCAAACTTTCCGATATCTCCCTCGAATGACTTTGCTAATTCCAACTTACTGCTCGTTCTTTGCTCTCTTTCTGCTATTACCAACTAATGCTGGATAGTATTCATTCCTATTATCGAGGAATGCAAGATCTCTCCTCTGTTTTTCCGCGCTTATTCTCTTTGAAGTTACTGCAAGGATTTCTTTCTCCTCGACCTATCCCGCTTTCGAGAGTGTATAATTAAGCGGGGAGAAAGAGGTGGTCGCGATAGGCGAGTACAAGCAGCACGTCAAACTTTGACGCGCTACAAGTTTGAACAAGTCACTGACGCAATCACCGATGAATCATTACCTTGAACGGCTTCGAAAGTCGGGCGGAGAAGCACGGCGGGCGCACTTCAAACACGAAGAGAACGCAACGTTGCTCATTTGCTAGCTATTTCACTTGACATTTCACACTCGGAAGTCGCTGGAAAGTGATGGAGCGTGATGGCCAGTGCGTGATACATGACTCCGATAATCGGGCGTTATTATTGATTGCTCGAATACCATTCGCTATAGGAGAGCCTTTCACTGTGAGAAGAGACAATCTAACGAAATATAATACTATAGTTGATAGGGTATCAATTCTCAGGGTCGAAAGTGCAAAGCGTCAATAACAAATACTTTGTCTCGATCATACTTCTCTTTAACAAAACATTTACACGAGAAACTAAGAGGGAATACAAAAGATCTAGTGAATTTAATTAATTTCTAAACAGGAATACTATATTTATACAGTTTTGAAATGGATTACTAGATAAAATGTCAGAAAAGTGATTTGAAAATTTATAAAAAACAAACAGAGTTATTTGTAGTTGGGGAGAAGAGCGATGTTGGTGAGTTGCTAGCTGGCAAAGAGGCCGAGAAAGAGGCAGGGGAAACGATGCCCGGCACGCCAAGCCTCGGCCACGAGGACGCGACGCCACGCTGTCTGGCATCTACACCTATACGGATCCCGAAGGCCTCGAGAGCTCTCTCACGACTCTCTCGAGCCGGTGAAATCATTTCGCGGAGTGCTCGTCTCGCCCATGGCACTGCCTGACACTTGTTTACCAGCAAGCTTCGAGAGGCAAGCAGCCAAAACGGACCAGAAAACTGGCGTGTCCTATTGCGGTATCGGCAAGGGAAAGCCGAGATTCGCCTTTTCCGTAAAGTCGATCCAATAGAACACTCGATTGCCTGGAAATTCCCTTCTATTCTATTCTAAATTCGAGAGAAGCGAATTTCTAATTATTAAACATTTAATTCGATAATTCAATGTTAGAAAAAAATAGATATTTATGTAGATAGTTTTGCAAGATATTTTGTGGGTAACAACCACTGTTTCTTTTTCAATTAAAATTGTCAACATGTTATTAAAGTTGAAAACCCCTATAAACATCAATTGATTATGATAATGTGGTTAAAAACAGAGATCTCGAAGTGCCTTCTCAAGGAGGTTGACTCATCGACTGCTGAGAGAAGATTGAAGCGAGCAAGAATTACAGCGGATGTAAGGTGACTCAAGATTGCCAACTAATTTGTATTCCGAATAATAATAATAATCCGAGGAGAAAGAGAGAGGAAGAGGATGGAGAGTTCGCGCGAATGTCTGGGTGAAAGTAGAGAGAGGCCTGTTTCCGTAAACCCACTGGCACCGGCGGCAACACGATTTAATTCTCTCGGCCAAAACGACGTGAAATTTGGAGTGCAGCTTATCTTAATTACAAGCTTCGAAATCGCCCGGTGTTGTTTCGCACCGCTACGACACCGTCCAGTTGAAAAAGGGATCGGTGTTATTTCGTCCTCGAGTGAGACTTTCAAACGCTCCATGATTTCCTCTGACTTTGACCCATCGACTACCTCGAACTTCGCTGTCGCAACTTTTAAATGCCTGCGAGGTGTGTCAGTGCCGGATGCTCGCTGATCCGCCTATGTGCGCAGGAATCAATCAGAGATTTCATCGAAAACTTTCCTATTTTCATAATTCATTCACTTTCACGCACGATGAATCCTACGCCGGATTACACGGGAGGATAAAAGAAATCAAATGATACATCTCTTATGGATCGAACTCGCACTTTCAAAACAGTGCTCTCTCCACAGGCTTACAATTCAGACTTCGCTGGTTGATGCGAGGGATCTCTCAGAGAATATACGGGTGGATCAGCGAGACGCTTAGAAAGTCGCCACTTAAAATTCCAACTGGCCGTACTAATAGCATAATTACAACGACTATCTCCCATTTATTTCGATTAATAAGCTAGCAACAAATCCTTCCAGTTGGACTCTACGGATACATTGTAAGAGCGGGCGATTAAAGTGCGGGTTGGCCTGGAAATAAAAGGCTCGTTACAGGCCGCGTAACACCAGGATCGAGATAATAGAAGGATATCGGTTGAATGGGCTAGCACCTGCGAGAAAGTAAGGAGCGAGCCAGCTTGAAAGTATATATCTCTCACGTGTCGACTGTCAGCAGTCGGGTAAGTAGTTGATCCGATCGATTACCATTCTTCAACGAACAATAATCCTGCAAATAATTCTTCACCCTATAATTCACAACCACCACCTATGTTCTTACTATCCAAATACAAAGCTTTTCTCAACTTAACATCAGATTGAGAACCTTCCATCGAACTATCAAGAAGAAAACATTGCAACATTTCATCATCGAAGATGACCAAAAGGGGATCGGGAAATCTGTGCAAGCTCAGGTGAATGCGATGGTGAAGTTATCGGTGGGTGCGTGTACGATGTCAAACGGCTCGAGTGTTATAACAGGTTTAACTTAATTCCGTGAAAATATCGCGGCACCTTATCTGAGTGTGCCAGCGGCATTCTTTAATATGTAGAGACGGGAGAGCCGGCATGAGAGGCAAGCAGGCCAGCCAAGAAGCGAGCATGCGAGCAGAGCGTTAGGTGGAAGCGATTGCAAGCTGCGTATTAAAAGGACGGTGGGCGAGCAAACGGTTCTCTTCTCGGCGCGGTCAAACCACGTATCGCGCTCTTCATCTCGGTGTGACTTACGCTAATTGGCTTCTGAACGGTCCGATGGAAATTTATGGTAATACGACGGCTCGCCCGCGAGCCTCCTCTCTCGATGTACAGACACAGTGCAGAGACGCGCGCTCGTTCGCTCGCTCCCCATCTTTCCTACCAAGATCGGCACGCCTGTCTTTATGCACACACGTACTAAACGCTGATCAACCGGATCGAGTTCCGCCGCCAGACACAGCGCCCGCCGAGCATCGTCGTACACCTGATAACTGCGACGTTAAATAAAATTCGTCCCGGAGATATGACAGCCAGTTGCGGTGAACGTGAACTTGGCCATCGCCACCTTCGCAGCCTCCGCTACACTCGCATCTTGTTCCGACCTCTTCGACCACCTGCGCGTACCTTTATCTCCGCTTACATTCAATCTCAAATTGTCCCTAACAAAACATCTCATTTCTTCAACTTTTTTTCTTTACAAGTAATCACTGGAAAATACACGCTCAATATGACGCGTGGAAATCACGTAGGAGCCACTTCCTATCCATGTAACAGTTACTCGTAACGGTATCCGCAGTAGAGTCCCGCGCACAGTGTGCTTTCAATCGCATTACATAATGATTCCTCTGGAAGCTTGTTAATCATGTATCACATGATTCACGAGACGACAACGACGACGGCGATGCGAGGCGAAGAGGGCGGCAAGGGTTCTTGGCTATCTGTTACACTTTCCACAAGAGCGTCGCACAATAAGGGAGCAACGAGTAAACCGAACCGGCGAGCGCGCGAGATGTGGCTCTGCCGCTGGTGCTGCTGGTGCTGCTGGTGCTCACGACTTGACTTAATAGAACACATCTGTTGCATCCTATCTCCCGGCTCGCGTACGCCAGGCGACTCCTCCATTTTCTCCCGCTATCCCGACTAATTCCAAGAAGTCGGTAGGAGAGGGCCTAGTGAGATATCGAGGCTAACTACACACTTGCGTGCGAGCCTATCGATACGAATATTTCACCGGCTACCGTATGTGCATACACACATGTGCGCAGCACATCCCGGGCAACTGTATCCTACTCGGCTGGAGTCAAGAGATAAGTAAGCAGCAGCACTCCGCCTCGCATCTGGAGGTGCGAAGTCCAGCGTTGGTCTTCGTCGAGACTCTCTCTCTCTCTCTTTTCTCTTTCTCTCTGTCGGTTGTCTCTATGCGCATATTCCAGAGAAGCGAATGATCCACTGAAAACTAGATCCAGCAGCGGCTGAGCGGGGCTGATCGTTATAACGGTCTGGCATAGAAATTGCCGTGTGTACACCTTCCACGTGACAAGAGGACATTCATTACGCACTGGCGTCGCTCCTTGCTAATGACCGTTTCCCCACTGGAGAATTTCCGCGGAACCTCGTAGAAATCGAGGGACTCTCCATTCTCGACAAAGCGTTCGACATCCGCTACGCACACCGATTCCAGGTGTATGACAGATCCGAGTGACAGGTATCTCCCTGGGAGAATTTATCGGTATTTTTCCCTTCTAGTATCGCGGAGCGGTGTGCGCCAACTAACTAGACGAGTTTCACAGCGAACTCTCGAAAATGTTAATGTTTCGTTGGAATCTGGTTTACCGGACAGCGCTCGATTGCCGATTGGTACCGTTGGATATTCTCCCTGCTTGAAACGAAGCGTGTGAAGTTTTCGAGAAATGGAAATTTCACTGGGTGCTTGTTGGTTGGTTAATGGTGGAATAAAGTGGACAGCGAGAGGAAGCGCTTTCCACGTGGAAATTATGTTTGCACAGAAAATGGCACGCTTTCAGTGCGGCGAGTTTCCTCGCAAAATTAGCCGATGTAAATTTACGCGTTGGGATATGTCGTCTTGGTGATCCGCTGGAGATAAATTCGTGGTCTGCTGTTTAAAGAAAGTTACGCACTTGCCTGGCAGCTACTAATTCAAGCCTGTGTAATTAAAGGGAAATTGTATAATGGTAGCGCGCCGATGATGAACGCCCTGCGGACGTGCGACATTAGAAATCGATTATAGATTAGGTGACTTTCTATCGCTCCTCCCGCTCTGACCGGGATAATTAAGAATTTTATTCTACGCTCGATGCACTTACCGCCGCGACTTAGTATTAAAGAGCTTTAAGCGTGATTAGGGGTTTCCTTAAATATCCGAGTTCGCGTGGCTCTAAAAGCAGTGTAATTAAAATAGACCCGAGTAAAGGCTTGAACGAGGCTTTGGGTCAAAGTTCCTCTATATGTCGGCCTGTTCACGGCATGCTTGGTAGCAACGTCGACTAAAGTAGACGTTTCCCTAAAGCAGAGGCCTTCCCGATTGTCTCCGGGACGAGGACGCCGAGAGGCGGAAAGAGGCGGTGAAACCAGGCGTGTGCTGGTGGCTGTGCCGCGCTCCCTGACAAGCGCAACGACACAACCGACATTCCTTCGTCAATCGTTCGCAAACCGGTCGCCATAAATTCGCGCCAACATACACTCGCGACTGTCCTCTGGGTCCCCTTTTTCCACTTCTCCATCCTATCGCTGTATCCCCCCTCAACCCTGTCCCCCACACCTATTCTCAACATTTTCCCCTGTCCGACGAGGTCCGGACTGGTACTATTTAAAATTAGAATGCTCTACCAAAAGGGAACATTACACCTTGAATGAGAGATTTAATTTGCCAAAAAGACAAATTGGAACATTTAGAGAACTTGAATGAGTTTTCATTTGTAAGTAATAATTGATATCAAGTAGAAGTTGGGATCACCAGACATTGGTACTCGAGCACCCGACAAGGTCCCGTTTCTCTTTTGTGTCGCCAAAGTTCGAGCATTCTGACTCAGCATTGAAGAGAAGCAGCGAGAGACGGAGAATCCTTTTGTACGCGGCGAGTCAAAACGCATTGAAGAACGGGGCTGGTATAGTCGCGTTGAATTCAGTGGGTTAAAGCGTCTAGACAGAAACGTTCCCATTAAGCGACGGACGTCCAGACGCTCGTACAACCAAAGGTAACCGCGTCGTTTTCTAATTCTTTTCAAGCCGCGTCTGACACGGTGATCCGAGCGCGCGAGCACAACAAACGATAAATGTACACCGGAGAAGGAGGAAACCCGCGCGCGTTCACACGTTCTTCGCGCGAGCCGTGACTTACTTTATTCGCCCGGTTGCTCCACTTTTTCTCCGCCCTTTTACCCGAGCGTTTTCGAGCCAGCTATTTCGCTCTGTATCGCAATGTGTACCACAACCAGCGAAACCACCAAGTGGCATGAAGCAATTGGCGCGGCAATAGCGTGATCCCACGAACACATACTTCGGAAGTCACGACACTTCAGTGACTCGTGACTGAAACTCATCGCTCTGTTGAAGAACAGAGTAGATGGAAAACTAGGAGGGGATCGGGGAAACTGGTTTCACCCTAAGCCGAAGGTGGACAATAAGAGAGAGAAAGAGAGAGAAAGAGAGAGAAAGAGTGGGGGCCGCCGCCGGGTGCAGTTGGCTAGCAAGGAGAGCATTTGCGCAATCGAGCGAGTGGGTAAGTAAGTACAGCTCGGTGGCGGAGAGCGTGCAGGTGCAGAAGCGTGTGTTGCCGCGCAGTCTGGCAGGAGTGCGCGGTGTCTCTCGCGTGTCTTGAACCAGTTTCCAGGCTTTACGCGCTCTAAAGACACTGGCCCGAGAGACCACGGCCACCTCCAAGACAGACAACCACATCCTCCTCATGCCGGGAACGAGCGTAGCCAGCAGTAATTGCCGGCAACTTCGCTCGCGCGAAAGAAACTGCGAAAACTCGATGAATCAAGTGCCCCTTATTATCGTTCCGGGCAACCGCTCGATAACGAGACCAGTTTATTGAAACAAATAGTCACGCGCATAATTGTATCGACTGCAAATGATAGTGGGTTGGTTTTGCGCTTAAAGAAAGCATCGGCTTTCTTCTTTTCGCGTTACATTAGTGAAACGTTCCTGGAAGCGGTTATTAAATGGGAGGGACATCTCGATACGTGGAGAAGGTCGCATCATCGCAGAGTCTCGCCGTAAGGAAGAAGGCATCACGCGAGCGAGCGCGTCCGGTGAAGTCTTCATTTAGAAAGTTTCATTAAAGTGAAAGATGAACAGTGCGCGCGCCAACCGGCGTTAAGTATACTGAGGGGCAAATGTCCCGGTAATTGGACATGCGCTGCCTGTAATCACCGCTGTTTATCTGCCGGCAATATTAAGGAAACGGGAGCGCCGCCCTCGGCGGCTCCACCAATCGACAAGATCACCAATACCGAGGTTCCTTACGTACTTTAATTCCTACAATGTCACTCCCGTAATTCTGTCGGGTGACATTCGGCCTAAAGGTAATTGGCATTAAGGAGATCCAAGTGAGAATGGTAGAAAGTGCCGGAGAAGGAGTGCGAGTCGGCAATGTAATGAAAGGATACGTTTCTGATTTCGAGAAGCACCGCCGTGCCAAGAAGCAAATCGCTTTCGAGAATCGCGCACCGCGCACCCAAGTGGGCCACGAAAACATGTCGAGAGCGGAGGCACAATGATGCCCCCGTAAATCGTTCTCCTTCACTGAGAGAGACTCGCTCGCCGCGATTGCCGGAAATTGCTCGGCTTTACCTGGCGACGCCGTCTCACGTGCGAGTGCGTCCATACAACACACAACATCAACCAGAGAACACGAAGAGAGAATGCGAGACTGTTGGCGCCGAAAGTCCACACTGGCTGCGGAAGCGAGAGGTTTCCGCTCCACTGACAATTACAGGGGTGAAACGGCTTCCTCTCGCCTCTTGCGAAACAAGAAAGGTTCACTCTGGCAGCGAAAGTCTCTGATCATCATCGTCTCGATCATCATCACAGACGCTCTTGACCGTCGGCCTCAATATCATGGGAATCACGCTTCAGATTACTCGCTAGTCAAACAGAGATAATTCATAGAAATTCCGATGAATCGATTCAAGTGCTTTCGAGTGTCAATGCCAAATTGGAGAGCACTCAAAATGGATTGCATTCATTCAGATCGAAACATCGAGTGAAGGCCATGTTAATGATGATGAGAGACGCTTTATACAGGAATATGATGATGACTGTTGAATAAAATTGATCTTATGAAAGCAAAAGCCCCGTGGCTGACAATGTGCATGTTTAAAATATCTCGTCAAATCAGTCTCGTACATAGTCACGAAACATACTGATTAGATGATAGTGTGAATCAATGACATGTACCGCTCTACTGAATGAATGAGCTGGCTCGAGCATCTCTGGCATGCGAGGGACTCCATGCGGCGAGCTTTCGCTCTCGATGAAATCGAAATTTCAGTGACTGGCGTGCCGAACACGTGGAGAACGTTCATCGGAAGTCATGCGAATAGTTCCAATGACATCAGAATCGTCAACTACAATTTAAATCTATCCCATTCGAGTTAAATGAAGATGCACTTAATAAATGGGGAGTAATTAATCCGTCTTGTTTTAACATCGACCTTCGATGGTCTGTAATGACTGAGTCGATCGAAGTGCAAATAAATTGTTCCCTGGGATTTTACGAGTGCGATTGCGCGTGTGTATTCACCGCGAGGAAAAGTTTGTTTTTCCTTGAGAGTTACGGGAGGGCACGAATGCGCGGAGTAATCACGGAGAGGCTGAGCACGATAGTGAGCATTGTAATCCTCAGGGACGAGCGAGAATCAATCGGCCTTCGCACGGAAGTGGGTCAATGCGACAACGAAATAGTACCTAATGTACTCGCTACTATAACCGGAACGAATTGCTATACCATGTTTAACCCTCCGTGAACCAGGTGACGAACCATACACGTTGTGAAGCGTGTGGGCTCCATTTTAGTTCAAACATGTACGCATATCATTTGAATCGAATTAAAATAATCATTCGTCACCATTATAATAAATAAACGATTTATTATAAACAACAGAGAGATAAAAACTCTGTCAATTTCTACTGTAGAAATCAGACCACTTGTAGTTTTAAAACTGTTCAAGTTAATTTAATTACACAGTTATACAGAGAGTTAAACATTCCATTTCGATCTCGTGATTTGCGTAGCGAGCAACAAAGTGAATTCACGCACGCGTGACCCTGAGAAAAGTTGTTGAAAAAAGCTTGCTGAAAAGGTAGACTTTTACACGGGATCATTGGCACAGAAGAGCGAGCATGAGAGAAAGAGAGACTCCGGGTACAAGTTAATCCCATAAACGCTTGATCGTGCTTTCTCTCCATCTAAGGAGGCGCGCTCGAAAAATGTGGCGGTGCTCGCCGTTTTTTCCTTTTTTTTGCCAGATCGTGGTTTACACGACCGTCCGCTTGCCGCTGATATTCTCTATTTATCAGGCTGACTATGGGCGACCGGACGTAACGCGATCGTCCCCGACTTCCGGGGAGAGCACTCCGACTAGAATTCGAATCAAGTTCCACCGCTCGTACACCACAATTTCGTTCCAACAATTCACTTCGAGTCACTAATAACTTGGCTAGAAAATATGTATCCAAAATTAAACGCCTTAAATCTGATTTTATTTATTATATTACTGACAATGCTCGAACTAATCAAATATTTTACTATTACAATTTTCAATCAATAAACTACGAAAATAAATCGCACGATCGAATGCCATGGTACAACGTCACTGACAAAGGGTTAATAAAATCGGAATTGGATCTGTTTCTTAGTAATACTCGTCGGTCGGTCGAAGTTCTTGTAAACGGACAATCGATTCGGATGGCTTTCAAGTGAGTGGCCGTCAGCCGATGAAACGCGATACCGTTTGAAGGTACTTCCGCGATCGATCGGGCACTTCGCCATGTCAGATTATGCGAATCGATGCTGCCCGCGATCCTCTTATTGCCGGCTCATTGGCAGCTCAATAAGAAGGCAGGTATGTATCGCGTACCGCCATGATTTCAATCGTAGTGCGAGCGTGCGAGCGAGAGAGCTCTTCCTCTCTGCCTTTGTGCGATCATTATGATGCTGGCTGCGTGAATGGAGCAATGCAACGAGATCTCATCCCTCCCATTAATCCCCCTGATCTTAATCTCACTCTTAAGACCGCGGTAATTGATTCAAACAAGACCAAGTATATTTTCTCATAAAATAACCACCCTCCATTCATACAAAGTATTACTCATGATTTGAAATGAATAGCAAACTTCAGATTTAAGTCAAGAAACTTAACATAGTATATGTTATGAAACTTCAAAACTGAAACTAATAAGATGAAATTACCTAAACAGGTACTAATTGCTAATGACTAGCATGTCTGTGAATCTCAACTGACTAGACCCAATATTTTACAAACGTATTAAGTATGAATAAAAGATCTTTTAAAAACGGAATCAATACAATTGGAATGAAATGAAGGTGTTTCGAAGGGGGGGTCGAAAGATTTCATGAGGTTTCCAAGAAGCGGGTTAAAGAAGACCGGCTTCTAATACCGGGCGGTTTCACTCCTGCTGGCATCGAAGAGGACTTGTACTCTTAGGGTTCTCTAGTGCGCAGCTACGATAAATGGGTGGTTGGACGGGCGCGAGCCGCTGCCGAGAATAACACACACGTAAAGCTGCCTCTCCATTTCCCGAGCGAGGAATTAATGAGGACTCTTCTCTCGGGAAGGCTACTCTCTGCCCATATCGACACTCTCCGCGCCGGTGTTACAGGCTCTCCCCGGCAGTCGTAACATTCCGAGGCAATTAACTTCGAGGCTCACTCCGATCACGTGACGCTCATTAATTGTTATTCTAGGGGCCGGCTCTAACCGCTCGTTGTAAGAATAGCCGCAGGCGCCTTCGTAGCGTGCATAACAATGCCCATATGGGCGAGAACGTGTCGCCAGATAAGAGGATCGAATCGAACGCCGATATATCGGCTCCGATACCTTCGGGAAAGTGTCTACAACCATGTAGCCAATATCGTAAAACATTCTGGCGCACGGAAAGACTAAAAGAAACGTCCGTGAGAAAATGGTACTCGAGTGATCCGAGTTTCCTGTCGCCCGGTAGAGATCGAGTGTCCGAAAGAATCGAGTGAAAATAATTGACTAGGAATACGCGAGGATTGGGTGACAGCGCGCGCATAACTGACCGGATTATATTATGCTAGCGATTACGGGCGATCGTTCCTCTTACATAAATTAATAGTTACAAAACCCTCTTCAGGAAACGCTCGCCGACACACGCAGGTGCACACATCGGTGTGTGTGCTCACAAAGCGAGCCAGTTGAATAATTTCGTTTGCGTAAGTTCGGCAGAGAGTCGATCGTTCGAGAGCGTCCAAGGATGATTGCCTCCTATCGCGATAGAGCCCCTCCCCGTTTCTAATCCTCTTTCTCCGAGCAGGACAAAGCTTTCGTCTCGAGGGAATGGAACGGCTCAGCCGCAAAGACCCTTCCCTTCCCTTCCCTTTTCAGGGCGAAAATAAAGATGGTTCTACTTCAAGAAACGCGTTCGGTATTCAGACATAAAATCGTCCGCGATCCTGCGGAAGTTCTTTCGGGGAACGTGCTCCTTGAAAGAAGGCACGGACCCGACTCCTTCCAGGAAAGGTAAAAGTGTGCACTCGTCCTTGTCGCCGCGTCACATCACTACCATTCCTGATCCGCTCTGGCATTTCCGCTCCCTCGACCTGTTCGAACATCTAGCGGCTACCTAGCGAGAGCTTTGGAAAAGACGAAAGGAAACTCGTTCCAAGAGTCTCGTCGCCGGACGCTCAGCCAAGAAAATACTACGCGGAGATGCAAAGGAAGCGTCTAAGGTTTCAATCGAGTCGCACGCGGCTCGAAGATAATAAAAAGAAATTAGCGAAGAAAATTCCGATCGACTTAGAGCCGATGCCTTTCCTTTTCGCGTCTCGTTTCGAGCGTCAAACTGAGAGGCTGAGAAGGCTCGTTCATCGAGCGATCAACACACAGAGTGCGCATTCAAGGGAGCAGCCGGGCAAGGAGAATTTTATCTCGCGAGAAATCCCCTGATAAATGGACGACCGGACAACGCGAGCGTTGAAGGCGTTTCAGCGGAGCGAAAGGGCTCGGGGAGGCCGAGCGAGATGCGCCAAGGAAGCAAGGATAATTCAACTCACGCTCTTGCTGTGGCTGGTACTGTGCTGCGTATGGTGCGTGTCGATCTTCATGTTGGCACAACGATTGAGAGCGTGCAATCGTCGGAAAAGACTCTGGAGCGAGTCCGCCTCGAGGAAGGGGTGGTCCTTCGCCACACCGGAAACATCTATCGGGAACTGATAATCTGTAATCATAGGAAAACATCGTTAACCCCGGCGGAAATCCCTCACAATTTGCGCAGGCTTATCCTAGGGACTTTAAACGTCCCCTGATATCAGCGGTCGCACGGCAAAACTCTCACAGATATCCTTGTCAAAGAGAACTTTTTCCCGCGGGAGAAAACTTAGCAGTTCGATTGAGTCTCTTCAGTTTTGGTAACTGAATATTAATACTGCAATTGTCAAGAGTGACAGCCGTGTGAATTGGTTCCTCACAGCACTGTCGCTTTCACCTGACTGACAATGAACTTAGGCGAGCACTGTCAGCCAAGGACTTAGAGGCAGTCGGCCTGCTTGGCAATGGGGAGTTTTATGGGCCCATCGACTTTTGCCAGAGAGATTAATGCTTCGAGGTTCCAAGTTGACACGGTACCTGACCCATTCACAGGCCGAGTTTGCGGATACCTAACAATTGAACCACGCTGATGAACCACCAGGCAATAAACGGGACCCGTTGAATATACACCGAAGGTTTCGTGTTTTGACTGTTTGCTGATTAGTGCCGTGAGCTTAGCCCCAGGGTGCGCCCAAATTACTATATGGCATCCATACATCGGAGAAACCGATCCTAAAAGCCCTCTCTCTCCTTTTACCCCCTCTTTCTGAAATAGGTTTGTAATCTTAATTATCGTGCATCGTTGTGAAATGAGAAGGGTTTCGCTGTTCCAGCGGCTAGAATTCGATCCTATCGTCGAGTGGATTTTGCTGGAGGCTAACTTGGCGCCACAAAACATTCTTATTATTACTTGTGCGCTGCATATGTGTGAAATCTTGAGAATGGAATAAAGAGACATTTTTCGATCCCAAGATTTATGATCTGCCTTTGCCCCTTGGGAATTACCTTCTCTTAATTCCTATCTGGTAATTAAGAATCCGAATGGTATGCTGTATGGCATTCCTCGGGTTTTTAATGGAAATTATGGGAATCGCGTTAGAAGAAGAATTTGGATGGGATGAGCTAAGAGTACAGGCTTTTCCCGAAGGCTACACAACTTGTGGAGAGGTTCACACGAACATAAAGGGCGCGAAGGCACAAAGTCTTCGAGTAAAGCTGCTCCGAAGTCCATTCTACACGAAACACGAATTCCTTCGAATAACGTGTCTGGCAGCATCCTCTTTATCTCGCACTTATCACCTCTTTCACGGTGTCTCCGTGGTAAAAGTCACGTCAAAAGTGACATCACTTCTCTTTCGTTCTTTCGCGACTGTTTCACCGATCAGTCTTCATCTTTGAGCTTTGTTGTGTGAACTGCTCGAAAGTCCTCGTGCTATGTTATAACCTTCCATCCCCGAATACTCCCTGCGAGAGATACGGATGCTTTCCATCACGACTTGCGCAACTGCGACCTAGATCTTGTGAGCCAGATCTTGGATCTATCATCCGAGCGTCCAGCATCGATCGCTTGGATCGCTCTATAAGCAGGAATGAATGAAACTCATTTTTGAAGAATGGAAAGCCATTTTTCTAACATCTTTATCTCGAACACTCCGATTTATATTGTCACGTTTCTGATGCAATGGACCACCTAGTGTAATAGAATTAGGATCGAGAATTTATTACTAGGACGCTTCAATTTGTAGAGTTCGTAAAGCTGTAGATATAATTTCGAATAACAATCTCGATTTATTAGTACCAAGAGCGTTCGGTGGCGCTCGGTGGGAAAGTGTTCGCCGCTCTTTGGAGGATTGCAACAGGAACGATGGGAGATAGTGAATCGATATTCGAACGAAGCAACGAGAGCACAACAACGAGCTGGACTCGACGCTGGTCTTACCGGATTAGGTACTACACTTTATTAGATTTATGATGCGGCTCGTGCCTAACGGTATCGATGGCGCAAATGCCCATTCCTGCTAATGCAATGGCCACTTGGCCTGTCACTGCGAGGAGCAGCGCGATATTAAAATGACGAGGTTGAAAATTGCCCGATGGAAGACAGTGCTGTCTAATGGTGCGCTGGGTGGATTTTTGCGGAATCTAATGCTTCGCCGATACGCCTTAATGGGAACAAACAGGTTTCCATGAAAGCATAACGAACGGCTGGCATTCCGAAGTGAGTGCTCAGCAACAAAATCCTTTGGCGATGAGTCTCGTACTGGGCGAGCGATCGATTAGCGCTAACGATTGCCGATTAGCTGCTCGGGCTTCCTGGATGTACTAATTACCAGCGATACTCCAACTAGACTGCCAACCAAGCACAACTACATCTTTAGCTCTCTCGCGTCGAAATCAACACGTACGTCCTGTTTTCCAACTCCCGAAGAATGGGACCAAACTTTTATGGATTAGCTTGCTTTTGGGGCCAAGCTATTTTTACCAACGACCGATCCAAATCGGTCGGCATTCTCTGATAACGAGTGGCAGTCTCTCACGATGACTAGCATGGCGAATGGCAGTCGATCGCGCCCTGGTCGTCCGTGTTCTCGGAACAGTCGGAAAAGTAGTACGGCTAAAGATAGAGGTGGGCTTCGATAAAAATCGCCACGCTTCTTCTGCCAGGCGAAAGCCCGCACTTCCTGGTAGCTGTTTGGAACTTTATGTGGCTATATTTGCTTACGAATAATGGAAATAGATCGTCGGCAGGAGTCAGTGGATTAAAAATCAGTTCATATCGACATTGATCTTTCGATTGATCTTCGAAACTTTGTAGAGCGCAAAGGGTATGTTGTTCACCGGAGATTAGTCAAGTACGGTGCAATAAAACTTGTCAAAGCATTTCGTAGCTTGAAAGTCTCTGAAGAGGAGAGGATTCTGTACTTGAAGGATTGGCCGGCGTGTGTATTCGATCGTGTGCTATTGCTATCGTATTTATATCGCGGCCCGTGCCGCCCGAGACATGGAGTTCAACTGGGTCAATTAGCTACTATTCATAGTTCTGCCTTCGATCCGCCGGGAAACCGAGCGAGAGTTATGATCGGCGTCGCCTGCTCTTTCTCTGTCCGCCCTTCGGATCTCCAGGACATGTAGGTTTGTCCTGAGAGGCACGCGTTTTGTTCTGCTCGAGGAGACAGCGAGTGTTGTTGTCGAGTCGATTTGCGTCAGAGCTACGACCAGATTTTCTCACGCAATCGTACCGACCCTTCCATTAGCGACTAATGCGATCGATATCTTTTTGCACTAACTCTCCGAGGAACCAGTAAATCGAGAAAAATAGGTCGTAGAAAATTTCGATCCACTCACAGGCTAGCCTGGATTCTGAGTCATACGAAGGAGGAAGTGAGGACTAGAAAAAAATGAAAATCGAAAAGGCAATCAGGCGAGAAGAAGGCGTGCGTGTGGCGCAAGTGTGGCTGGTTGGCGGCATTCCTGCGGTAAAGGTAAAGCCTTCTATTTAGTGTACTTGCGCCATTCTTTCCTCTGAATTTGGCATCTGGGTTGCCGAGCGACAAGCTGCAACGTGTGCCAGCTGCACGCTGACCGCTGCTGCACGTCGGCCCGAAGCCAGCCGTTTATTTACATGTTGATTACATCCTTAAACGGGACACACTCGATCGCCCGCGATTAACATGACGGCGATCGAGGGATAAAATCGATTACGAGTATGCCAGACTGGAATTTCTCCCTAGGTTACTAAGGTCTCATCCAAATCATAAATTTCCAACGGTCTAAAACACCTCGAATTCCAAATAAACAAATCTAGTATCACAAACAGGTGTATGTGAATTCTATGAATCCTTTGAATTATGGAAATGTATTATCAAGGATATCAGAAGTGAGTGGAAATTGGGGGAGGCTGTCAGCCGAATTTACCGATCAGAATTCAATCGGTCGTGAAGAGAATGTGTGTATGTGTGTATGTGTGTGTCTGGCAGGCATTGCTCTGCGGTTAGGGTAGAGAACCTGTTATTTAGTGAAGTTGCGCCATAGCTTCGACCGCTTTTGGCATCTGGGTCGACGGGCAACGCCAGGACTGCAGTGTCGCATGTCCAGCTGCATTGCGCTGGACATGTTTACGACCGTTGGCGAGCCCCGCTCGGTAGCTGCCCTCCGACTGACTCACCTAATGCGAACCTCGTGAGTCTCCTACCATCTACTGCCACTGAACATCCTCGACACCTCGTGTTCCTAGCTATCTTCGACTCCTTACTGATTTTTTACAACTTCCTTTGACACTCCTCCAACTCCTGCGATTAAATCGACATTGGAATCACTGTCTGTTCATGTGCAAAGTTCCATCGTTTAATTATTTATTAATCCTGATTAATCCTGTAAATTCTCGAATGATTATCGTCCAAATCCTGTGGCTTTGGTTTTCATGAAATATTCGACGGACCTCTAACCACTCGCTTGATTCTCGCGATCGGCTCGCCCGATAGGCATTAGTTAATCATCTAATTACAGTAAAGGTTGCCGCGTTAATGAATCAAATGGAATCTCCGCGGACTGCAACGGCCGCTGTAATTAATGGGAATTGGAAAGCCGATTCTAGATAGGCCGACGGAGAGCCCGCGTACGATTAACTCAACTTCGCTTTTGCGCCCATAAACTAAAGCGTTCGTTCTCCGCTCGAGACTTTTCTCTCCCAACTTCTTGGAATATCGAGCGTGCTACGATCTTTGCTTTAGCACTGATCGAGTAGCCCTGAATTACGGCTTATTGTCGAGGCGCATATCGCCAAGCACTATTAATTGACACGTCCTGTTCGATGCCGAGTGATCGCCGGCACGAAACAGTTCTCACAGTTTAGAGAGAAATAATTACCCACTTATCGACACGGCATCTCGAACTCAAGCGTGCGATCGTTATTTAAAAGGCGGCTCGGCTTGTAACGAGCTAACTGGACTATTCATTTACGCGTTTGCGTAACGAGCGGGTGAACGTCCGCGTCCTACAAGTGTTGGACCCTTCACTCCGGGTGAACGAGGCGTGCCAGTTCGTGTCGATAGTTTCGATTTCAAATCAAGTATGAGTGAGATATCGACTGGATTAATAGAGATCGACCCTTGACACTGACTCCAATATGTCACGCTCCCGTGTAACCGACGCAACAACCCAGCATTCAAGTCTAATTCCTGCATTCGCAATTAATGGAAACGTCGGGTCAGGCGCGCACGGTTCGTCTATTTTAAGAGATTTTACGACTCGATCTCGATTTAACATCACCGTTGAGCACTCCGCTGTGCCTTGAACTCTTAGCATCACTCGAGAGACTTTTTCCGCCACGTCTGAGTGAATCTATTTATTCCATTCGAAGTCTGCCAGCCGAATGAAGAGAGCGTGAAATTATGAGGGACTCTTGAACATCCTAAAGGACGATCATCAACTGAGACAGTTCGAGTTCGAAGACTCATCCTGCCCCGAAGGGATTATCGGCTATCTCTCAGAAGTGTGCCTTTCGAATTTCGTCCTGGGCACACACACTCGGCTTAAGTGCGAGAGTACAACATAAGAGATAAGGTACGACATAATCGTGCGAGGCTTCTCGTCGAGAGAGGCTCGAAGGTAACGGCATCGGATTTTTGCAAGGAAGCCAGAATCCCACGAAGAAGAAGCCGAAGATGGACGTTCGTCTCACGCTCTTGACGTTCACGAAACAAAGAATCTACTTAGTGGAGCATTTTGCAAATCTATCCTTCAACCTGTCGCGATATGAAGTTCGGTGCTTCGATCATAGCGCCCCATCAGTTCTCACGAGGAATATCACCATCAACTGGATCTTCTTCCATGGAACGCGCGCCATCGTTAGATGGGATCGCTGTGAATTTCGATACCTCCTTTATATATAGCACTGACGCTCGCAGCATCCACCTTGGATGCACCTGTGCGTATCGCTACACGGAAGGCTGACACCATGACTATGATCATCCTGTCTGGATTGATCCTTGTTCTCTCCAAGGTCGTTCTCACCGCTCGAAAACGTATGACCGTGATCTTGATTCGGGACGTGTTTTTTTGTGTTATCTACTTTGTGAGTTCTTTCTCAAAGAATTCGTAATGAAAAGAAAATGCGAAAAGATTCGCAATGTTGTTGGGTTGTTCTTTTTGTATTTACAATTACAAATGTTGGGTCCAATATAGTCAGAGAATGATAATAAATAAATACTACTCATCTTTTTGTATAGTGACAATGAAATATAATAAATAACAGCTCTTATTATAAGAACACTTTGACCCTCACCGTTGCTCTCGATTTCACAGGCTAACTAATGGGATACGACGATTGGAGGAGATCGAAACTAGTAAATCGTGGGATCCAAGTGCAGGAGAGTTTTTCGAGGGCGTCTGGCAGCTCTCCCGGATTTACCTCGTCGCCCACGCGCATAATGGAGCGAAAGACGTCGCCGTGGTCGCGCGGCACTCTGCTCTCAAGTTAGAGATGATTTCACTGGTAATTGTTGAGCCGTGGGCAATCTAATTACCGTAAGTCGTGCGCGTCCCGGCTGATTGCGACAAACCGGCTTCCCCCGGCTGCGTATCGCACCCACTCGCTTTCCTATAACCCGACTCTGACTCTCTTCACACACACACACATACGCATATCCTCTGGTCTAGCAAGATCCAAGAAGAGCACTCAACATTTCCGTAAAGTTAATGACTGTTTCACAAAAGTCCCACGATAACGATCGCGCGATAAGATCCAGCGACTTTTTCGCCAGCCACCCACTCTTATCGTGTCTGAGTCGTCGTCGCGAAGTCTGTTATAACCCAACTATCTTCGCAAAATATTCCCTCAGTCAATCAAACTTCCCACGCAAGAGGTAATCGAGATAAATGATAGTGCACTATTTTTATTTTTCAACCGGATGCATCGAGCTCAAATGTATCTTTTTCGATGATAACAAATAGTGTATTATTCGAACTAGTTGAAGTTATCTGAATCAATCTAGCGAAACTAATAGAGATCGTTATTTTCATTGAGGACACCAATGTTTCCAAGTCGACTTATTCGTAGTTTTACGATAGGCGATCGATAGGCGATCCAAAAATAGCCGTGGAAAACAAACGCCGCTAACGAAGGAGCAGTTATCGAGGAGGACTGGTCAAATAGAGAGAGGGAGAAAAGAGAGGTAGGTATCAATAAGGCTGGCGCTGCTGCTGGGAGGCATAAACGGTCGGCGCGGCGATAGTAATACCGGGCGCCAGGGATCGGAGGTGGTAAGAGGGCGCTAGGTAATCGACAAAAGAGAGATATCAAAGAGCGGAGGTGTCGAATAAAAGGTAGGGGAGCTCGTTCGGCAAATAAATCGAGCTACTAGTAAAAGTGTCCGACAGTTTGTCAAGCAGTATACGTGCTCTATTTACCTTTCATGTCTCCCGTCTGACACCGGCGACACATTCGTGCGACAGCGGGCTTCTTCCCGATCCTCTCACAGCCCTTTTTCCGCTCCCTCACTGTCTCTCTTTCTTTCTCTCTCTCTTTCTCTCTCTCTTCTCTTACAAACGCGTGAACGTGGAGAATCCAAGTTGACTCATGGCCACCACGTACTATGCTGCTTGCCAATCATTCACCAGCACTCACTCCCTCTTTATCTGTCGCCTAATCCTCAGTGGAGTTATCACTCCGATACCGGAACTTCCAAGCAAAGCCATGCAGCTCTCGGTGCACTCGAGTGTTTAAAGTTTACTTCCGTCGACACGGTGCCTCGGTTTCCTCACGCGCTCTCCTCTGCTCATAGTCGAGAACCTTCGAACTTGAAAGGAAATGCGTTTCCAGATTCCCTGGAGAATTCCTCTTGGCTGGAAGATCGACTCTCGATCAGGTATGCGGCACCACTGAAGAGCGAGCACTTGGTTTCCACGGCGGACACGCGTTCCACCTGTTTGCTCCGGTGTCTGAGAGGTGTGCGCACCGCACAGGAAGTGGGTACCAGAGGATTCACGCGCAAGAGAGCGACGTCAGGCCTCGGTGAGGAATTCGCACTGGGAGATGCGAAGCGAGTGTCTCGCGTTCGCTGCTTTCCAGCAAAGTTCCTTCGATGCCAGCGTGAACCACGGACTTCCCTCGACTCATGTTCGCGATAAACTATCCTTGCTAATTCTCAGCACACTCAACGCACCAACCACACAAAGAAAGCATACGAGCAACAATTCATACAGTTAATCACCGAGGCGAATCTCCGGGTGAAATATCCCGCTCGATTGTTGGCAGGTGGATGAGCGAGTAATGTACGTAGTATCGAAGGTGAAGTCCTTGGTGCTCCAGTCGTCAATGAATTCAGAGTAGACCGACCCCCAAGGTTCACCAGTCGCAACTGGTTACCGGAAGTCCGTATCGTTCTACTCTTTCGATCACTCGACACTTCGTACACGCGCGATATTTACTCTCTTCACACACAATGTTTTTCCCGCCCAATGAATCAGTTCAATAATAAAAATCAATTATTATGACTGCAATTTCAATGGGTAGAATTTATTGAGAATGAATTGCGTAGAATTTCAAAGATTGTTGATGATTCGACGATCGAATCGACGATTGTCTAAGATTCTCTAAGAGTGCAGAAGTACTCTGAAAGCGAACTCGGCGCGGGAGAGCGTAGCGGCTGCAGCGCCGGTTGCCAGTGGACTAGCGGTCGTCGGCGCGTACCAGTCCTATAGAAGAGGACCTCGCGCCACGAAGAAACTACGGCTCGAAACGCGCGCGACTTTCGTGGAGGGGACTCGTACCCGTGGGGCAGCTGTCCGGAGGTTGCCGCGCGGGGGCGGAGGTGTACCGCGTACACCAAGCCACAGAAATGTTGTCGGCATCCCCGCCAGAGTCCCTCATCGCATCATCAATCTCAACGAGATCTGGGTTAATGATTTTTTTTGCCCGAAATTCGACGATTTTTCTGTCGCTTTACTTAGACTTCCTTGTAACTTGGCTGACTTCGACTTCCAGTAAGATTGCTGACGTTTCGATGAGGGAAAACTTGGGTGGAAATAGTTGGAATCATGATAGTTCGACGAAGTTTATCTAGTTTGATGGAAAAATTGTTATCGTTGGAAGTAGTTGTATGATAGTGGAAGGAAACGATGAGGAAGAGTATGGAAGTCGTTTCTGTAGCTCGCTGTACAAATCTCCAGGAATATGCAGTTGAGGAGGTGGTGGGGCAGGACTGAGTATCCTGCGGAGGGCACGGAAGGGCGTTGCAACTAGAGGGGCAGATGCGACCGATGCATTTCACGGGTGCATGCCCTGCACTCGACTTCGTTCTGCGAGACAGGGAATTGCGAGGAAAATGTAATTGCTTGAATGGATTCCTTGAATTGTAAATCTTAACTCTCGTTTCCTTAAATCTTACCCACTCAGACTACATTCAAACTACATAGAACTATTACTTCCAATGTTCTCTATTTCACGAATAAAAATTCTAAAAAATTTGCATATATGCAAATACGTATGAAATATCTAATATAAAAATGATAGTCGAGTAAAGTATTTGAAATAATCGAATGCAGAACATGTGCGACACTCAACAGCCTGTACTTCCACGTGCCAGAGGCCAGCTGTCGCGATGTATCAACCGGAAACGCCTGGTAATCCAACTGGCCAACCCTTTGCATTCGAATTGTAATAGCTTCCAAACAAAATGCGACAGTCACTTTCACGGCGAGCATCCCAAACATCTCGACCTTCGTCAGCTGTCCGGAAAGTGTTATCGCGAAGAGGAAAGCTATGAAAATCTGTACTGCATCTTCATCGGGTAATCCCAGCTACCCGTTACTTCTGTCTCCCTCGAGCTTGGCATTTCCAGTTACATCGGAACGCGCGCTGTTTGTGTTTACCGCACGTGGGTGAACAAATCCGGTCTGACTAGTAAGTGCGCGCCGAAGGAGCACTTGTAGTCAGGGATAACCCATTGCACTCTGTCCCTATTTTCTAATGCAAATCCCCGCCATTCCCCGGCGGCACATGGGCGCGTGTGTGTCAGATCTTCTCGCACAGAAGACACGAATAAATTTGTTAGCAGTCCATTGGACCAAGATATCTTCATCGATTCAGCTATGTCCGAACATGGATAGAAATTCGCCGAGTGAAAGAATCGACAGTCTTTTGAATCTTCCCCAAAAAAATTCGTATTACCAAAGGCAAAGTAGGTGATTGAAAAATACAGGAACGAAGTTAGCAGCCGCTCATCCATAAATTCGAGTCGAGTGCGAGTTCGAGCGGAGGACAAATTTCGTTTCCACGAAAAGCCGGTGGGAGATCGGCATCGATAGGCGACGGATAGCGATATGCATTCAGCATTCGAGAGGAAGGCGTGCGCGCGCGCGCGCGCGAGCGGGAGGAGGACCCATCAGGTCATCCTGATGCGAGGAGATGTTGCGATAACGGGCTCCATTGTTAGTTCACAGCACGTCTCGGTGATCGATGGTCTCTAAAGATCGAGCGTGTCCACAGCCGCGACCTGGGAAGCTGCGATCTTTCGCGGCGAGCGGCGCGAAGGTGCCGATTAGATGATTTACATCACGAGGACCTTGATTTCGTAGCTCGGCCTGAACAAGCGTGTCCATTCGCTCTCGAATCTAAGCTTTTGATCGACGAGGTTCGATTAGTCAGTGTAGACTGTGTGTACCGTGTATACTCGCGCGAGTATTCTTTCCCGGGGCGTCTTGTCCCTCATTGGATTGATTCATAATCGGTGATTTGGAGAGCGCGCGCGCGCGCACCGGCGCAAGTCTATGGGGAATGTTGAAATTAGAAAGCGAACGCGCCGCGGTGTGATATTAATTCGCCGCGCCGCCGCTCGCCGATGAAAAACGAAAGCGATTCCAGGTGGTTTGGTAATCGGGCCGGGGGAGCTTCCCTACCGTCGTAGAAAGTCCTCCTCTCTCTCTTTCTAGCTGTCTCCCTGTAACATTAATCTAACGCCGCTGGATCGATCGAGAATACGATACCAATTGTCCTCCGATAACAACTTTCGAGCGGCAAGCTCATCGCGCGCCTATTATACTTCCAACAACTTTGTCCCACCTATCCCGCTGACACACATTCCCTTCGTCCCGGAAACCGACTGATCGAGCTTTCCTCTTACCAGCTTTTTCTATGTTACGTGAATTTTAGTTGAAGCAATGACGAAGTTCCAAGGAAAGGTTAACAAGAATCGTCGAAAAACTCGGTGACAAGTTTAGAACAAATGAGACACGTACTAGGAAGTTGGTTAAACTCCTCTGAAAAGGAGGGAAAAGTCTTTTCTCAAAATTGAACTGAGCTGACTTAAAACAAGGGAATTTAAGAGGGACGTGAGGCAAGTTTAACAGTAGTTTCAAAGAAAATTTTCCGAGAAACATGAAGACAAGTTGAAACTTTCTGAAAGGAAGTAAGATGACTCGAATCAAGGCAATTTTAGACACACTCAAGGGTAGTTTGAGACATCGAAGATGCTAGTCAATAACCCCCACGATGATTCTCGCGAAGGCGTCGTTGGGACGCGTCGGGATGATCGCGTAGGCGCGGGGACGATGTCTAGCAGGCCCTAATGATCATTGGGGTATCAGCGACGTCCGAGGACTACTTGGAAAAGCAGGCCAGATCCGATCGACCTCCAAGAAGTAGTCGGCTTCTTCGCCTCTGGAGAAGCGGCAGCTGCTGAACACGTCCGCGTAAATTTCGCGCTCCATCGGCGTCGCGACGAACGCGTACACCGCGTATGCATGTGCACCTAGATGTAGCAGAGGGTGGAGGAGAGCGTATGAGCGACGCTCCTAAGAAGCGTCTGACTTTGTGAAGGAGCCGTCTCGTCGGAAAGTGCGATATTCATGCCTTCTTCTTAAGAGTACGCGAAAGAGAAAAAGAGAGAAGGAAGACGACGATTAATCCCGGCCCACATGCGAAGATCGACAAAGACACCCAGAAGGCTCGTAGCTTTGCCGAAGGCCGAGAAACCTTGGATGATTTACTTCACCTCATCGGATAACTGATACTTTTGATGACATGACCACCGCGTTGAGTATAGCTCGACTTGTAAGGTCTACATTTCCATTGGATCATCATCGGGAAATACTGTCTTCAGCTGTCTCGATCTTGACATCCGTATAACTAAGAGACTTCTTTTTACTAATTCGCTCGTGGAGATGACTCGAGCCCGTCGTGAATCATCGTAGTTTAGTCAGTTCCAGTGGTAAGTTGTGGGACTAGGAAGTCGAAGCTCCAAAGCCAGGCTATTCTGAACGGGAGGAAGTAAATAGGTGCTCCTAGAATCCGAACACTTCCACCAACGCCTGAGAGAGATCCGCCTCTTTCTCTTATTAATCCCACTGCTATCTGCCGGAAGTGTCACTAATTAACTGCGCCGGACTAGTCCTCATGATTTTATAGGAAGGCATGGATTTGCCGTGATATCTCTCCGCGTGTAAACAAGCGCGGGATCTGAGCGAGCGAGCGGTAGTGAATCGACGACAGACTCGTTCGGCGAGGAGGCGTATGAGGAATCGCGTTGATTTATAAGCGTATTTTGGTAGCCATTGATTACGTGGCGTGACGCGCGATTTTCACGACAACGAACCATCTCGAGGAGAGGGAGGAACAAGATAGTGGAGGCCACCTACCGCGAGAATTTCGTGGAAAAGTGATCTTTCTACGTTGTGGTGAATTTCATTTTCCAGTGTCTTCATTGAAAAGGGCAGAGTTTCTTATACTCTCTCTTTTTCTCTCCATGGTATCCCGTGGACAGTAATAATTCTCTGGGCGGCTTTCGCTGAACTTTCAGCACTGTCCTCAAGCGGGCGAGAAGGAAATCGCAATGATAGCTCGGTGCCCGGAACCGCCGGGTAAATAGCCGATCGAACCCTGCCATTAACGCGCCACCAAACCCATTCTTATCCTCTGGATTACCATTATCCCGCTGGCAACCTGTCCAATATTAAGTGTCCGAGCGTTTACGTATTGCGCACTTAACAGTTGGCCCGTCGAAGACCGCACTTTCATCGCGTTGGAGAGTTCTGTGGTAAACCATCTACGAGCAGCTAACAAAAGGTTGCTTCGTGGAAAAGCGTGTCTTCCCATCGAAATGTAACAGTCCGACTGCAACTGTTGCAAGCAATGATTTCACTCAACTAGTACGCCAGAAAAGCATCCGACAGTTCGTAGAACTGCAATGGAAACGTTGGGAAATGTACATTTGGACTGGTAAAATATTGGCTGTCGATTTCGGAGCAATTGGAATTCTTGTTAAATGAGAGAATTGCTAATGGCTCATGTTCTTTGGGGAATATCTACTGGGAGATGACGATCTGGAGCAGCTGTGGCGTGCGTCAGTGCACCGAAGGTTAAACAGTAATTTCCCTGCAGGATACGAGCGAGAGAGAGTCCATCCTTTGTACTACGCCAGGACAACGGACACGTGACGTGGGAGGACGGAACAGCCGTTTATCCAGGTGCAGTTGCAGCACTGGCAATGCATTCGCACTTGGCTCACCCCCAACAGATGTGTCAAAGACCCTTCTGCCACGAGATTCACGAACTATTCCTGGCAAACGACCAAACCCTTAGATGGCTTTCCTCGCAAAATCACCCCCGATGAGGGTGGATTACCAGGCAATTTAAAGGAGTAAAACAGACAGTAGAGAACAATAAAAGTCTCTAAAAATACTTGTACTAAAATTCAATTGAAGATAAAACTCAAGATTCGCACAAAGTAGCATATTTTTTCTTAAATCCTAAATTCACTGGGAATTGCGAATCTGGTAATTTTCCGATTCTGTCTTCGATTGGACTTTTTTCGCTGGCAAGCATATGTCAGAGCCCTAAAAATCGGAGGCTACCGAACATTAAGCCGTTACCACGTCCCGAGCAAGACTAAACAAAGTGGCGTGCGTGTCGGTGTGCGAGTGTCTGAGAGAAAAGGAGCGCGCGCGCGTCGAAAATATTCCACGGTGGCTTTTTCGCGAACGCTGAGACGACAGAGCGCGCGCGGCTGCACCGCTTGCACCGAGCGAGCCATTCCCGTGCGCGATTTCTTGGTAAAGGCAAGTCGAGGACCTTTCGGATTTTCGTACCAGCGACGCGCACACATTGAACCGACTACCGCCACTTTGGCATCGCTCCAAATTCGTAGATGGTTCAACCTAGGAAATCGCCAGGCTCTTCTTCGTCCAGCGGAATTCCGAGGGTGTGTCACTGCATCTCTTAATCCGGCGATGCTTTGCCCTCATGATTTTGGGATTATGTATCTCTCAGTTGAAAATCATTCAAAGGAATACCAGAAATACGATCGAAATTAGTATCCATAAGATATATATATTTGGAAAATAATGAAAAGCACGATTTCCATTAAGACGTCTTGAATCAAGATTGGTCAGGAAATTAAGGATGACCAGATTGCGGGCGGAAATTTCCCCGACGACTGCCGCTGCTTTCATTTACCTCGCAGGAGGATGAGAGGGGGGGAAACTTCTGCACGGCGATTCTGTCAACTGTGCGAGCGTGGCGGCGAGCGTATTCCAAGAATACGAAATCGGAAGCCGGGCGTTGTAGCAGTGGCTATTTACAGCGTGCCACGAGCCGTGTACCCGAGGAGAGAGCACGAACCCGATTACCTTGCTAAACTAGACTCAACTGACACTCGCTTTGGCACTTGCCACTCGCCACTCGAGCTTCCACTACCAATGGTTGCGAGCCCTTGCCAAAACTACCGGACTCTCTCTACCCAAACACCGTGTACTTCCACTGGCGAGCAAAGTCCGCGAGATTTGGTCTGATCGTATCAAAGGATCCGAGTGGCAAGCCAACTCATTTCGCCCGGCAAATTAATTACCAGGATAAATATAGAAGAGGGCCATGGACCTTTCATAGCCAATCTCGAGGCTCGTAGAGATGTCCTTCCCCATCGGACATTTTCAGTTTTTCTCGCAGCCCCAATGTCACCGCTCGAAATAACGTTGCTCAGCGTCTTCTCCTCTCAGTATGTTCGCTCGGGGGAACTTTCGGCCACTCGCTCGCTGCTAGACGCCGAGTCCCATAATTGCAAGAGTGGAATAATCTGCATACATGAATACGGTAGCCGCGAAGATTTGTGTGCGGCCTTTCCGCTTAAGTCGTATCGACCGAAATGCGGAAAATTGCTAACGACACTTGATAAGAAGCTTGCGCAACTCAGTCAAATCCCGCTCGAGACGGGTGTCACCTATCCTGATATTCTAATCCCTCCTTATGCAGGGATACGATAAGAAATGCAATAAATTATGCTGCCTGAGCTAATGTTACGTGCCCCCGACTTCTAGTCGAAAGCTGGTGGGTAAGAATGAAGGGAGTCGAGATAATATGAAGGAATTCAATTATCATGCGAAGGAACGAGCAGTGGAAGTCTTTCAAAGTCCACCCTATTAACATGGAAAGGATCTACCTTTCCCCTTTGAAGGGGTTGCATCTTCAACTATGGAAATTAGAAGCCGATATACATCGCGCTCGCCCGCAGCTGTGTTTCCCGTGCTTCCTTCCATTAAGAGACTCTAAACAGAGTCTACTGGTTGCTCAGCTTCATTGAGAATACACTCTTACTTCTCTCTCTCGATTGACGTAATCCAGCTGGTAACCTTTCACTCTTTGTTCCATTGTACCTCGGTGAAAAAGCAAGAAGAAAAAAGAAGCTAAGGATCGTGCGTCCGATCTCACAAGACGTTAAATATAACGTCGGCGTAACTCTGTAAGTGCAAAAGTGCACGAAACTTGGCGAAGCTTGGGTGGAAGGAAACGATCCTTCATTCACGTTTTGAAGTCTAGTCATAACAGGACCGACGCTCATAAACATTTAAACCTGCGAAAAAATTCAGTCCTCTGGTAAACTATCTTGTATCCGTGGCGAATTTGTATCTTCGTTTAAGCTCGAGGCGAAGTTTAACAAGTAGCAGAGAGCGGAGATGCTGGCATTGGGAGAAAAGAGCTCTCACGAAAGGCAGGCACAAAAATATCCGGTTATCTGTCTCGGCTAAGGATATAATTCCATCCACTCGAAACTGAAACATCGTTCACTATCCGGATCGCTTCTCTGACGTCAGAGGAGAGAAGCTGCTGCGAGGCCGGTGTATTTTCAAGACGAGTCTTCACTCGGCGAGTGCGACGCGCGAGACTCTTCGACGTCGAAGACAATTCATCACGTGATCTCCAAGGATAAGGTGTCGAGCGAAGTCTAGTAACCGAAAGAGCTCGACTAATTCTGATTTACGAACTTCTAAGTTAAGGGATGTTCCACCCAATCAATTCTCGACTTAACTTCAGTTTAAATAACAATCACCGAATGCGAGTCATAGTACGAAGAGTACTCGAGTTTGCGAGCGATCCATTCACAAGTACCTCGACTGATGTCGCTGCTGGGTTACGCAAATCACTGATTACGCAATAACTGCGACGTGTCTCGACGAGGACAGGTAGCACTCGGATGTTGTCAGCGAGGAAAAAATCGTGACTTCAGCATATAATCTTAAGTCCGGCGAGGCACACAAGTACTTAGGCATTGGGTCGACTGAATGAACGAGCACAGCTCTCAAGTGGGGCTTGGGCAAATTAGCCGACACACGTTGCCGCCCTCGCCTCGAATTTGCATCTCGTGGCTCGATCGTTTATCTCCGGGCGGCGGAAGGAGATTAGCTGGTCGTGCGAGCACGCAGAGAACAGCCTGGCCAAGGGAAAATTATTCGAGCGAGCGATCGAGCATGGATGTACTGGAGGGAGCAAGGCGGTAGAGCTCGGCCTCGACTTACGACGGCTTAATCAGCTTAAAGTCCGTTTAAAAAGCCTCGTACCACTTGCCTCTCTTGCGCTGCCCACCTCCCTCTGATAAGGTCCGTGCTCCAGACAGAGATCTCCCTCGAAGGCCTGTCTTTATAAATCCCGAACGCAAAATAGCCGGCGACCGCAGGGAATTAAGCTCCGCTTCAGAAACTCACTTATGCCCGCTAATTCTTCGATGGTGTCAATTAAAAGACTCGGGAGACTGCGCGCCGTAACTGGCGGAGTGTCGAAACACCGGTAGAATTTGCCTCGTGGGAGTAGAGATGAGGAATGCAAGGCACTGCTTTAATTTATTATGGAAACCGACTGGAAGGGTCTGCTTCGAATAACAAATCGGTATAATAAATACAGTTAATACGATTACGGGCTCGATTAGGCCTCTCCCGAAATGGAGCCGCGCCTCCTTCTAATCCCAACGAGTCCCTTTCTCATCCGAAACCCAGCGCGCCGATCTCTCACCTAATCGACAAAGGGGGCGTTCGCAGAAATTCTCAAATATTTATACCACGATCCACGTGACCCCATATTTCGCAATGTGCAGGTTGGCTGTCGTGAAAAAAAAGAAAACAATCTATGGCACTTTTTCGCCGAAAAGAATATTGCGAACATCGCTCTCTTCAAATCTACCCGCTCCCGGAGACTAATGGAATCCGCTCGACTTTGAATTACCGTCACTCCCGTCGGCGTAATTCTCGCCGGTTGGAAGTGCAAAATTGTCCGCGCTTCTATTCTGGTGCGAGGAGAGGGCGCAACGCGAGTCGAGCATCTGTTCCTCGTTCCTCGGGATGTGGAGCGGCGATCGGACCGCCATTCTGCCAAGCGGCATAGCTCGTGCGCACGAAAGAGTAGATTACGAGTAACAGGGCCGTGATGACTCTAATCCAAGCACGCGCGATGCGAGCTACATATCAATTCGAGTGAGTATGAGGACATGGGCGCGTGGGATGTCGTTGCATTGAAGAGGAGAGCATCAACAATCCGTTAGCTGCGCCTCGCAACATTGGGATGTTACCATGAAGGAGAGAGACGAAGAGAGAGAGAGAGAGAGAGAGAGAGAGAGAAAAGAAAAACAACGCTCTCATGGATACGATAGGCATCGCTCATCGAAAGGCTTCGTGCTCCTCCGCCAGTCCCTCTACTCTCGGCTCGCATCATCTTTGGCCACATTCTCACAATGATACTTTCTGCTTCGTGTAATCAGATCGACGTAACGACATCGTTTGTCATTACCAAGCTCTCCAAGCCCGATTGGTACATCCCGATCTACGCCGATATCGGTGAGCTCTTATCTGCGACTACAACTGCAATCACTTTTCGGTGAGAGGAGGACGCTCGTCCTGAATAAGAAGTTGCCCGGCTATTGATGCTGCCAGTTGAATCGAATCGAAAGCACCAACGAGTAACTCACTGTCCCAAGCACCGAGTAGAGCTGACTGAAACTCTAACTGGTTAAGGCATGTGGAAAGTTATTAGGCGCTCCTCTACCTTCTACCCAATTGGTGCAGCCTACTAATTCTATCAGGCTAGCGTCCATTTGAATGGAAGTTACGTCGACCAGACTGGGCTTGACTTTATCATTTCCTACGCTTTCCCGTGGAAACGCACTCCCTGTCTTGCGGGGAAAAGGAATTCATCCGGGTTCGCCGAACCCTCGAGCGTCAAGGTGCGCGTACACTCAGTCCACTTTTCGCTCCGGCGAATCTGGTAAGTCACGGGTTGGCAGCGCGTACAGCGTGCAACTCTGCCTATCTGGGACGAGCGAACTTACATTCTCTCGAACTTTTAATTACTTCGAATTTCATCGGAACTAATAAAATATTTCTCAAAGCACCCCCGATCCTAAAATATCTTCTCTCAGTACTGACACTTGTATGCAAACACATACGATCCTTATGTGTAGTCCTTTGAGCTACTACCGACACAGAAGTCGAAGTTCTAGATTACTCATGCTCCATATCGCGAGACTCATTACCGAACCACGCGACAACTTTGTCAACAAGAGTCGAACTATCCGTAGTAGTTTACGAATGCTCGAGCAAACATCAGTGGAGCATTGGTATGTTTACGTAGTCGTGCCTTCTGGATCGAGTGTCCTCGGGTAGACTGGAAAATAATGAGCTCGGACGTTTGTAACCACTGCACCGTCCACAGTCTCGGAGATATGGGCCGCTAAGATCAAAGGGTGTTTCTACCTTCGTTTCACTGAAATCATGCTTTATTTACGAGAAGCGGTGCTTTCGGTACCTAATTGCTCGCACCCCATTCGCATCTCTCTCTCTCTCTCTCTCTCTCTCTCTCTCTCTCTCTCTCTTTCAGTTGAGTACGACTACTAAGGACATCCTATGAACCTCTTTGCTAGTCTAGCGTTCGAAGAACGCACGCTCAAGCACGCGCGAAACAAAACGGAAGATCGCCGCGACTTCCGTGAAACGTTCTATTCGCGCGTTTCGAACAACTAATTAAGAGAGAAGCTCGTCCATGCGAGTGCCGACTACAGCCAGCTCCGGACACATACTCCAGACGATTCCCAGTAACAGACGTGCTGTCTGGCTGCCAGAAGCAGAATTGATTATACTCTCTTGCACCAGAGCCCCGATTCTCCTAGATGCGACTAAACTACGTTTATATTGGAGAGAGTTCAAGTTCTATTTTGACGAATCTCTGCCAATTTGGAAGTACAAAACTATTCCTGTTCACTAGGAATTAATAATTAGTCTCTACTATCATGTTTGAATTGCCGGTAATCTCGTACTGTACATTGTAACACTTTAACAAAAATAACAATGGACAAATAAAAGATCGAAGACATTTGTTTTGTGAGACACGAATGGTTGTAGATTCAGCTCGTGTTACCAAGTAGATCGAAACCAGGGCGAATCGGGGAATTAGATTGATTAACTCGGGCAGGATTAAATTGCAAACGACGCGTGCAGAATGTCGGCGAAGCAAAGGGAAAGGGTAAGACGCGTGTAACACGGAAGGAAAGGCTAAAAATCGAACGGTAGCTTAAGGAGAAGCCGGCGAGATGGATGTTGGCGTTGGTCCAAGTCCCTCGAAAGCACGTGCTCCGAAACGTTTCGTGAATCGTGACCACGGCTGCGTAATTTTAGTCGGCGCTTCCAATCGAGATGTGCTTTTTTCGCCAGTCGCGAAATTGGACGATCGTAAATTCCCGGCGAATCGACAAACACAAGCACGCGGGGGCGCGCGCGTGTGTGCGCGCACGGCTTCGAAAACGACCACCTGACACTGGACTGGGAGTCTGGCAACTGGCAACACGTGACTTACTCGAGATGCCGAATGGCGGCTCCACGAAATCTGGAGCCCCTGCCTTTTGACACGCGATACTTTCGCCCGAAATCTCTGCTGGCCATGCACCATGAAACCCTCTTTCTATCTCTTTCTCTCTCTCTCCCCAAAACTCATAGACCAGCTTCAGTTTTCTGGGTCACACTCTGCCAGGCTTGCTTCAAAGATACCCATTGTTTTTCTGGCCCCCGTCACTATTTGGACTGGTGATATATCACCAAATAGTCAGGGATTCAGGATTCCAAAATGCTCTGCTAAAATTCGTAACCGGTCGCTCTACTTGGAAAGCTGTCATTGCTTTTCGAGAAACGGGATGATCCGGCTTCCGCCTGATTATTTCCGTGTTCCAGTTTCGAAGTTGCCTAGTCGAGTTTAAAAGTTTGTCTTGCACACTAGCATAAAACAAAAGCAGACTAGTATTCTTGGAAGTAGGCGCACTATTTCGGGGTGTGGATGGAAATTTATAAAAATCTCTGACTTTGCAGTCGGGTGAATCTGATTTTTCAAGGATGCTGATTCACGAATAACAAAGCGACTTGCTTGGGAACCTTGGCCGATCACAACAATAGAGTGGCAGTGTGCCGATTCGATGTTTTTCTCAACTCCGCTCGGATCTAGGCGACACACATCGAAGGAATGGTTAATTCAGGGTTTTCTTGACTATCCAATTGAGAAACAACAGTGTCAACTAAGTAGGGCTCCGGCGACCCGTGTATTAATTGCAGTCCGACATTACTAACACTCGTTCCTCCTTCCTGGAGAAATTCCCGGTCACCTCGTTCACGCGCGCGGTGCTAGCCTTGTTAATTAGCCCGGTAACCGCTAAAACGTACAATTCAATCCCCCCTGCTAATTCCACATCTAACTGTATCCCAATTTCCCAAGGCCCACTAATTGAATTTATTACCCCGTTCGATTTCCTTGCTTAGCCATTCACAAGAGACTCTACTTACAACAAATCTCCTCCAAAAGAATTACCAAAGAAACTGACCCAATTTCAGTATCACAGATTTCCCAATTACCACTCTAATAATTCCAACGCGCAAATAAAGTCTTCCTCTCGTCGCGAGTTATTGACTTCGATACGCCGATAATCGTAGCTAATATCGAAGCGATTGGTTGGCTATCGATGACGGTGGCAGACCGATTAGCCCAATTCTCGTATGTGGAAAGGTCGGTCAGTCGGTTCGCGTTTCCCTGTGCTCGTCGGGAGCTCGTTTGGCAGACGAAAAATCCTCGATCGTGCCTGTTCGAGACAGGCAGACCTCTGCGGGAGGAGGGTAACGCTTCTACCAACTCCGGAGGGGGACGCACGGGGAGAGGCTAGAAAAATGACTAAAATTTCCCGACGAAGGATCTACTTCACGGGAGGCTGGACAGGAGCAGCGGCGGGTTTACGTGCCGCTTCAACGCCACGGGATCCATACAGATCCGCGGCGCAGCATCAACGTGCTGGACCACGTGTGCCGGCAAGTCCGCTCGCGTTTAGTCAGCCCGCCTGTCAAAGGGGACACACTGGCGTTTCTCTCTCGTAGTCTTCGGCTCGTTTGACTAACATAATGGAAACGACTAGAGGCGTGACTGGACACATACGCACACTTTTCGTCCACAGAGAGAGAGACAACAACTCCTCCCCTTCTTACAGCTTCTTTCTTCTCCGTCACTATGATCGAGCGGAGTAGTTGTCTACATACTTTGGTCGATCGTTATATCTTTCTTTCTCTTATACGATCCTGCTGGTACATTGCTGGCGATTTCTGAACGCCCGTTTTCCTCTCCTCTCCGCTCGTAGCGAGCTAATTAGCGACGAGTGGATAGGTACCGTCCGGCAGACCGCTTTTCATCGTACGCGTGAACGCTCGGCCGCGCCCTAAGCTAACCGGCCGGGCCCCACTATTATAACTATCGATACACAGACTCATACGCTCGATAGATCGCTGCTACTCCTGAGAAGGCAACTCTTTCTTTCGCGAACACACAACCTATTGCCTCTTGCGACAGAGAACCCACTCGGCGCGTTTTTCAACTGGGTACGAGTCAGCCACCGACGCCTTCGATCATTTCGACATTGTTCTTGATTGAAAATCGACGAACTAATCCTCGGACACTTTTTAGGAATTTTTGTGAAGCAGAGACGAATGGAATAGTGATTTTCGAAGATTTTGGTGTAGTTCTGACTCAAGATGTTTGGAATCGGACACTGTAAAGTGACCTGAAATCGGGTGGTCCTGGGGACCACCCTTTGCGAACTCAACGATCATCTTGAAGGTACTGAAAGGTTGTGTCTGCCTTTCAACGGCTCATTCCCTTTTCCGGGGTAGGGCTGGGATTACAGGCGTACCCTACAACGTTAACGCCTTCGATCCCAAAAGGTCAAAGAGTGGCTACGTGACGAAAGTCACATATGATCGACGAGGAGAAATCCAACGACGGAATACTACAAATCATCGAAACTAAGAGCGCTTTTACGAGTCTTTGATATCATTAATGATAAAAATCAAGTAAACAATCATGAAATCACAACTCACCCTCGTACATCTGCGCATATTGAGGGAAGCCAGCTGCCCGTAGCCATTTGCATGCCTCTTGTGCTTCGATTTCTGTAACAGGAAACAAATCAGGTCGATTAGAAAATAATTCCTTCGCATCGATAACCAGACATATACATAAACAAGCATTCGATCGAACAATCAAGGAGTGGTTGAATTTCCAACTGACTTGGAATTCAGATCTACGGGCAAATCGATCGGTCACACTCGGCGAGTTTACGGAAGTGTTTCGCTAATGGTCAGTTGCTTGTATTCGGGTCCCCATGAATATTGAAAGTTGGTTGGGTGGCAGAGTGTAGAAGTGAGAGAGAAGAAGGTAGGGTTAAATGGGGGGATATCGTGTGTCGGGAGTAGAGCAAACATTGGTAGTGACAAAAGGCGCAATGGACATCGATATTCCGAGGCCCAGCCCGACCAAGATAAACCCGTTTCCACAAACGAGGTGGTGTCGCGCGCATTTACATGAACAAACAGCACGCGGTCATTAGTGGCCTGGCAGCCGAGATTCCAGCGATCGAGGAGAGTATGCGCGTGTCAGTGTGCCTCCTCCTCGGCGACGAGGACTGAATGAAGGCCTCGGCGAGAAAAACCGGCCAAGCCGGCGACGACTATGACGGAGGAGGCCACGAAACGCAGCCTGCAGCAGAGTTCTGTACTCTCCTCTTAATATGCGAGCCAGCATCCCATCGAGCCGCACGTACACGAAAAACTTGCGGCCCGCCGAGAAAAAGCGGGCCCTCCGGGCTGCGCCGGTGCAGGAAGTCGGCTGTACGCGACGAAGATCGCATGCGAGAATAATTTACTGGCCATTGCGCGCCGATCGCCCGGCGATTCGCTTGGGGAAAAAGTTGGTCCGCTCTCTCGATCGAGTACCAGTCGATCCCATTGCTCGCAATCCTATCTGTCCGCCGAGATTAATAAATGCTCAATGGGATCCCCGATAAGCTGAGAAAAGTTCAATGCCCGAACGATCCAGTACTTCGTCGATCGGATAACTTGCTCGATAACTGGGAGTACGTCTCACTGAACTATCTCATTCATAAGATTCCCTCGATTGCCTCAGATGTGATTAGATTAGATAGCTGGATCATTCAAGAAGTTCAATCGCCCGTGCTTGGAAACACGATCTAACGACATCGAGATCATTTATTCCTTTCAGGCAGTCATTCATAGT
Organism: Ectemnius cavifrons; assembly: GCA_964023945.1. Lineage (NCBI taxonomy): Eukaryota > Metazoa > Arthropoda > Insecta > Hymenoptera > Crabronidae > Ectemnius > Ectemnius cavifrons. The sequence continues at coordinate 8,956,184 of OZ030385.1, read as the reverse complement.
TCCAATCAATTGATACTCGAAATTTGGCCTATTAAATCATTGAAAAAATAAACAAGATTGCACGAATTATTGATACTGGAGAAATTCCTATTTTCTGCTAAAATATTAGAAGCTTTGATCGGTTAAAGAGAATTCTGAAGTGAGGAAGTGGACAAAAGGAGTTGGTGGTAAGGAGTTAACGTCTAGTGAAGGGCCACCCGCCGCGAGGAAAAAGAGCGTCCGCCTCCTCGATATCGGCGATAAAGCATGCTGCTCTATCACCATCGATAGAGAAGCGTGCTTGGATTTATCGGTTTCCTGGACTGCGGGATACTGGGAGCCGTGGGTGAGGCATTCAACTCTTGGAAACCACGCGTCGCCAGTGTCTGATGTCTTCATTCGACTTCTGAGCCAAGCTAGAAAGGCTATACGCACCGACGCCTATTACCACGCGTTTTATTGAGGAAATACACCGCGTTACCCGCGATATCCTGCCATTAAGTCCGATTGCCCATCTAGTTCTCCAAACGACTTCATTAAACGCGCACTTCCATGCTTCAATTTATATCGATTGACTCGCTCGCCGGTGAGGTCATTTCCAGTGCGCGCACGCTCGTGTTTGCATTTTAAGGGGAATTTAGATATTTATGATATTTGACACGCAATTTTTAGTGCTACTTGGAAATACTTTGATCGTTTTCTATGAACGAATCTAGGACATTTTCGAGTGTAAATGTCAGTTCAATTTTTAGAAGTACTTAGAAGTACGCTTTGATAGTTTTACAGGAAAAAATCGAGGACATTTATAAGACAATTTGTAGGTGTGGGTTTTATAGCAGGGAACAAATCATTCTTATTGTTTGCTGTGACTGATAAGGACAGAAATTCAGAACCTCGTTTCTCGTCGGTCGAAATAAGACGGGACTTTGCGGTAGGTCGTGTTACCTTAAGGAAACGAGCACGTTCAGAGCGAAATGCACGTAGGTGTGTCATTCCTTGCGGAATAAAAGAGCATAGCCCTTTCCTAAGAGATTTTGCTTTTGAACAACCGACAACGGCACAAAACAGTCGAGGAGAGTTCACTTTCTAATTAGAGACTCATTAAAATCCTGATACCCATATCGGCAAGAATTTATCTTATATCTTTTTTTAACAACAACCAACTTAAACATTGAAATCCTGTTTACCCAAGCGTCTCTTACTAAAATTCAGTGAAAGTCTTATAAAAATCCTTGAAATCATCGTAGGATCTTCACTGAGATAAAAGCAAAACAAGGATATTTATTTTACGAGCTTGATTATCGTAGTAAGTACGCGCTAAACTTGGCTCGAGCATGGAACTATCAGATAATAGCGGGCGAAGAAGCTTCGGATTTAATCTGATCCCGCACGAGACAATCGCGTTTCGCTATCGTAACTTTCGTTTCTATTCAAATTAGGGAAAGCGACCGACGCCTCTTGCAATTATCAAAACTCTGGAATTGCTATTTGCTACGTTGGAATTCATCTTCAAAGTTACGATATAGTTTTTATGCTGGGGAATCACGCATGACGAGCGATCTCAGAGCACAATGGGCGGCACGCGTTGGTGCAGCGGGGTCGTTGTCACGGATTCACGTATGTAGATGGACGTCTGCGACTCATAGAGATGCAAATGAACCGTGGCTCGATTCTAAATGCCCACCAATTGCCTTCGAATCCCGTGCTATGTAACCGAGTTGAGAAGAACGTCCAAACGCGTCTTGCAATACTCAATGAAAGCTTCCCTTTAAGAGTTCGAGACGCGTTGGAATTGAATTTGGGGAAGAAAGCTGGAACTCTGCCCTTTGCAAATTCCATCGATTGTAAGTCGTAGAGCGAAGGAAATCGAATTGGAAAAAAAGGGGGAAAATGAAGGTGAAAGTATTTTTAACGGGTGGGAAAAAGGAGGGAAAGAGAAGGTTTAAGGCAACGAAGTGATTGTGACAAGTGAGCTTGGACTAAAAGTGGTTCACCCCGAGAGATCTCCGGGCTGTTACGTGAATTTCCTCCTTGCACCTCGTTGGCAGAGAGGCTGCCAAGGCTCCTCGATGCCCCCGACCGCGATTTCCATCAGTATATTTCAGGCCGAGGAAGTATTATTTTGGAAGTTCTATTTCTCGTCGAAATTATCGGTCTAAATTTAACACACCGGCCACACTCTCGCCGCACAAGTATGCCAATACATGTGCTTGCGAGTCCAGTGGATTTTGCAACGAGCACTCTTCGTCGCTCCCTGTTTGGCGATTGATGCAATCATCGCCTGCAGGCAAGATCGACCTCTCTTATATTTAGCCACAATTTTATTTTACTCGAATACCGAGCAGCAAGCACTCTCTGTCTGCTCTATAAATAACAATTGTGAATGAAATCTTTGGCAAGAGTCTGATTTTAATCGCGGTAGTAATCCCTCGAGACACAACCGTCTTTTTCCAATGAAGAGAGCAGTTCCATACTACTTGAACCCAATAGAAATCTATGAGGCGAAACTAAGGTCTCTTGAGTAATTTTCTAGTGGGAGTTCCTCTGATCAGTAAGCATTGGAATTGGCGAGGGAGCGGAGTGAGAGGAAGAGAAATGAGATCTCGAGGAACCAAGGTGAATAAGTAGGTACGCAGGAAGAACTTGAGCAAGAAGTACACGTGCACAGTGAAGAGCGCAGGACACCAGGGAGCCCCTTCGTCTTCTCTCGGATCTTTCTGGTGAAAGATCGCTGGACCTGCCAGGACAAAGGAGCACCCTACTCTTTTTCTCCCTTTTTCCAAGGGCCGCTCCTCTCTTTTTATCCTTCGCCGCACACTCGCTTCTCCCAGCATCACAAACTCACCGCAGATTTATCTGCTTCCCATGTAAACTACGGATTCACTGTGCGATCTTGCCACGTTGAAGAAAAGGAGGCGGCGTCGCTCTAAGAGTTGTCAGCGGGGCGCAAAACCGAGGAGAGTGCGTCCCGGTATCGATAATGAGGCCAAGGCTACGATAAATTTCCCATTTCCCAGCCGGAGAGGACGAAGTATAGGCGTGGACTATCAACTCATCCCAAAATGGGCTCATAATCTCCGAGGGTCTGATGTACCCGATGTCCATCCCAGATAGTCCTTCAGGACCCTCGTTACTCTCAGGTAAACACAAGTGGAAATGACGAGCGCCTTCTAACGAGGGCGGCTCATTGTCACCGAATGATTAATCGATTTATGTCGGAGTGTGGATTAAACTTTAATTGACTTAAGAGACTTCAACATTTCGAAAACATATGAGAAATATTGTTGTTTTAAGCTTATAAATTATATGTACAAGTACAGATGGATGTATGGAGGTTTTTATTACAAACGAAGATGGAAGGATGGAGAAGATACTAGAAGAACTGAATACAGGGTGTGTCGTTAGGGTGGTAAAAAGGAGTAAAGGGAGGAGAGGAAACGGCAAAGTGGGCCCTACCCTATGGAGATTCGGAAGAGACGAAACCGGTTTTCTTCTTTGCATAGTTCACCAGGCCCTTTCCGATGATTTGCGCGATGTCCTCTCGCCCGAGGACATAAACATTAAGCGACCACCACAAAGATACTGCCAAGACTCTCTTGTGGATCGTCCACGCCCATTAAACTAAAATCCACAGGATCGTTAAATCCGCAGGATGATACGAAGAAGCATATAATTAAATGAATTACACAGCTCTCCAAAATTCCTTTATTAATTACGTAAACTGATACTGCAAATAGGGTTGTCGTTAATCGGGGAAAATCTAAGGAAACTCGATCGTGACATGGCTACGGGACTGGAACAAGGTACGGTACAGAGGAGAACATCCCAAAGGTGATGCTAGTTAACCCTCGCTGATCTAATTCACCGTTATCCGCGACCTGGCGATCCAGGACGAAGGTCAGAGCTTCGTTCCGCGCACAATTATCCAGGTTAACAGAACGGTCCCTTGTTCCGCGTCTGTCTCCTTCGTGTATTAGGCGATTTCGAAGCCCTTAAATCGTACGCGCTCAACTGTATAATTACAGTTACTAAACGACAACTAAATCTTCACACGGAAATCCAAAGACGAGCTGGTCCAGACCAGATCTCGGTTACGCAACAGAGAAACTACGAGGAACGAGCAGTACAGGAAAAGGGCGGGGAGGTTGATGGGACTCACGTTTCTAAATTACTCGCTGGGTGCTGACCGGGCGAATTCGAGTAAGTGCAGTATTACAGCGGAAGGAATGGTTGGAGAGCCTTGAGAAAGAGTGAGGAATGGACGAGGAAGGTGGTCCGTTATCCGTTGTTAATCCTCTCGTAAGCAAATCCCAACTAACGGCCGCCTTTCGTTACGCGTCATGAGCCTGGCGCGGGCATTGAAATGAGCGAGTGCACTGGACTCGTACGTACTTACATACATGCCCAGGCGTGCGCGCAGAGTTCAAACGACGCTTGGCTATTCCGATAATACATGTTTCCTAGTCGGAGTAGCTATAAATGAAGTCCCAGTACCCGTATTGATTCGCAATGGACATTCAGAGTTCGTATAACGACACATAAACCCATCGCAATTAACTCGCTTCGACTGAACCAAGTGTTAAAGTGTATTTATATTCGCGAGCGTGCACGCGCGCGCCCGCGCGCGCCTGTCTGCTTGCATTTATCGCCGCGTCACTGTATTTATGGTATATATTTATCAATGTGCATCCTATTCCGCGTATGTTTGCACGCTCCTGCTGCAAGCGCTTTTTGGAGCAGGCCCAACGCGTTTTCCTTGATAAATCGCGCGACTTCTCATGACTAATTAGCATCCGGTTGCCGAGCACGGCACACAGCACGCCTGATTGTGTCCGCGTTCAGCTTCTACACGATCCCCGCATTAACCAGCCAATCTGGGAAAAAATACCACCGACCACTATAATTAGCGGAGCCGCGCGTCTACAGCGAACAATGACACCTTTCGGCGGGAATATTAATGGCGAGCGGTGAGAGTTCGCGTGTTCTATGTATCAATTACGGCCGATTTGTCTGTCGCGCCAGTCTCGATCGCATTTTAATTCCGCCTCCTGCTTTTCGCACCATTGAATCACCCGCTTGAATACTTCATTAACCCGGCTGACTGCGACAAAACCGGAGAAAAGTCAGCCTCGAGCACTATGTTTTATCGGAAGGCGATCACGCAAAACCGCAAATTAAAGTGTCGGAGTCTTGCAGCTTCATTAATAAGTCGAACGACAAATCAAAGTGGTAGGAGGAGTTCTCTCGGGTGTAGAAAGTAGCGAGCGCGTCCACCGAAAAACGAGATCGAGATTGGATCGAAGTTGACACAGGTTACCAGTGGGAACGACGAGCTATCGGTAGTTCGGCTGACAAACGAGTGTTGGACGGATTCCCGAGTGGAAACAGGTGGTACGCTAAAAGCGAACTTCTGATGTAACCAGCACTCCCGAGTCGATCGACTTTGATCTCCGAAGCTATTAATGCTCCGCCGGTTTCGATTCGCAAAGCGATTAGCGTCCGACTTTCTTCTATGACGAAAGAGTTTATTGTGGAAATGGGACTTTGTTAACATTGGGATGTTGAATAAGACGATGCGAGAAAAGGGATTATTCGACGACGTATTTCGTTCGGTAGCTGTTCTAATCGAGGGAATAAATGGCGAACACGGAGAAGTACTTAACACTCTCATGGTCACGCTGGCCCTCTCGCATGTACCATGGAATACCGGCTATATTTCGCGGCCTCAATGAAATTAAGCTGCTATCTAGGCGGACTATCCGTTACATTTGTACACGATAGGACCTTCGACGCGCACGTCTCAATGAGAGCGTAAACCACCGGGCTCTTACTGATTAATGTACCTTCAAATGTTGGACAATGGCAAACAGGCTGTTTCCAATGGGATTAGATTGGTCTATTTAAGAGAGAGTGTCGACAATGTCTTTTGTTTGGAAGTCAATTGCTTCTTTCTCGAGTTCTTATAACGTTAACCTTCGATTAGTAGAAATTCTCTTGTCGAAGTTCTTAGATCAGCCAAGCGATCACTAATTCAATCTTTCGTTCGAGGAATTCAAGACTTTAAAAACTAAGTCTGGATGATTGGCTCAATCTCTACGTGACTTTTTAGTCGCTCGATGTTTTTCGGTAACTGTTACGATCTTAATATATAAAGTAGAAAAGCTACCACAAGTACTTTGCACACGCCCACTCTGGGGAATGAATGGCCAGTTTATGAAATGCTAATTAGCACGGTCGATTAAGAGCTGCTGGCGTAATGAGCCTCGTGAAAAGTTCCGGTAAATTCCTATTCCGAGGGAAAAGCGGTGTGCGGGCAAGAAAGCGTGCTTTCCACTTCCGGTTTTTCATTCGCCGGCTAATGGCATTACGTTCTTCTGGTCACTGTGCACGGATTAATGAGCTTGCTCTTTTACATGACTCTTAAAAAATTCAATCTCCCAGACAGCCACCATTAAATCCAATCGGTTTACTAAAGCCGAGCGTTGATTTCTCCGGAGAATAAAACGGACATTTGCTGGGCGAGCGGTAATTAAGCCAAGCAAAACGCGTTTCCGCCACAGGGATATGTGGGTGTCCGCTGTTTGTCTCGGTGAACACTGTGATTATAGGCAACTGCCAAAGCTTTCTCCATTGTCCCGAATAATTATTCACGGTGACAGTGCACCGATACGCCGCTTGGTGACCGTCTGCAGCCTCCTTCGAACGTCATCGCCATTCCCTTAGGAATTTCGAGAGCCCGGCATTCACCAGACTCGATATTACCACAGGAGAGACAAGAACTCGATGAGAAATATCGGTGACATTAGGGGAATCGAAACCTTCAAGAATTTCGAGGAGCGGGCCGATCGATAGCGGTTTCGAAGCTTCGCTTTTAGCGATTGAAAAAAGAAGACGCCGATCGGATCTATTCGGGCGAGAAGAAGGACGTCGTTGCGAGTTCTCTCGAATCACACGGTTTCCTGGTGAACGCGGATCGGCTATCATTGAGGCGTTCAGGCCGCAAAAAGAAAGGCTGCCCATAAAAGAGACTATCGAGTGGACTCGTAGCGTGTTTCTTTTGTATTTCTCCGATAAAGCGTGCTACGCCCGAGAGAACGCGCACGTTCCTTGCTTGCCGACGAGAAGGGGCTAAAGTGAGGCCTGTCAAAACTATTAACCTGAATGTGCCAACGTGGGAATGACCTGGCTGCCGCCGGGCCATTCAGCCTGATTCCGGAAACCGTAACAACTTAGCGCACGGTAGCAAACTAGCTCCTGAAATTAATCTCGGTCGCTGTAAGATCCCTATCTTTCTTACTCGTAACTGCAACCTCACCTACATTTTGTTACCTGAAACGACGAGATTTGTACTGGTTTAATTCAATAGGTAAACCTGTGAAACTTAAAAATTCCTTAAATCAAACATGTCTGAGACTTCGAAATAAAGAAACCGCCGGGAAATTGGACCTTCGTGATTCCTTAAGTCGAGCAGGTCGAGGTTCGAGTTTAATGGGATCGAAGGAAGAATTTAACTGGTTGGGAGTCGACCTGATTAATTATTAAGCCGAAATCGATGACTCAGCGTTGAGATGCCAAGCAAGTCTATAATTATTCCAACGAAAAAGGGAGGTTTCGCAAGTTACTTTTGTCCGGTGAGCCTGGAAATAGGGTTGTCAAGCGCCAGCAAGTATGCAAGCTGGTTTTTCGTGCGCTCCTTACATTGCCATATAGATGCGAGAGACCAGAGCGAAGAATTCGCTGGTTGGTACGCGCCACGGAATCCCCGGAATTCATTGGCATCGAAGGCCCAAAGAAGCCAGTAGCATTTCTCGTGCTCCAGTTGCACAGTTCCAGTAAGAGACTCTGCCCGGAAGTGTCGGACGAAAGGCGAAGGTTCGTTGAAACGACGAGCTCTGAATCGCAACAGACAATTCCGAGAGTTACTTTCTCGGCTACGCGCCATAATAACGCGGAAGATGTAGACTGCGAAATCTCTCGTATCCTCTCTGATTTACAATACGACTTTTCCCCGATTACAACTCGACCAGAACTAATCGAATCGAAAAGTCTAGCTTCGCGTAGCCTATAAGAATCTAATGGGAATCTTGAGACTGAAATTGATGATGGTGGTACATGTACGCGGGACCACTTTGTGCATCATTCACGCTCGCATCAGCCTGTCAGACCTCCCCGGGAGATTTCTCAAATCGACTGGAAGGATCGGATATTCGTCGGTCGATCTTATTTTGGAAGCCAGTCACGAAGCCCGTGTTGCTCGGGAGCGCGCTGCCGCTGCACACCAGCAACAGGAGCAAAGAGAGCTGAGAAAAAATCGAGAAGAAAAAGGAAAGACGAAAGAAAGATAAGAGGAAAGAGAAAGAGAGAACTCCAAGAGGGAAGTACGCATGTTGTGCATTTCTTTCAGCCGTCTTGAAAGAATGGATGAGAACATTCCGTTCCCGAGGATTCACAATGACCACACACGTACGAAACCTTGTTTTGATCCACGCTTTTTCAATAATACATAGAAAACTAGAAGCCGTGGAACCATAGGAATCAGATTTGCTTCTACCAATGTACAATGGGAGCCACTCGAATCTCAATTGGTTACCTCGCAGACATCGCATTTGAAGCGCGTACGTACCCTCGAGCGGCGAAAAGAAGCCAGGAGAAAAATGCATGCTAAAGGGGAGCGTGTGTGGCGAGAGGCAGCGGGCTCCCATTCTTCGTTATTATGTTTCTTCTCTTCCCACGGCATTCATGAAACAGCCGTAAGTAGAGAGAGCCCCCGTGTGTGGTCAGATGCGCCAGTACTCCGAGAAGCCTGCACCTACACACCTACGAGGAGCAAGCACCGCTGCTACTCACGTGTATTATATCCTCTCGCACACTCTCTCTCATCATCCACTCCTTCTCTCTCTCTCTCTCTCTCACTCGCGCAAGTTGTCTCGCACGAGGATTTACATACAAGGACTCTCAAAGATCCGAGCAACCACGGGGCGCATCGGAGGATCACTTTTTCCGGGAGGATAACTTGACGCGAAGGGAAGCGCACAGAACTCGAAGCTGCTGGCGAGTCTTTAGCAAGCTCGAGTCGACTTTCCAAGGAGCGGAGAGTTATTCGAACTAGACGATGTCTTCAATAGTGAGGCGGCAGAGCGAACGGCCGTCCAATAAATCTCAGCTCCCATTCGAAAGGAGACGCGAATGATGCACACCTTTCCACTAGCATCGGCAATTTAGCGGGTGCTCGCTTGATTTACGAGCTGCGAGTAACGATATTTCGACCGCTCGAGGGAGCTTCTTTCGGCGGTTGAGAGAGAGAGAGAGAGAGCGCGCACGAGAGAGAACTGTGTCTCTAACGAAGGAAGTAGCCTAAAAAGGAGAGAGCGATACGACGACTCAACTTTTGCCAAGGGGGAAGAAGAAGATTTATGCGGTTTAATGCCGGATGGCATCGACCGCTGGGGGACACGCTGGCTATCTAGTGCGCACTGCGGCCTAATTCAATCGGGCCGCATTCGATAAATCAAAACTCGAGGGGAAAGAATTCAGCGCCGAAATCCTCCTTGCCCATCCACCCTGCCAGGATTGCGGCTGGTGCGCGATATCGAGCCAAGAGTGACTTTTAGTGGATGGTCAGAGCGGGCCACTCTTATGTCAGTGAACTCATGAGACAGTCGAGCCATTATTCCACACAGCGTACACTTAGACTTCTCTAAGCGAACCTCCAGAAACTTTGACTCTCCGTTGTGTGCTTGCCTGAAGCGTATATCATCGGATAAATGGACCGACCGGGTTTGATTCTACTAATGCTTCTCGCTTTTTTCTTCACCTCGTTTGATTTGAAAAATACTGCCAGTGCTATGAGAATTAATTTGACTTGATTTATAATTTACGTGAAGATGAGAGAAAATACTAGATTAATGGTTGTACTATTTTTCTATTTTTTGAAATTGAGGGAAAGCAGTGCAAATGAATTCACGGAGCAGTTGGCACAAGTGGATATTGAAGTAAGTTGGTACACTTCGCATTGCCGTGAGCGATCTCATTTCACAGGAGCGCGAATGGGCCCGCTTAACGAATGTAAACCACCCGGTCACCGGTGTGTGGCCGAGGCCGCAATTAACAATGACAATATCGTGTGCAATGCTACAATAGGTGGAACAGGCTAACCACGGATCAATGGGGAACGTTCCAGGCAAGCCATGAAACCACGCGCCTAATGAGTGTGCTCGAGCTGCCATACAGAAACTAGCAACACCAATTGCTATGGAACCTCGCCACCGTCAATTACACATACTGATGCTTATCACTCGCATAACTTTTTGCCTCGCTCGATCCTCGTCCGAGCGAGCGAGAATCAATCCGAATATGTAATCCATTTATTCCCAGTGGCAGAGGCGCGACACCGGAATCATTAATCTCGATCATCGGCGAGCACTAATGCAGACTAAACTCTGGCAAAAGTATCGCTCGGTCTAATTGATGGCTGAAACACGTCGAGAACGTTACCGCGCTAGACTTCATTCCATGAAATTAATTGATTCTGGCAGATCCTGTAATACGTTCTTCCAAGTGGCAGGCGGTGAGTCTAGCCTGCAATAAAGGAGAAAGTCTGACGCGATTTTCGGCGGCGAATTTCGCCTACACGCGTCTGCGCTCTCGCCCGTTCTGGCGCCTGCCTGTTAGTCTCTGAACCCACTGGATCTGTGTCAGCCTAGGCGAGCCTTTACGCTTTGACCGAGGCTTTGACCCTGTCAGATTTCATCGGACTAGTCGGACATGTAATGAGAACTATATTACAGCCTCTGATGTACCTTGTCATTTGATAGTCCAATCTACATTTCACCAACCCAATTTAATATTCGTACAATAATATTCTCAAACCTTTAATTCCATTATCCTTTATCGCACCAACTAAATATATCGCGTTCTCATTAGTTAGATGGTAATCGAGGTAAATATTAGGAGTAGAAAAGAAATATCAGAAACGTAATTCGATACCCCAGCTTACATTTCTCTAATCACAGAACAATACACCCAAATCTAAAAACAACTTCTGAAAGCCTTAATTTCATTATTCTCTATCGCACCAATCAGATATATCGGGTTCTCATTAGTTAGGTGGTAAAGTTCGAGGTAAAAATGGTGAGCAGGAAAGAAATATCGGAAGCGACTAGATAGGAGGGCAAACCGATAGGATCATTGGCAGGGACTAGCTAAGCGAGCAAGCGAGGCGAGGCGAGGCGAAGCGAAGCGAGGCGGTATCGGACGGCGCGGCCTAAAAGGCGATCTAATGAAATGCAATAAAAGCCGTGTACATGCAAATCCGGCGCGCGCGGCTGTAGCTTGCAAATAATACAGTTCATTAGTAAACGGACGTCGACGTGTTGCGACGAGGGGCCCCGGCCGTACCCCGGCCTTACCCCGGCCCCGATCGAGTTGCGTGTACGCATATTCAAATGAGATTCACACACCAATGCGGACGAGTCGCGCGCGCGATTGAGCGGGTGTACCGGTCGCGCATCTACCGTTCTAAAATAGCACACATGAACCACTAGTGCTGACACCCCCCTTTCCCCGGCCCCTCTTCCGCCTCACCATACGCCCCCTGACTAAAACGGTAGCCAGCTGATTTTTCTCATTTCGATCCTGCCACAGTTTAGCCCCGCGGCTCGCCTCTCTCCTCTTTCTCTCGCCTCTTTATTCTTCTCGGATTGTACGGCTGCTCCGCCAAGAACACTTAGGAGGATGTTACCGCTTTAATTACCAAGCCCTTAGCAGTCTCCACTCGCTCTTATTGCTATGGGGTTATCCTGTACGATTCTATCACGTCTCAATCTTACATGTGTGCGGCCTTTTACCAAGAGATTCGAGAGAAGAGGACTTCGCTCCAAGTCGATCGCCTCTCTTCGCTAAGAGTACATCTTGGATGTTTCGCAGAGATTTAAAGGATGCTTTCGATGCGACGGGTTCCCACACTCCCCCTTTAACCGAGGAATCAAGTTATTCAGACGGCAATTGATGGGGAGCATAACTGTATCCCCCCGATCTATTACAGTCTAGTAAATAAGCATCAGCTTCCTGCATCTTGAGTTTCCGCGGCCCTTTAAACCGATCGCTCGCAAATCCCACCGGCGGAGCGGGGAGTTCGTAAATATAAAGGTGGCTAGGTGAGAACAGCAGTGCTATACATTGCCGGGTAATGGCAGGCTTTCGGAAGCGCGGCTAAGTAAATCAAGACTGGCTCAAGCGCTATCGTGTTCCCGCTCTTGAACTTGCGCGATCCCGATTCATCTTTCCTCGCACTCATCCGCTTATTACGTCAGCAACTGCGCGCTTGGAATAATTAGAGTAGAGTGAAAAATTAATTAAGCCATTGGGAACCGTCTTTAATTCTAATGGGATGGTTGGACCAATCCGAAGAGGGTAGTTGGGTGCGCGATCTCGATCGGCTAAGAAACATCAAATTAGAATCGCGACAACATCCGCTACAACGGCCGGCCTGATCGGCGAGCGCGATCCAACATCACGGAAGTAGTCCGCGCAGCAACACTAGCCGCACGCACACACTTCCACAGAGAGACAGTGTAATGGCGCGAGCGAGTCGCTCGGAGTTATCAGGAGCGAGGAAAACGCCCGGCGAGCGGATAAGAAGTGGTGCGAGGCTAGCGGTAAAGCGTCAGCGTGTCGAGGGATTCTTAATTACGGCGGGCGGCGCACTCCCTGGATAAACAGCGACGTAATACACCCGTAACCGAACCACGCTGACCCTGCTGCGCCACTACTACTGTAACAATCTATAAGCGTTCCTAGATTGTACGAGTCGCGCCAGGTAACTGTTGTCGAACCCTTTTTTCGGACATATTGCGCGATGAGGAAGCGATCTTGCCTCGAACAGGCATTCGATTTGTTGAGTAAAAAAGCTGACAACTCCTATAAATGTGAGAAACACAGCCATTTCTGTTTATGATGTAACAAAGTTTGTTCGAAACACAAGCGGTCTTTTTCTGTTTGGAAAAATAGAATATTTTTATACTATAATTTATATATAAAATCATTTTATGTCAGTTATAACTTCATGAAATATTCCCAATTGTTAGTTCGTCCTAGGAAAAAAATCGTTGAGTGAAAAGAATTAACAAAATGCATGTGTGGGGGTCAAAAGATTGAGCTGTGGATTTACTTCGAACTTCTCACGCCATCCTTACACTACCACAGACTGCCCTCTGTCTTGCGGACGCACCGGCGAACCCCATAAATCACGTGGTATCGTATCGTTTCCACGGCCTGTCGAGTATCAGCGGACACGGGACACAGAATGTGCGTGCCGCCTCCATAATTGAAGATCAACGGTAAAGTGTCGGGGCATATTGGACCGGCTGTAATTGCCGGCCAATCATGGCCACGCACTCCCATATGCCGGGTATGCATGAATGTAGATAAGCTGCAAGTATGGGTTGTAACAGTAATTTAGTTTAAAGAATAATGTGGGATTGGAATAATTTTACCGCAATATTAGAATTATTCTTAAAACAGAAATATCTGTTTAGTCATTTTCAAGTTTATCGCGAATATAGAAACATACAGATAAACATTGCCCTTTATACAAATGTGTTAGTAGAGATATATGTAGAGAGAATTGCCATTTCAAAGATGTCTTCGTCGCTCATGTTAATGCTTAACCTTTTCAGTCTCGCGAAAAATATGGAAGAGTGTACGGGGAGCGTGAGAAAGGAGACCTCACACACATACTTTCCTGTTCTCCCCTTAATGATAATTTTTCTGAATCTCTAAAAATACCGTAAGCGAAAGGATTAAAGTGATTCGCTCTTAAATCGCAATAGTTTCCTGTGGAATTTTAATGGAGTATCCGGCAGGGAGGAAGTTTAGGTGTAAATTAAGGTTGGCGCTCGTTAGGGTCGAGAGCGCGGCTTGCGATAAACAGGAAGAAGCGAGGAGAGCGCTCCTGGCCGTTGATCACGCGCGCCACGCTACCGGCTTCTCGGCATCGGCAAATTAAGTGCGACAAATGCTGCGTTTCCGCGTACGCTTAACACGATTGTGCGACACGATCCTTAATTCTCTGTGCGCGCACCATGGGATACATCCAGCACGGCAGCACGCCTCACCGAGCGACGCAATCCCTGAGAGAATCACCTTTCCACCTCGAAATCATGTCAGTCGTTTTTTTGCCACGATTTAGGGTTACCATGGCAGACAATCATTGGTTAAATATTTTGTCAGTTGGAATATTCACTAGGTATTTTTATTGTATGACTAAAAGGACAGATCGAATCAGAAATAAGAATGTATAATGAATAATATAACCGATGAAAAGATCGGTTCATTGAGAGTCTGTTGTGTGTGGCAGGCCTTAGTTGATCCGATTTTCCCTGGTTGACCCTTGATGCGTAACCAACCATTTTTTTTACATTCCAATAGATATTAACCAGTGCGTAATTAGAATGAGAGAAACAACAACCGCCATAAACTGTCATCAGTCACATATTACATGGCATTCTGGAGGGTTAACGAGTGACTCGAAACGATTAAGGGCGCTCCCGGTATTGGCAGTAAACTGAACTTGACGCCAACTTATTACTCGCTTAATGAATCATCGCGTCATCGTCTATTCACGAAGCGATTCCAAGTCTAGAATAGCCAGGGGAGAGATAGGCAAATTAAGCCTGGAAATGAAGGGGTTCCAGCCGGCGGCGATTTATAGTTTCTTTGACTAAACGCGAGATTAATGCTCGCCGGACGTCGAAGGCTGTTTAGAAAGTTAGACTGGTTATAAAGGCTCGCACAGACATTGGCGTGCGCAGATTCGTGGTTCCTGGTTTCCTGGGTGGTCCGAACATTGCGAGGCGCCAGCCATCTCCGCACGCAGAGTCGCCCCAAGCGATCCGTGTTATGCTAATTGTTCCGCGTGCGCAGCCATAAATATTTTTTATTGCGCTTCAACGCAACGAATGAAAAAGTAATACAGGCTCTCGCTGTCTCCATCGCGCGCACATTTCGGAAGCGTAAGAGTTGCGGCTCGATGCTTTAACACACGAGTTTTATTTAACTCTCGCTCGCTCTCTCGGGTTCGGGCGTGCGAATCTTATTACATCATTGAGCCCCGGGCCACGGGTAACACGTCGCCCCCATGAAAAATTGAACGCTAAAGCTTCCACGTGAAATTAACCGGCTGATTTATCGCGGCATTACGCTAACACTCGCGAAACTCGCAGAACTCTCATTTCTTTTATTGCGCCTGGAATTCGCTCTTCAATCTAACACCGGAACAACGTCAGGTGTAAAGTTATGGACCTCACTTTTCTTACTGGAAAGCAGCCAAATTGGCAAGCGTGATTTCGCTCTGTTCTAAATTCGATTAGTGCCGAGTGGAGAACGTTTCTGCCAGAAACGTAGTTAAGTCGGACTGGAGAAGTGTCCTGTTAATTCCAGCGAGCATTGTCCGGTTTAATACCGTCTGTGCTCTTTGCAAAGCTGGCTGGGGTGGCGGGCGTAACAATAAGGCACATTAGGCCACAGGAAAAAAGCTCGATGGGCACAAAAGCGCGAGCTGTTGCGCGGCTCCATTTGGAATTAAATAAAAAGCTGGGTGGGACAGAGAAAGAGGCAGAGCTGGCAATGCCGGCGGAGTCGAGGCAGACAGTGTTCGTTTTATTCGGGTTATTGTGCTTTTCAGTGCGACTCCCGTAACAAAGCTTTCGCCCCCAGAGAACGTCCGAGCGACGCTAGCCTCCTCTAACAATGGTAGCCGCCATTTACATCGGGTCAAGGACAAAAAAAGCGTCCAAAACCGTCGGGTGCGCCACCTCCCTCAGGAATTAATCTCGTTAATGTCACGGTGGAGAGTCACTCGTCCGCTTTCAACTGAATCATTCTCATTGGAGCGAAACAAGCGCAACCCCCTCTGTTTCCAGGGAAACCCCTCGAGCGATCAGTTTCCTCTCACCATTGTAACTTTAATCGGGTAATCGCGAGTGAAGAAGAAGTCGGGAAAGAATTTAATTGCATCGAAAGCGATTGGAAGTCTCCAGTGTTCTTCTCTTCTTCGATTCACCGGGATTAAAGGAAAGTTGGAATTCACAATCTAGAAGTCTAATTAGCTCCTACAATCCTCAACGGATTGAAAACTGTCTTTCTTTCAGTCAGACAGACTCGAACAAGGTTTTGATAATCTTGCAAAGTTGGGTTAATGGAAAGTTCATGCTAATTCGGAATAGTGCATTTCGGTCTTCTCTATGTGGCGAGCATTGCGAGGAAAGAAGGATCTCGATGAACAAGCGCACGCGCGCTCGTCCATGTGGGACGGGTGGGTATCGGCTTTCCTTAGAAATTCGTAGGTGGCGAATGACGGACGCGATCGCACATAAATTTCGAAAGGACGCGACACGGTCACTGTCTCGGGGTATCAATTTTCATACGTGGGCATTAGGCGAGCGACCACAACCCTATTTTCGCGTTGCTCAGCCTCCTGCACGCATTTTGCACGCTAGCGCAACTTTCTAGCGATGGTTAATATCGGCAAAGAGAATGATATTACTCCTTGCTGCCAGTATCTGCTATGAGAGAGCGAGCACATCAGTCGTAGCTCGCGAAGAGAGATTACCCCTTTGAGAGAAACTCGACCATGGGATATGGAAAGCTCCAATTAGTCTGATTGAATTGCGCCAGACATGCGATTGGTAATCTCCGTTTTCAATAAACTATAACGAAAATATAAATCTAAACGTAGAGGAACTCGTTTAATATATACACTGGATAAAACAAGTACTCGCACACCTAGTGATTTAGGAAAAAGTGGTCTTAAAGAAGAAAACTCTTTTGCAGTAAATAGAAATAGATTTTCTTTAACAAGAAAGTGGCCGTCTTAAGAAAAAATCCACTGCTAATTCAAAGATACATACGTGAGAGTTCGAAGAGCACTCGGGTGAAGTTGAAACACGCAGGCCTCTGCGAACCCATTTATACTAACACCCGCACTTCAAACCGTGGTTCGTTCGACGAAGGATAGATTAACCGCGAATTTCACCGAAGCTCGGCGAGCGTGTGTGTCAGCTGTGCAATTGTCACGCAATTACCACGTCGCGTTTCGCAGGCCATTTGCATCGGCGAAGGGACGACGACACTCCAATTACTCCTAGGTGGATTAATGCGGTGCGAGCGGAGAGCCGCGCGCTCTCGTAATCCTCCTCACTCGGCCAAGTGAAATCCCACGAATGCCACTTCGAAGTGTAACGCGAAACAGATTAATAGTAACACAGGATTCAGTGCCGCTTGAATTGAGAAACGAATTGCATAGCTTGTAAGCTTCGAGTTTAAAGTTACATGTAACGCGGGTCGACTGTGCAGTTACAGGAAGTCGTTTTACGGAGGAGACAGAAAGAGACTTGCGTAATTCGGTACGATTGGAGTGTACGGTAGTTGGCCATTAGCCCGACGCGAGCCAGTCGGGAAGCCGAGCGATTTCGAATGGCTTATCCCGAGGGCTCAGCACAGCTGAAAAAGCAACTTGTGTGTACACATGTATCTACGAGAGTACTTCCTGCAAAGTTGCAATGCTGTAATCCAGAGTCTTTTAGCCGTCCCAGCTTACTCCGCTCGGCAACGGTCTACAATCATCGAAAGTCAACTAACAAGTAAGAGTTACGAATGAGGAACCCTTGCATCTTGCAACGCCAACCATTACCATCGCGCGATTGTTCTCAGGACTCTATGAACTTTAATATCATCCAAGAGATCAAGATCTCATCATTCTGTGATCGCACGCATTCATCGAACTTCGCTATAAAAGAGCTCTGAAAGAGCTGGGATTATGAAAGTGCTCTACTTCAATATTGTAAGCGGCTACAAAGATTGAAAAGGGAACTAAACGAAATGGCAAACACTGAGAGTTGCACCACCATAGATAAGACCGGTGAAAGATATCTGGATCGCATAAATAAGAGACAAAAGATGATTAGATACGCATACACTAATTTATCTCGAATGTTTTCACCTACGAAGAGAGGACTGCTTGGCCAAGTTGGATCGGAACCTAGACCGCAAATCAGTCTACTCTGGAAGGGTAGCAATTTTCCTACGATTCACATGTAAAAGCATTCGAATCACGCGTCGATAGACACGTAGATCACGGTGATCGGGATCAGAGAAAGATCGGAGTGCTCTCTGCCTATATAATTTCAGCTTTTCGAAGGCACGCATCACGTATCTCCCCGGCGGCCGTGCATGCACACATGCAAATGTCTCTTTCTCCGAAGGATATTCGAAGTGTCTATGCAATCGATCTGCCGAAAGTAGGTTGTGAAATGTGAGTTGTGCGCCGATGATTGCCTGTGTCTGAATTCGCCCGGCATCCACGACTTTCCTTCTTTTCGCTGTTTTCCCACGAGGAGCGGTCGTTATCGGCACGTGCGGGCCGCACCCCTTACCACACTGCGCCGTACCAATCACCTGAAAAACTACCATTCTCCAAGTCTATTATCTCTCTCGAGTGCGCACTGCATCAGGATCATTAGCTATACTATCTCATTTAACGAGGATTCGAGTAGTTCAACTTCGCAGGAGGTGAAATTGATTTCGAAATACTCACCGGAGTTCTTCTACACACATACAACTTTCCTTTCGTTAATAATTCTGTGCTTGGAAATAATGAATGATCGAAGAATAATTTAACAAGCACCGAAGCAGATTTTTCTGGAATACGAAATCGTTGAGATTTGTCCTCTCGAATGAATAAGACAGTGGAATTCGTAAGAGAGTAACTAGACAAGTGACACATGGGGCGACGTTCTAATACGATCTTGGTAACATCTAACTCTCGAATTACCTGTCAGTCATTCAGGCGGCTAATTCGTACGAGATCCGTGAAGTTTCAATGATCGCTAACGATCGCGCCATGGCGTCGTCTCCACCCTCGGTTCGCCGATGGCAGGCCGTGTCGAGCATTACTCGCGTCGGACAAGACCGTTTATCTCGGATACTCGGTAACGGGGCATTCATTCATTCATGAAGGATATTGTTGGCCCGTTCCTCCGACACCCACGTCCGCCAAACAGACATTTTGCGCGCGCACGCGCGCGCGATCTGTCACTCCACTAGGCTAAGGCGAAAGCAATGTCATCCAGCATGGAGCCTCTTCTCTCTCTCTATTGCGCAGCCGATCAATGCCCATCTCTGTGTCTTTCGACGATTGAAACTCTCTCGATCGGAGAGTGAAACTGCCCGGCAAAAAGCGAGCTCCACGAGCAGACTACCCGCTGAGCGGCGACGGCTAGAAACTAGTTTCGAAATGTACGTCTGCGTCCCGGCGAACTTGCCTTTACTGTCATTGTCAGTGTCTTCCTCGCCGAAATCAAGAACTCTCACTCCTGCCCTTTAGCAACTGCGATTCTTTGCTCGCCGAGCTATAATCAGTTTTCGGGGGAGAATTCGTGAAGCCTGTTAGTCCATAACGCGCTCTTTATTCGCTCCACTCGGCAAAGCAAACGCGGTAAAATTAATTTCAGCAGCTATTCCAATCTCGCGCAAAACCTACCCGGCGAACTCGTGCGCCAGTCTATATGTGCGAGACTAACTTCCCCGTAGGACATTATTATCCTACCAAGAATAGTGAAATGGCTTGCTAAATGTGCCGGCGGTTACATGAACTCTAGTCCGCTAGGATGATCTCTGTGTTAGATTCGCCGTAACTTTGACAGTGGAGGAGATTCGTTGAGTCAATTGCAAAAACTGGCCCTTGAATTGCAAATTCCACGAGTCGGGTTGAAGCATCGCTCTCGAACCAAAGTGCTTCTCGGCATCGCTAAGTTCCTCGAGAGCCTTCAAACTTAAACACTTCGACGAGCCAGAAATTACAGGCAAAGAACTTGCGTCGAGCTCCAGGAACATAGGATTTCTTGGGCCCACGACTTTGCGGAGTAATTAATGCGAGTTGCAAAGGGCGTGTACGCACTGACCTTTCGATCAGTTTTCCATTGATTTGGATAAAGGAGTTTCGCAGTAAGGGGAGAATGGCGCGGACTGACAAGGAGAGTCAGCCGATGAAGAGGAAAGAAGAAGGTGGAGGAGGTGGAGGAGGCGTCAACCGAGCCAATATTCTAATGTAATGGGTTGGGCGCGTTCGTTGAACCTTACACCGGATAACACTCGCCTTTTGCCATACTGTCTCTCTCCTCTCGCCTTTTCCCAATGGATTTGCCACGCCAATTTAGCCGATTTCTTCTTGCCACAGCCGCACAGAGGGCGCTTGTGTCTTTTGAACGCGGAAACCGCCGCTAAGCTAACGTGTAATCAGAGGCTTCGCCGATGCCAACATTACGCTCGAAAGGAATGCCCGCGTTTGCACATCCTCGCGGCTCAAACATTTGTTTACATCAGTCAATCCATGCGAACGCGCCTGCTTTATTTGACCAATCATGTGCGTCGTCGGCTCTTCTATACATTGCCAGCTATATCGAGAATCGGATAAATCTGGCACTACGTACACTGTCGCTCCAAGTACATTCCAGCTGCCGGGCTTTAAAGTGTCATTCAGGAATAAACTTGTACGCTAAAGGAAATTCCAGCTTTTCAGAAGCGTTGAGTTCAAAGGTGAACAATTTAATGGTACTCACAGCGAGGAGGTGTGAAATATTGCAGAACGACAATGTCAATAGAAAGTTGAGTTTTTCTTGGTGAAGTGGTATTTTTTTCCCGCGATAATTCAAGTTTACTCGACGTGGAAAAAAGAGGCGTTGAAGCGTTTGTTGATTCGATCGGGACGAAAATTCGACGACAAAGCGCGCGGTGGCGTTCTAGCTCGCCACAGAATCCCGTAATATCGAGGAGAGTACCAACTGACCTATAGAAAATCAATGCCTCGTAGTTGCCACAAAGCACGCCTCACCCGCCTTTTCCTGCCCTCATACGGATGGTCGGACTTCACTTTCATGTAAACAGCTCCTCTCTCTTTCGCACAAGTTAATAAATCCTTCTCACGAAATTCGAGTATTGAAGAATTTACGATACAATCAACCACAAACTGAGCTCTTTTTTCCAACTTCATTCGATTTTTTTAATTACATATTTTGAAATATTCGATGAATATTCGACGGTTATATGCTATGAAAGATCTATGGTTAATAATTCTGATTTGAAAATAATGAATCATTGAAGAGTTTCTCACTCGTGTTGTCCGAAGTGAACAGGACTGTTCAACTCGCAAGCTCTTTTTGTTGAACTTCACTCAACTTTTGTTTGTAATTACAGGATAATTATATTTATCGTTGGGATCTTTTAAGTGACTTCTCGTGCTGCAGGCGGAGTCTTGGTTAATGGAAATCTGAAGGCCGCCTCGAGTGAAGTTCGAGGTGAAATTGAAAGGAGCTAAAAGTATCTGCAGAAGCACCATAGCATAGGCAATCTGGACACGCCCCATTTCGCATGTTTCGGTTCATAGTTCGCTCGCTGGAATAGCGACAGGCCGATTTACTTGGACGAGCAGCATCGACAAAGTACGATACTCGCTCAGCTAGAAAGAAACCTTGACCCGAAACTAATAGCCAAGATATTCTTCAGTGAAATATTCAAAGAGTTAAACTATTTTTCGTAGCGTTACATATCGTCTTACATTCCATTCTCTAGTATTACGACACTTGGTAATTAAAAGTCACTTTCCCTTGCATCGAGTGTCGAAGTTAATGTTTAGTTTGAAATAGCTTGGCGTCGCGAAGTGTATCATTAGACTGGTAAAGCAGTAATTATGTTTCAACAAATCTTCTAGCGAATTAGCTTCAGAACACACACATACATTTAATAATACCTTTAGAGACGCAAATGATTTCACTTTCAATTTAATCTGACTTCCTTGTCATGGTTATAATCTCATTCTACCAGTAATGTTGCTAGTGGCATGTTTTTGCATAATAAGAACTAGTAGGTCAGCCAACATATAGCTGCTGTGTACTTCTTTTTATAGAGCTTACGATGCACTCTGAAAGAATAACAGGATAGTTTGGAACTGTCTTCCTTAATAAGGGGCTTAACGTTCCTTTGCGAACAAGGGACCTCATAGAATCTGGTCCATTTTCGGGGGCACGTGGAGGCTGCTTGAAATCTGGCGGTTGTCAATGCGGCTTGAGCAAAGCAGAGGAAGGGCGCCGTGTCGGGGGGAACAAACGAGGGACGAATGCGTGTTTGGAAGTGGGTGTACGTGTTGGTGCACGTGCGCCGGTCGCTTTCGAAACCTTTCCGAAGGCCAATTTGCATTTAATAGCCTGGTCATTAGCGGTCTGATCGCTCCCAACCGCTCAATGGCAAAGTGCTCCTGTTAGAAGCCACGAAGCGGTGTCTACCAACTACCCCGAAAAACTTGTCCCTCTATTCACTAACACTCCTTGCCAAACTAGAATTCTAGCCAACTTTTGCCATAGAAACGATTATCTTAGAAATACTTTAGAAAATCTTTGAGATTCCAAACTTTCACATATTTTCTACGATGCTCGAAATAATTCCAAGAATTAATCAAGAGCAACTAGAAAATCATCCGACTTATTTATGTCCATCATATTTTCATGTATATTTACTAACACATTTCGCCGATGTTCGAAATGATTCCAAGAATTGAACGGACACTGACCACGGTGAAGGACCCTTCGCCAAGAAGAGCAACCAGGAAATGATCCGACGCGAAGGGATGATGCGGCGCGAACGACCGCTCAATGTAAACAAACGTGACGCATGTGAGCAAGTACGATGAACGTCGACACTCATTCCTCCTCCCCCGTTCTGTCTCGCCCGGGATTCCAGTATATTTTCCCAACAATGCATCACGAGCGGCATTCATGTGTGCGCCAGTTTGTTTCAGACGTTTGTTTCCCCTAAACGTCTACCGTTCGGCTATTTTCGGCTGGTTCGGGAGTTCGGACCGACGCGTGTAAATCACTCGGCGAGGAGAATAATTCGCGCATCAGGAAGTACTCGCGCGGAAATGGCTTGGCGCCATGGCTATCATCTCGCACGACGCCCGAGACTTTAACTTAAGTGTATTCCGGGCGAGACCTTACGGGACGCACCTATTATACACAACTACATCTGTTGTATGTTGTATCTGAGTTTAAATTATTAATTATTAACCATTCGTTAGAAACTGTACCTGAAGACTATGACATGAATACTTGAAAAAATTATTATTATTATTGGCCGATTTGTTAGAAAAATTAAAATCCCCGGGAAAAATGTTATTTTCTCTCATTTTATATTGTACAAGTGCTCAATCATAGTTCCATTTGATTATTTAGTATTTTTTTGGGGGATTAAATTTTAGTGATCATGCATCTTGCAAGCCCTTTACCCAAATATACGTCTACTGCTTATTTTATCGGCAGTCAAGAACACTGAGAACTTAGTACCTTCTTCCCCCATATTATTGAAGCCCCTCTGACCTAGTTTACACTTATGTCCGGATGCCCGGTGAAACTTTGTATCAAGCTGCAGTTCCAGCAGTGGCTCCACACTGGAAGCGGCTGTTTACCGGCCGGTTGCACAACGCGCTTACACGTTTTCCAGTTCGCCCCTAGTCAAACACCGATGAACCGGCACCAAGTGGTGTTACATCACTTCTGCCGTGGATAGGACGCACTTAGTGCCTTGTCAAACGCACTATTACCGATAATTCCAATCCAGGAGCACTTCCTTCGTCGATGACGATTAGCCGAACTCGCCGAGCGTGAACCATTTCTTTCGGTCGATGAACTTTTGAAGAATGAAAATTCAATTCAGCGACACGTATCATTGAATACGATTCTAAAACATCTAGAATGTTATTTGCCAATTTTAATTACACAGCAATGCCTGAGTGCTAGATGAACTTTCGTCAGTGCTCTATTGAGAGATTCGAGACGGTAATTAATACCTCTGACACAACTTATCTCCCATTGTTAATTCAGCCCTCGGCGGTGAGAAATGTCGAGCGGCTTTGGGATCGAGGTATTGCCGTCCGATAAATCAGAATCTCGCGTTTCGCACCTTTAATTACGAGCAGTGCGCGGAAGCATGATCGCGCCGCGCAGTCCTCTCTTTCCCTGGCTCCGTTCGGTCTCGGGTTTCGCACGTGTTAATTATCGCGAAACGGAAGCTCGGCGCGCGCGGGCGAATTGCTACGCGCACGTGAGAATTAACAGGCTGCTGGATACACTCAATACTCTTGCTGCTAGAGGCCATCTCTCCCTCTCTCCCTTTTCCCCTCGGTCTCCCTCACACCTGTCCGCTGACTTTTGCGTCAACAGCGAGCGACGCGTTTCCTCGTGTAATCCCGATCTGGCGAGTGACGTGCGATCTCGCACTGCGAAACGTGCTCGCTCTCCACCAGGCTTACGCGCTCCCACTGTACACGTCGCTCCGCACCGACGAAAAAGGTCATCATTGGCTTCATCTGCACGCGCGATACACGCATACTCCAAGCTATCTCGTCATGCAAAAAGGTGAGCGAGTATTTGGAGTGTAGCGTCGATGCTGACGTTATTGGCAAGCCTCTTTCTTGGAATCCTACAATACGATCTACGTCAGGATCGCGCGAGATAAGAATGAAGATAATTTATCTCGAAGCATTAAAATAGGATCGATATACACGTGCGAAAAGGAGTTTCGAAGAGTGAAGAATTGAGCAGGGAATGTTTAGTGGGACTTTGTATGTTGGGCTGATAATTGGGACTGCGCGCAGTTGGACGTCGATTTGAAGAGCTTCGTCGAGGTCGGATTGGTAGAACGTCTATGGGAAAGGAGGTAAACAGCAAAACAGTCCACGAGGGCAAAAGGTCGCCGCACGCTTCTAAGGACGAAGGCCAGGCTATCCCGAAAACCGGCTCCAGTCTAAACAACTTGGAAGCGCCTTTCGAGGCCAGTCTAAATCCGGGCGAAATCCCCCGTTTTCGGCGATTGCGATTGGCGAGATTCCCGGGCGAGCCGAGCGATGCCAGCACGATTCGCTGGCTAAGTGGCGAGGTTTATAGAGGCGGGCTCGTTGAAAATAACGCGTGTCGGATGCGTCCGCGAGTTCGTCGACCCATCAGGCTCTCTGAAGGCATTGACGTCGTTCTGACGCAGGATGCGCCAGCAACGATGCCTTGTCTATCTGGACCCGACTTATCTCCACCATGGACCGATCTATTTCCGAACTTTTCATGTACCCCTTTAGTGGAGTACTAAAAAAAATCCCAACGATTCCCTTACAAATCCCTGGCAAGCCAGCACGGGAATCACAGTCTACGATCGGGCAGACGCGGGTAAATTTGCCGAAACAGAAGAGATCTTGGAGATGCGTGAACAAAGAGCGGAGTAAATTGCGATGGACCGATGGAGGCCCGGATAAACATATTGGACGCCCGGAATGGAGGCTCTGCCCACGCGATATCCAACGCGTAGCCATAATACCGAATAGATGATTCCGAGCACTTGGCACGTTGACGTCAGGCAACATGACATTTCGTTCTAACGCGATAATGAGTCGGCCAGTTAGCCAGCCTCGAATTGACTCGAATTGACCTTAACGTGCTCACGCACCGAATACCGGAGCCCGCTTGGAGCCAACAAAAGGATCGAGAAAGGATCCTTGAGTGAAAGTGGGAGTGCGAGTGGATTTCCTTGGCCAATTGCGAATTGATCGGACCGATAGATAACAGTTTCGTCTATATCCTGCTGCGTGGGAGCAACACGGCTCCAGGGGTTCTCCATTTCAACTCATCTTCACGCACACGCAATAATTAGAAGGAACTAATTTGATTAGAAACCACTGCTGCCAATGGAAACACAGTGACTCCTTGAATAGTATCTGTGCGTCTCTAGTATAACTAATGAAAAGGAAATCACTCGAGTGCTCGACACTGAGATTTAATTATGAAATTAGATGCATCGCTTCTAGGAATTCTCACAATTTCAGCGAGTTAATCAACGAATAGCTACTTACGCTTCCTTTGATTTCGGACTCTCGTTAGTTCTCTCCCAAGAAATATATATACCGGTGGCCAATTACGAAGAGTGCGCTCCTCTTTCACTCTGTTTATTCTCCCAATTATCCCTCGGCTCTCGTCTTTCCACCGGAGGATGATAATTAACGAAAGGAACAGTCATTAAAATAACTAGCTCGTCATCTAATAAAGCCTCTTTGTCACAAACTCTCCCTCGGATTATAATGATTCTTTTTCTTACAAATCATTACAGAAGAATTCGGGGCTTTCCCAAAGTTCGCTGGCATGCCACTAAAAGGTGCATCTGGTATTCAGATTTTCTATAGAGCGTCACAGTAATGCTAATGAAATTCCAGCGGTAATCGGCTGGTGCGCCAGGCAAGTCACGCGTGTGCGCATCCAAGAATTCCGTGGTGAATTCCCTTTTTCCTCGGGGAAGTATACATGCGCGCGTCGGCAGAGTATAACGGGCGGGTCATGCACCGATTATTAAGCGAGGTGTCGCTTCATGAAAGGAGCGGGGGCCCTTTGAGAGCAACCTCCTCTTTCAGCGAAGTGTACAGTGTGAGCTCTCACAGGCTCGCACGGCTGAAAGAAGGACTAAAGCTACTCGAATTCTTACGGGCGGCCGACCCTACGAAGCTGGACGACCTTGCCCGGCACGTGGATAGAATAACACCTTCTCCTAACGAGTTCGCTCATAGGGAGGCTGCTTGCCTACCTTGCTTGCTTGCTTGCTTGCTTGCCTATACCTTGACTTACAACTAGAAGCACTGGCAACTTGATACTACCGAATGAGGAACCACCGACTTTTCTAGCATTATCCATTCACTCCGAGCTTAGAAATATCCTAATGTACAGGCGTTCAAATGTATTCATACATTCTTCAAATATCACTCTATCTGTTCGTATCTTCATGTTATACTTTTTTTTCTGTATTTTTATATTCATAGTTTGTACTACTGTTGAAAGTCTAGGCTGTTGGACGCTTTTTTTACATTTTAATGTTTTCACGGTCATTGTAAACTCGATCTGATCAACTGGAGTCCTCGTTGAATCTTAACGTTAATAGATACTTCGTAGCTTGTACGTTGTTTGGTGTTGCTTCAACGGAGGATTGGTGTACATACAGTGTTAGATTACAAAGGCATCCAGTGCTCGGATACCCCTGAAAGGAAGCTCGTACGTCCCCTTTTGAATTTGGGAGCTCACGTCCATCAAAGCTAAGTACCATCACCAAACGCGCGTATAGAATATCCAGATGAACTGGCGAGATTACAGGCAGTACTCTCGCTCGATGCTCTTCTCGTTAAAAGCATTAAATTCCCCGGGACGACGTGTCTACGCGCACGTTTTCATCTAATTGGAATTAATGTCGCCGATTCCAGCTTAATAACACTCGATAAATACTCTAGAGCGGATGTAATGGAGACAAATCGTTGAAACTAAAAAAGTCCTTTGCAAAATGGCACAAGTAGAAATTGAACCTAAGTTAATCAGAATAATCGTCGAAAGGAGAAGAGTAAACGAAATGCATTCAAGAAGTTTGTGGGAAAAAGTAGAGAGTCCCGTGAAGCGGGTTTGAAAATAGTTGAAATGGAGTATTGGAGCACGACGGATCAATCGAAAGGGAGCAGTTGAAGCTATTCAATAGTAGACGATCTACTGGCAGGATTTTTATCCAGATCCCTGCCGGAATGAGGGTACCCCGCTGATGGATGTAACCTTAATCGATCGAAAGTCCGGGTGTGTAAGCTGTCCGGCTCGGTAAGCTAATATTCGATGATCCAATGGCGATCTCGCGATACCCTTGCTCTTTGTCAGGCCGCTTGTATATGGGTCACATTCTCGTCGCATCTCATCCTTCCCGTTGTTCTCTTTCGCCTTTCTAGTCTCGCCGGACTCGTCCCGATACCTCCAGTCCGATGTAAGACTATCCCGTCGTAACGATTTCTAAATCACGCTTCGATCCCAGTCGATACTACCCTCTCTATGATAGTATCATTCCATCCTTCCACCACCCATCTTTTTAATATCCAATTGATTTGACTTTAGAATTTTTTAATTTAAGATTACTTGCGATATACGATGTTTTTTTTTATTAAATAGAGCCAAGAGTTCGAAGGAAATTGATTGATCGACGTTAATGCCGTTTATAGAGGGAAGGTATTGGACTTGCTGACTAGGTTTAATTATACTCGGGTCGCTGAAAGACTTGTCTTGGAGTGTTATTTAAATGTCAGATACTCTGTACTTAGAAGGCGTATAACATGAATAGATGGGTACGACGATAAGGGAAGTGACAGCTTGTCGAAGACAAGAGCCGCGCAATTGGAAAGGGTAAAATCTGAGAGTATCTTCTAATTTACCCAACTAACCAAGATAATCCTCTCAACTGCCGGACTGTAGAACTAGAATTGGTAGACTCAAGATTCTAAGCGGTGCATCACCGCCCCGACAAATGTCTACAATTTCACCGGCATTCACTCGCAAGAACGAGTGTCCCGTTACTGGCAGTACTTCCAGAGGTGCTCGAGAAAATAGCGAGAAACGTAGCTGTCGTTAAGTAACCCCTCGGAACTGGGCGAAAGGTACTACGGAGTAAGAAAAACGTCAACTTGAGATGCTAGAGAGAGGGAGAGAGTCTTAGACACTTGACTCTCTTCTGAAATCCCGTGAAGAAACACGGGCGACAAGTGGCCCTACGGAGCCCAGTTAAGCCTCCTTGGTTCGTGTTCTCAGGGCGTTCGAGCAAATATGTGGCAAGGGGACGCAACTTATGCCGGGTGGAAAGTATGTACTCCTTTCGAGAGAAGTGTCCCCTGCATTCTTGATGATGAGCCCATAGTCGAACTATTACCGAGACGCCTCCGATGATACCACCGTCTACCAGTTTTACATTGGCCGGATGAGTTTAGTAGCAAACGCCGATGAAAACTTTCGAGAGTATCCCCTCACGGCGAGAGCCATCAAGCAGTGATGTACCTGGCAATTACCGTGGCGCACAGTGAACGTCACCTTCGCCAGCCGAGCCAAATTGGATAATTTGTCTAGTCGAGGAGTCCCCTTCGTCGCTGAACTTTGGCGCACCACTGATCCTCAGACGTAATTTGTCACGCGTCTAGTTATCAATTTCTCTTTACTCTTACTGGCGCGCTCGGAAAGCCAGAGACCATAATGGAAGTTTCAATTCAGCTCTACGAAATACTCGGGCTTCATTCCAAGCTACTGGGTAATCAGTAGGAGAGTACAAGGATCCCTCGTCCGCATGACCTCTCGTTGCGTGTAATGCAACTTCCAGAGATTGCCTAACTAGGCTAACCCACCGTGTAATTATCATCAGTACTGGAATCCAGTTTACGCGAACTACGGCTCGTGGAAGTACCTACTCGACGAAGCTCACCCTTCCGCCCGAGTCACCTACCCTTTCCGTGTACAGGAACGAACGTACACGCAACGCTCGGCTAACTTTACTCAAAAGTCGACGAACTAAAAGTAACCAGCCAAGCTTTAACTCACCACTTGGCTGATAGGATAGTCAGCGTGAGAGTAAGAATATATACGAAGGCCGCAATTCGAAAGAGTGAATTTTCCGACCACTTTTTTAATTAAAGCAACCAGTGGCATTTTCACGGGGGCGCGTCTGACATATGGCTGACCTATACCACTCGCGGCTGCTGGAATGAAGTAAGCCCACGGATTTTCCCGGATGACTTTAAACCTTTTTCGTAGCAATCACGTTGAAAGTGGAGCAAAGGTGGTAGTGCCAGATGGCCGAGGGTTCGAGGGTCTCCCGCAGCTGGTGCATACTGCGAGAGACCTGCTTTTGAAAGCATGGCGCTTTGCGGAAAGTTCATGCACCCGGGCCCGGGCACACGATCTAAAACAATAGAATTACCAAAGACACGACCTCTGAATTAATGTCGCTTCGCTAGGCACGGCTCGCCCCCTCACTTCTTCCTCTTCTCCACCGCTCCCCTTCTCGCGCACTCCTCTTTCTTGGACCATGAACAGTACGTGGTCCATGGGAGATCAGAAATAGCGGAAATTCAATTACCCGCTGCACCGTGGCCCGAACGGCCACTCTAACGACTGTCACGCGCCGTTCCCGATTCCCCCTTGATTACATGCCGTGCCCCCTAAGTGCGAAGACGTGTGCTCCCCGCTAGTTCTACCATGCCTACTTCTGCCACGTTTCTTACAGCATCACATCACACCAATTTCTACAACTGTACTGTCTCACTCTTCAACCAAGTTCAGACAAATTGCAAAAAGTCTGGATATACATAAAGTATATTTCATATGTCAGCTTTCACATGATTCACTAATCGATTTGTATGAGCTTTCGTCATGACTGAATTCATTGGTAAAGTTGTCGAATAAAATTTCTTCCGTTTGTTCCTATTTATAAGTATCGACTAATTTATACGCTGAAAGGTTTAGAGATTAAAGATTGCAACAAAATCCACTACGAATCCTCTATGATGAAATACCTAGTTTCTCCGAATGAATGAAAGAAACTCACTTGGTATTTAGCAAGTAGTAATTCGCAACTTTGTAGGTTGTCAATGAATCGTAGAGATATTAGCAAGAAGTTTAAGCATTTAGTAGAGATTTTCAGGTACACACGGTTGACAGCGATTCGTTCATGGTAGTTCATCATTCGATGTGGCAGGTAACAGCGAAACACGCGTACCACGCGAAATTAGAATGTGAGAGGAACGTGGAACGCACATATTGCGTGGTGCAAGCAGCTTCGTAGAGGAGACCGGATAGACAGATGCACGTAGGTGTCTGGGAGACTGAAGGATAAGAGAGGGAGAGAAAGGGAGCGAGAAAGAGACGCGTATTTATGTATGAGAGGACGTGTACGTGTACAATGTGCATTGCGATGCATAGAATATTACTATTTATTATAGTGGCCGGGCATCAGCGACGAGGACGAAATGCCGTTAGCCGACATAGACACCAGTGACACACATTTTCGTAAGCCGTCCTATCGACTATCGTTGACTTCGGGACCGTTCCTACGGCAATCTCGCATAACTCCCCTAGCATCGCTACTCCGCACTCCAAAGATATTACCACGAGCACCCAACCTCTCTTCTTCTCTTCTACTTCAATATTTCATCCCGTTGAACATCAAAGCACAAGCGAAGCTACATAAGAAACAATAGGGTATCTCCAACTACTCCTTTTCTTCATCGAAAGTAACTGGCAAAAAGGGAAGCTTCCATTTACCAGACCTCAACTGTAGAGTGGAATAGTAATACATTTTCTATCTTTGTGACTGAGCCTTCACTACTGTTTGACACTTTGACTTTGCCGAGTAGCCTCGTCAGTGATGAGATAGCCGAGGTGGCGAAGCAGCACTAAAAGATCGAAAGCATGGCGCCTGCCATAAAGGCTTGCCAGTTCAGTGGGAGTAGCCAATATTTCAGGGGGCTGAAAGGTGGTTCACGATGGGTTCTCACTGTTTCAGTAGGCGATGGATCAATGATGTTAGGGCCAAGTCGTAAGGGAAAGAATATGTACATGTATACACTCTTTCGAATCGATTGTATATCGAGCGGCTTCTCCAACGAAGCCGCGCTCCTTTGTGTGTACAGGACTGTGCACGTAGATACACGTTGCCAGGACTTTCGAACTGGTTCGTGGTCGCGCGGAGTATGATATACGGTTTCCTTTGATTTATCGTTTCGAAAGGGTTTGCCTGTGTATGTGTGTGTGTATAGGCGCGCACATACACGCGAGTCTCTGTGTACGCCATACCCACGCAGCATCCGCGGACCATTTTATCCTTGAGATCTCTCTCTCGTTCTGGCGCGCAAGGAAGCGAGGAAACTGCGACTGCGTCCAAGGACTCTCTGCTCCTTTCGTACTCGCAGCGCCGGGTAAACAGAGCAACTAAACTCCCACTGTATAGCTGGAAGTCTCCGTCTGCGTCGATCGGGATGCTGGGAGGACCGCGGCGATCGCCGAAGGAATCCTCCAAGTAGTTGGCAACGCCTCTAATTATGTGGTCGGCTCCGGTTAAAACTGGCGTAATTGGAACTGGCAAAAAGACACAGTCGACTTAATTGACAATGGCTCGACGATCGCTCGATAGCGAGACGAATTTGTATTAATTATTATCCTCGATGCGATACAATCTCCACTCTTCCATTAATTTTCTCCCTTTTACGTTGAATCGACTAAAATTCTTATGGAAATTTACAATGAAAATTCGCCGTAAAGGACAAAGGAATACAAGTTCGAAAACATCTGAGAAAACTGATCTTGATAAATCCAAGTATCGCGCATAATCTGGCGCTTTTGAGTGACTGGGTGTATATGAAGAAGGAAGTGCGGCATTGTCGCCGGGAGATATTGACAGAGCAAAGGATGGAAGCTGCCGCTGTGGGTGCCACTGAATTAGGTGTTTACACACGGCAAACCGACGGGAAGCAACTGGCTTGCCAGGGAATTCGTGTTCACGCGCGTGTAAAGCAGATATCCTGGCAAAGAGAGGTCTCCGTTTCTGAAAGAGAGGTCCTCTTTCATTGATAACACTCTCAGCTCGACGAGCTCGATAGACTCTTGAATCACTGCCGACGGACTCGCGTCAATCGTACATAGCTCGTGCTGCGAATTCTCCCGCGCGTCTTTTGTAATTACCCGTTCCCGTAATAAGTTCCCGGGGGATTGACTGGCAGCTCGCTGCCGATCGTAAATCCCCGCGGGATTTAGCGGAGCCTGACTAGAAGAGCTCCCTGTAGAGATGGCCGATGCACGGAAAATTGCTACAGATAAATTATTGCGTCGGTAGTCTCTGGAGCCGTAGCATCCGACGCGCATACAGGCGCATATTACCATTGCGAGAGATGCTTGCTCGAAAATAGAAGTTATTATCGCGTCGACGCTAGCAGATTTTTCTGTAGGCGGTGGAAATTCACAGGAGAGCCAGCGTGAAATCGAAAACTATTTTAACTCACTATTAAAAGCCGTTGCCATGTCAACGAGGGCGGCTGCTCTTGATACTGACAAAAGGGGGCGAAAGAGAGAGGAGAAAAAAAATGTTAGTCGGAATGTAGTATTATATCGCGAATCATAATGACCTGGACAACCGAACCGCCGAGTCAGCACATTTCAGTGTGCGGGAGAAGTAGGAGGAACCTGGGCGAGGAACTCGGTAAAGTGATTAAAAAATAAATTAATTCCCCTGGCGAGGGAGAGCCGTCACTTTGTAGCAACTCCGGCCAAACCCACTCGTGTTCCCTTCGATAATTTGAAGTCGATCCCCCAGGGCAACTTAAAGGTTCCCTCATACCACGAACCCCATAAAAAGTTGACCTTTCGACATTGAAATTATCCTGAAATTTCTCCACCGAGTTATTCATGAAAAGAGTTTCCTGTCTCCCACGATATTTTGCATGGTAGTATAACGAGGAAGTTATTAATAATTCTCATTTCTTCATTTTCTCTCGGGTTATTATGAGTCAGACTTCAATCGGCCGATACAAACTTGCAGTAAGATTAAATGGAACATTGGAGGGATCCGGGAGTGGTGTGCCGAACCTCCTGACAGCTCACTTATTCTGAAAAAAGGGGGAGCCTGTCTTCCCAGCATCAATTTGGCAGGGAGAGTTACGTGTTCTCGGGGCTGTCGACACCGTGCCGAAAGGGGTACCGTCTCCCGCCTTCCATCTTAGTAATTGGACTTCGATGGGGCAACCAAAAAATATATCCACCCTTTGTTCCCATAGCGGAGGGACTTTTTCTTACAGGGATTCTCCGGCACCCTTTGCGAACTTCGTCGGAGAGCGAGCTTCCCTTCTTTTCGGCGGAGTGCATGCACTTTTGCAAATGACAGAGAGTAATATCGCCTTGCAATTAGTGTCTGGCACGTCGACTTCGCCACTTCGCCATTAAAGAATTCCTGTCCTGATATGAGTTATCGCACGCGTTTGAGAGGACGTCTGGAAGGACGGTGCAAACTGCGTGAAAAGAAAAAGTTGGCATTCCAAATCAGCAGCGCCTATTCACATTCATTTGCCCTACTCGACTCGACAGTATGGCAAAGGAGGTTTTTGCTCTGCGGAGTGTTGAGAACAAGCACAATAAACGCCTTGTGCTCTCGAGCTCAGCGATTCACTTCGTGCGTTAGATGTGGCCCCATTGATTTGCGAATGCTTCGCCAAGGTTTGCCCGATGCAAAAATGAGATATTTTGAAAAATTCAAACTTTAAAATCAGAAAGTCTATCAATTGCCTGACTAATATTTGATCTCATTTTTTTCTAGTAGTTGGGTTTGTCCCTGTTGAATCTCCCTTGAATATCGTACACATAGGTTGCATGCCTTTACCAACAAGATATGGCAGACATAGAGATTCCATAGCGAGCTTACTGAGTGCCTGCGGTTTATCGATATGGGGTAACGAGGAACGCAAAGCACGCAGTGAAAATACATGGGTGCCATGCGACACCTCCCACAGGAATACATTGAATGCTACGTTGGATTCGAGGACACGTTGTCTGCCATTATTCGAGGTTCCAACATGCGTGCCATGCAAGACGCAACTCTACATACTCCGCAGCAGCAGCACACACGGCTGAAAGCTTGTTCGGTGAGTGGATGCGCGCACGCATTATCAGGGCACGAGCGTGCATTATCGGGATCATATGTGTCCGCGGATTCACGTGGAAAGTGTTTATTACCACGCTCGCACGCACCATTCGCACACGTGTGCGCCATGGAATAATTATTACTACACGCGGCTACGGGATAACGTACGGAGGCGGTCGATCGCAGCATGTTTATGCCGCTCGCTGGTAATACACGCGCGCGCCAACCTGAACTTCATGCGAAGTACATTCTACTTTGGTTGGCCGAGCGAGTGATATAATATGGAATGTTATAGCGCGCCGTTTGAACGTCGTTAGACCTGCGAGCCAACCACCGCGCGGACACCTTCCGTGGTAATAAGTAACGCACGGGAAATTACTTGAAGTTCGCGGGATAATAGGGAAGAGAATTCTAATAAGCCGGGTCTATATTTGTCCGCCGGAATCTTCCTATCTTCGCGCTGCTATTTTAGAATCGTTATTACGTAATTTCACCATTACGCTCGATGCGCATATAAAATCCTGACGTATAAGCGCAATGCCCTGTCGCAGGAAATGGCAAATATTGTTCTATTGTTTTTATACCCACGCAATTACACATGAATATCGTACGAGACTCTATTGACATGGAACGGCACTGTCATGTTACGTTCACTGATAGTGTGTAAATACACATTTAATGTTGTACTTCCGCTTGTATTTATTTAACAGGAAACAATTGCAATTGGTATGGTGATCATTTTCAGTGAGTTCGATGTACTTGTGCGTTACTTCCGCTGGAGCAGGAGGGATCACTGTCCGAACAAAAGCAAGTGGGCGCCGAGTGCCCTTTGCATAACGAAGGTAAGATAGGCGCACAAAGTGCCGCGAAGGATGTGTGTGCAAGCACGGTCAAGAGTCAGATTGCAGTGCGCCAATGTGGAGATGGTAAGCGCGGACTTCTGGATGCCAGGGTGTACATCTAGCCAGTCATACGAGACCAGAAGAAAAGGGCTGGGGGAATAGGTTGCGAAGGTCGCCAGGCAAT
Organism: Ectemnius cavifrons; assembly: GCA_964023945.1. NCBI lineage: Eukaryota > Metazoa > Arthropoda > Insecta > Hymenoptera > Crabronidae > Ectemnius > Ectemnius cavifrons. The sequence goes on along the minus strand of OZ030385.1, from coordinate 8,920,631 downwards.
ATTCGCGGCAAGCCGGCTGAAGGCGGTCGGCCAAGCGTACTTTTAGAATTTCAATTCCACTCCAATCTCTTAGATTCGAGTATAATAGCATAAATATCGGCCACTTGCATATTCGTTCGAATCTTGTATTAAAGGACGACGGCTACCTAGAAGCCTTAAAAATAGATACTGTTTTTTATATATTATTAAAATTGTAAGAGTTACTAATTAATTTATTGTACTTTGACTTTGACAATAATACGTGTTTGTCATGCTCAGATTCTTGTGAAAAGAAATTGCAACAGAAGTACGATGGTTTATATACGAAATATCAATTTCCTGTCAAACAATTACTCCCTTTTCATTTGGAAAAAAACTGAAGCATACAAAAGAAATTGATTGATCAAATACGCAAGGTATCAGAAAAAGAATACCAGGAACGCATTTTTAAAGCTTCGGTAGGAAAATCCGGAAATGTAGCATTTAATAAATCGAGATGAGGGAAGCGAGCAAGTGGTGGCCGATTGAAACGTTCCCGGAAAACTCTCGGCCGAGATTAAGGTCGAAATAACAGAGCGGTGGTTAAGAGGCGTGCATACCGGCTTTCGTTTAAATGCCACCATTATCGTGGAGCGCGTGTATGTGGATCGGCAAAGGCCGCGCGGTGCAAATGGGATTACGGTATATCTCCGGATGCGGACGCGCTGCGCGCCGGATAATGGACGAGCTTATATTACCGGGCGCAAATAAACCGCAGGCCTCATTGCACCTCGCCGTGTGAAGGACCTTCGTCACCTTACCGTGGCCTCCAATGGCCTTTCAATCATAAAGATAATGAAATTCATATTTGCATTAAACTATCTGTCAATGTTCGAGTCTTGTCGTAGACTGCTATTAAAATTTATATTTAAAATGCATGAACAAATCACAGTAGTCCACGATAGAGGTTGAACAATATTGTTTAAAAATAGCAATATAAAATATAAGAAAAATCGTAGACATCGTAGAAATGCATTTAAGATCGCTCGGATGTAAATTTCAGTAGCGAGGAGACTCGTCGGCTGCCACGGGAAATCTGTTGACTATTGCCGAGCATTAATAGTCCCAGGGCAGGCACTCTCTTTCTATGGGTAGTGCGCGTTGTGCAGGGTACATTAAAACATTGTTATGGTAGCAATAAAGCGCGAGCGTACGCGACACCGCTGTCGGCGATGCCACCGCCAGCCATTTCAGCTCCTATTTCCCCCCGTGATTTTTCTCGATCCAGGCGAGCGTGTGCGCAACCCTCAAAGTTTATGGGGTGGCTCTCGAGTGCACGTGAGAGCGAGGAAAGGGTGAATAATCATTACTCTCAGCGGATTGGCTCGGATGCTTAGTACTTGATTCTACTATTAGATTCACTTTGGTCCACTAAACCGAGACGGTTTCTCGGCACGAGTTGATTAAATTGATCGTCTTTAGCTTAATTAAAAAGCTACTACAAACTTCGATGGGATACTTCGAAATTCTTGTTAAAACGAATGATCAATCTTTTAATTCAATTATTTCTTTTATACTCGTTCGACGTTAATGAGGAGTCAAGGGGAGAAACCGGAGAGCGGGCGAACGATCGACACACCTCCCAATCGCATTACAGAAATAATGAATTCATTATACAAGCAAGCGGGAAACGGGGGCGGCTGGGTATCAGTGAAAGACGAAGAGAGAGAGAGAGAGAGAGAGGCATGTACCCGAGATGAATAATTGTACGGACGTGGCCATGATTACGGATAAAGATATCTAGCGGCCTCTTATTCACAGCGCGCAGCATCCAGCGCTCGTGCTCCTCCAATCTGCCGATAGATCATCCTAGGAAATTAATATGCTCTCTCGAAGCTCCCAGTAATCAATGTCGAGAATGTCCACTAGAAAGAACTAGATGATTCTTCGACTTATTCCAACCAATTAATTCGATATTAAAAATCGATATGATCCGTAAGAAAAGTTTGAAGTAGACTCGACTCCATTCCGAATAGAGTCATTATTCAATTTATCCGAGTTCACAAAGCTGTCTATCTTCCCATTTTTCATCACTCATTAGACACAGCTGGAACGAGGAGCCCTGCAGTTTAAAGGGGTTATCAACGAAAAAGTAATAATCATCCTATGAGTCAGTTGGTAGGATGCTGCGAATTGTACATGATGACGATGCGGTGAGTCCAAACAATGATTATAACTGTTGCAATCCTATGGGATTCTATCTTGGTGTGATAAGGAAAGTATGTCGTTTTTATCAGTCTCCGATAGATCGAGAACTTCCGACTCGAACTCGTAGGCGATTTTAATTAGGATTTCATCGGAGTTTCTGACTTCGATGTAGTCAGAGAACCTTACGCGAGAGATCATTGGCCCGTAATCACTTGGTACGCCAGTCGATCGTCTAATTCTGGTAGCGCGGAGTCCCCTGTGGCTACGTGAGCGTAGTACGTGACGGGAAATCGATGGAATGATATCGCACGTGTTCTTCGGCCAAATATAGAAGACGCTTTGTATTAATTGAAAGTGACTCCTGGCTTATTACGCGAATTACGAGGCAGTGCGCCAATGAGACGGCGACGAGGTACGGTCACGTCGCCTCCGTACGATTCCGCCAACTCCCTAACTCGATTATGGTAGTTAAGTCAACTGTACCAACACACACCGCGCGCCCGGAAACCGAGTAATCTCATCGGGAGCCCTGATTTCATTATACTTCCTTCGAGCCGGATTCACTACCCCGAGAAGAGTGCATTAGAGACAATGTAATTACTAGTGTCAGAACCAATCGGAAATCGGATCAGGTTTCTATCGAACGCTTCGAATCTCACGGATTGTTAACTTGTAATCGAGAATCTATCATTTTCCGATACAGTTCTTCACAAATTTCAAATAAACAACTTTTATACTTCCACAATAATGTAAATTACCAGTACTGTTAAAAAATAGTGTATTAAACACTAATGTTCCATTAAACTCTTCGAATCTCACATATAGATAGTTTGTAATCGAAAACCTATCATCATCCAATACAATATCCCTTCGAATCTGAAATAGCCGAGTCATAGGATGGCTGAAAATTGTATAAAATACTAGTATTGTTTGAAAATACTTATTTCGATGAGATACGATTGTAAAGTCTGGCGTGTACGGTCCGTTACTGAAAGGGAGGCTGTTGGATAGAAGCGCACCTGCATCGTAGCCGCCGGTCTTGTCGATTTTTCGCGATCAGCATCATGAAGACTTCAGGTCGAAATGCGGTCCACCTTGAAGGTGGATAACCGTACGCGATTCTCTTTCTCTCTCGGTGGCAAGCACGCGAGAATGCAAACGGGATCTCCTCCGTCTATGTGGCTCGCCGTCGTTGTCGGAGGACGACGAGGAGGAGGTTGAGAAGGAGGTGGTAAAGGGGTTCGCGGAGAAGAAGTGGCCGGGGTTCTCGCGCCCTTGGACACTATTTTATGGTGATTGGATGAGCCTTAAACCGCGCAGCATACTTACGTAGCGGATTTAGTGTTTCACTTGCTACCAACGGGCACTAAGCTGCCCCGTAATCGGCCTCGGTGCTTACCTGAAACATAAAGAAAGAGCGTGTCAGAGCTTTAGAGCCGGCGCGAGTGAAAACCCGGTTGAAAGGTTACTTTACGAGACGCCCTGCGCGCTCGCTCGCGATCCTCCCGAGTGACAACGCGTTTATTGGGAACGCAATGGCCTTCCACCGGCGGCCGATCGTAAAATCCCTGAGTTACGCGAGAAAAGCGAGAACGATCCGATCGGCTTTAATACCACCGGACCTGTACGATCCAATTGACCTCGACTTACCTCTCCGATAATTAGAATTGGTAATGGCCGCTCGAATTACCTACGAAACACATTACACGCACCGCGAGGTCCAGCATGGATCGTCGTTTCAACTATTGGAAGAGAGACTCTTCGATTTCCACTAGCTTTATCGTCGCTTGTTAAACCAATACTCCATCGAATAGCTCTCGATCATGATAGTCGAAGGATAGAACATTTGTACTGGAACTTCGTGGGAATTGACAGTAACCTAGTCTCTGCTATCTCGAATAGTCTCGAGGTCTTTTGGAATGCAAATTGAGCTCTCTATTTCTAAAGTGGAATATTCGAGCTTGACTGTGTAACAGGTGCGTGTTAACAGCACTGAAAACTGTAGGAAAAGCATCGAGAAATATATGTAACATGGGGTGTAGGAATACTGGTATTTCGTAATTCGTTCTCGTTCTATTGATATGAGAACACTCTACTTTAAGTTTACTTCGTGTCGAGCAAAATCCTCGAAGCATAACGTTAATTACTAAATGTAGTGCGAATATAATACGAGCGATCGAGGCTGACGAGCATTGGCGCGCGCAATCTCGAGTAATGAAAGATGATAAACGCAGCTATCTGGCTAACTGTAAATTCATATTCTCGTTAATTACGACGACCACTGCTAATTTCACGCGGACGCCAACCGCAAGTTTTCCAACGCCGTTATCTGCCAATATTTCACTGTAATATCGCGCCTATCTAATCTTTGAGAGTTTAATCATCGGCCGGATTCAAAGGTGATCGATAAACAGATTATTTATATACCTGTTGCACAGAGGGGATGCAGCCTTTTTCACTCGCCCGGTGCAACCGGTGCGCCTTTTAGTCTCGGCTGTTTGTCCCGAAAGAGTTACAACCCGTTCTATCCGCGATCGTACACTATGTCATATCGCGAGCGTAGCTTAGAAATTTGTGGTTGTGTTATACTCGGCTTGGGAGGCTTTCATCTACGAGTTATGGATCGGAACAGTTCCTTTTGGAATCTAATTTGTTTGATCGCGTGAAAGCACAAGCATCGTGGGTGTCTATGGGTTTCCCTACGGGTTAATTGAGCGCGACTTACGAGTATTTCAGCGCTATTCCTGCTTCTTCAAGTGCAATAACATTGACATTACGAGATTTCTCGGTATTCGCAAAGACAACGTCCGAGATATTCGGGAGAAATACTGCTTGGTGTTTGAATGATCCTCTACGTTTCATTCATGTCTTTGTCGTAGGAAAATATCAAGCATCCTCCTTGTTGGATAATATTGAAACTGGTGTTCGCATTATGCTAATTATACAATCAACCCTTTTATCATGATTGGATTTATTCTCTATTAAAGCTCACCACAGTTTCTCATTCCAGGAACGCCTACCTAGTATTGATTGCTCTCATTCGCAGAATATAATTAGATGTTCTACATTGTCAATAATAAGAAGCTTTTTATGGACGGAATAAAGTGTGTTGAAGTGAATCTGTTATTTCACGGGCTTCTGACGTTTACCATGTAACTTTACAGATATTAATTAGGAAATTTGGAAAAGTTATACGGTGAAGTGTAAAATTCGTTTTAATGAAATACGTGCGGAAATATTAATTTCTGTTACGAATTACTGTACGTTAAAAAGCCGACTAGGTTGGAGATGATTCGAAGACGAGTTCCGTTTTAGTGACTGACCACTAGGTGGCAATCCACTACGGCACATTCGAGCGCGGCTATATCCGTTGAGAAATGAGCTAGCGAGCATACAAGCTCGCTCTAACAGTTGCCTGCCATTAGGGGCTGCCAGTCGCTCGTTCTCCTAAATGCTATTTCCCTTAAAACTTTACAAAACGGAATCCTGCGTGCACGACCACGTGAAACTGAAATGTCAGCCTTTGCCGGACCAGTTCGCACGATCGCCCATATTGACAAATAGTTCGAGTTGACAGTCTATTTGACACAAAATCCCCATGAAAGACAATTGCTTCCACTGAATAGCTTATTGGTCTAAACCAGCGGCGAAACAATGCTCTAATGATCGACGCTCAATTTAGGAAACAGTGTCGAGAACGACAGACTGTCCGACCAAATTTGCATCGGCGGGGTGCGATTGTGTCGATCAAGCGTGATTCGCTCGGTGATTAATTCACCGAGGCAAAAGCACTCCGAAGCGGATTAACGCGACAAAGCTGCGGTAGCCGTGCGTTTAATCGACGCCAAAGCTCCACAGCTTCCCCTTGCATTTCGAATGAGAGGTATTTAATAAATCAGCGGGGCACCAAACTAAAACCCAGCTATTAGTATTGAATCGGGCAATCCATTGATTTCGGGATGAACGAGTGAAATTTACCAGCTGCATCGTGGAATGGGAAAAAGCCGGCTGAGAAATGAGTCCTCCGGTGAAACTTCCTCTCTAAATACGGCGTTTACGGTTGTTAGGGCGCGAGATAAATGGAGCGCAATTTTTCCGCATGCCCGCAGAGTCATGGCACGCGGATTCCCAGTTTTCCAGCGGACGCATACACAGCCACACATGCTCACCGATACACACTGACAGCTGTGCGTTCCCACGACGGAGGCCGCACGAAACGCGCCGTTTCTCCCATTGTCTCAGCCTTTATTGGAAGGCCGGAACATTCTCAGGTGTAAGAGCACAGCCACAAAGGCTCTCTCGCCCCCTGGCATGCCCGGCGGACTTTCTAAACCGCAATTTGTCCCGTGATCTCCGCTGCTCCCCCTGCGCGCGCGCGCGCGCGCCTTCCATCAATAAAATTTCGCCTTCGTCGCCCGATTCCCACTCGGTCTAATTGTTCCGCTCCTCCACTGAGAAACCCAGCAATCCCTTTTAATGCCTTCGTTTAAGGGGCTACATAGACTTGGTGCGCAAAAATTGAGCGTTATCAACATTTTGATAAAATATAATGTTTTTATTTTAAGCTTATAAAATGTCTGTGCAAGTATATGATTCGAGGTATATTAAATTAATTTCATTAACCCATCGGTTATAATTAGAGATTATTACTAATGCACAAAGGGAGTGATTTTCATATGCATGTCAATAATTTTGTAATTATGACCGATAGATTAATGACATTAATTTATAATATACCTTAAATCATGTACTTCTACATATATTTTATTAGCTTAAAACACATGTTTTTTATATTTTTTCAAAATGTTAAAATTAACCATCAACTTTTGTGTTCCAGGTGTATGTACCCCTTTAAGGATTCCTCGTTTTGTCCGGGCGAATCGTTTCACGTCAGGAGTTTCACTGGATTCGTTCTCCCGATGAAAGCGGCCTTTTCGTGCGCCCGTAACATTATTATCAGAGTTATAGCGCGAACGTGCCTTGCTAGTCAGCGGCGTGTTATGGTGTTTTTCGTCTAGGAGCCGGAGCGAGGGACGAAAATAAACGGCGCGTCTCACGGTCGAGGGCTACTTAGCGGTGACCGGAGGCACGTTCCGGCGAAAACAAACAGACCGTCGCCCTATATCGCTTCGTCCCTGCCACCTCTCGCTTTATGGATTCTGATCTATAATAAGAGCCACCTATCCCCACGAATAAATCCTAAGTTGCGCTCGCCCGCTGTGCTCTGCGGGAAATAGTGCTAAGTATATTTCTATTGTCATTGGAAGTTAGACCCCGATTCGCCCCGACGCCCGAGTACCATAACAATCTCATGATTCCGTAGCACGTGGGTGCTGTGTGCATTGAACCACGGCACAAATCTTTCCCGTCGTACGAACCTCTGAATTATTAAGACCTCTCGTTTTCCGTGGAGTATGCTATTTTTAAAGAGAGACATTCATTCTCGTATGGTCATTGTAAATGTCATTAATCTTAAGACGTCGAGCAAAATATTGTCCTTTTAAAAATATCAGATATTCAAAAATCGACCGAATATTGTTCGAGTCCGTATTCTCGGAAATTCTTGGAAGTCATATGACGTCATTAGCTGGGACGATATCAATGACGTCACATGTGTCTAGAAATACCTTTTCACATCTCATGTTTTTCTATTAAGATGTTGGAAAATTAGCGGTAAATATTGAAGTATCTAGTTAGTATATATAAGACAAAGTTAAGTGTGACTGCGTCGAGTTTTCCACTCACTCATCGAATTTCTCAGACAAACATGAGACGCAGCATTGACATTAATAATTGAATAAAAACAAAAAAAAATGTAGAACTTTTGAATAAAAAAAATAAAGAACAAGAGTCTTTTATTTTTGCAAAATTTCTATTCGAAATTTCCAATGAGAGAGACTGGCAAGCCCGGTTTTCTGCTTTGGAAAGGTTATAACAGGTTGAGCAGTACGTGCGTCAGAATGCAGCTTGTTATGGCGTGCGTGAGCCGGAAAGTACGTGGAATCTAATCGTGGCCATTTCAATCGTGGATCGATGTGGCCGCACGTAGGATGTGACTGACAGGTGCAATTTCCGCGAGTAATTTCGGGCCGGACATTCATCGAGGAAATCCGTGCATGCACCGCAATGTCAGTGCTCGTAGTTGGCCCGCGATAGTGAATGCACTCACCAACTCTGGGAATTCGATGTTTTCATTTGCGTGGCATTCATTTGTTTTTCTGACGCCAGTTTCGTTTCGCGAGCTGAAGCAGACGAGGTATACGCAATTTATTCCTGACAGAATTCTCGCATATTTCACAAGGACTTTGACAAGTAGCGACAAGTGACAAGTGAATGGTCAAGACTATCATTTAGAGACAGCCGTTTTGTCTCTCGTATTCACAGTTGTCGCTTGTCAAAATCTTGCCGAAATTGGCCGGGGCAAGTCGGAATAGCGGCCACTGCGCTTCGCTCCACAAATACTCTCGAGTAGCATTCCATAGTATTTCCCCAAACAACGTGCGCGTTCGCTTTACGTGAATCAGAGGCTAGTTGGGTGCGAGCAAGCAAGAGAAATGCTTCGAAATATTACGTGGCGGCATTGAGCATGGACGGTGCCAGATGTTAGCGATCCATGCACTATAAATGCATCCGCGCCGAAGAGACGTGTCACGGGAAAGTCGAGGAAATTTCCATGGACTTGTTCCACCTCGCTCGGAGTCTCACAGTAAACACTACGCGAGTTGATTACCGAGAATCCTATGGAAAAATACAACAAGTCCCGTGTGAATTTTCAAGCGATCGCCGATTCAAGATCGACGGATATTTCATACATGCGGAAAACATAGCCTCGACCTCCGCTATTTGTTTACTCGCTCCAGAGAAACTGGAGCACGCATGTGACATCCTGTTTGCACTGCTTCAATGCGATGTTTGTCAGTACGCTCGACAGAAGGACCTTGAAATTCTCGCGTCCTTTGATCGTCGGCCTGTGTGCGGGCTTCATGGAGAATCGCGTGGAAAGCATTGTTTCGGACCGGCCGAGTAAATTAAAATAATTGTGCAGCTCGCTCCAAGCCAAAACCACTTTAGCAGGGCAGGCGCACTCCCTATCGGGGCCAAACTGATTTTATAGGAAATGCATTTGTTGACACAAAGTATCGGGCGCAAATTCATTACATTCGATGTGCGCCCCAGTCGCATTATAGGAAATTGCGAGCTTAATTGAAAGCCGCCTGTTCGACAGGCAGAATTCCAGTGAAACAATGTTCCCATTAATTCTCCTCCCATTTGACTTTCAAGAGCCAATGTGGAAAAGCGAGATGTGAACAGTGGAATATCGCGGGGAATGTTAGATAGGGGTTTTTGCGTTTCAAGCAATTTGCGAGCGAGTCGTGGCAGCAGCGAGCGACAATGGTCGACTCTGCTCGTTCGTTCTATTAAGCCGGAAGACGCGCTCTGGTTCAGAAGGGAGCCACGTGCGCCTAGTGGATTCGATACTTTTCAATTAAGTCGCCCGAATAGAACCGACTGACTGAAGTTTCACCAACGAAAGCCCACTCGAGTATTGCGTTCTCCGATGTTACCGACGAATAATTGAATTCAATCGCACGTCGAGTGCTACAGCAATTCAACGTTTTCAGTAATTAATTTATTCGTTCTCGCAATTAGCATTGATTAATGAATGGCTTGTCCTCTTGAATCAATTACCCGTGGAATCCAGAGTGACTCAACCATAGCGAATGCTCTAATAAATATTGGCAAATGTCGAATTTCGAGCAAAAGGCAAAACTTACGAGAGTCTCCTTTCGGCGTGCGGTTAGTGCCAGAACTTATAACTCATCGCATTTGAGCCGAGTCGGGTCGTAAAAGTGAAGAGTGTTTTTTTTTCTGGTCCAAAGAGTTCGCCAGCCGGAAAACACGATTTCCGCGAAAGTGTGGAATAGCCATGACGCGGTTTTGTCTGGCCGATATAACGAAAATCAAGTGCGGCCGATGCATCTGCTGCGACGACACGTCGACAAGAGCCGTTTCACTGCACCATAAAACAGGGATCACTTTTCATCTGCAGATTGTAGGAAGCGTGTCTCGAGAGATACACGAAACCTGTCTTACATGTTTCTTCCAAGCATTTCACAAAAATGACAATAAACTTCTGAATTCCCACAGGATTTCTTCTAAAGATTGGACTCTCGGATTGACCCTCCATTAATAAAAGCTCTACTAGAATTCTCCTAGATTGCATTCGTTTTCCTCTGTGCCGAGTACATTTCATCTTCCTAAAAGCCTCTCCACGAAATGCCTGGGACCTTCAATGAGGTCGGTGAAAAGCTTCCGAAAGCTGAGGATATTAAAGTGAACTACATACGTGGATATTGTTGGGAAGCTGTGCCTTTCTTGGCTTATAGAAAATTAGTATTGCCAGCTTACAGGAGTTGCTTTTTGATGAGACATCGAGATAGGTTTGTTCGCCTTTTACTCGATATTCCTTGAGAGTACGCGCGCTCGACCCCGTTACTACCTGGTACCATGCTCCGCCCGCGGATTCACCCTTCCGGAGACTATGTGGATTCGCGTGCAAACCTCCAATGAGATTTCAGGATATGCGCGGGTTATGCGCGGCACGCAAGCACTCTCATCCTGCAGGACAACAGGCGCTGATTCCACAGGACTTTTCTAAATGAATCCCAAGCAAATGCAATTCACTATTACGATCAAATACTCATGAATGCTCTCATTTCCCGGAGTTCTTTTAATATTGTTTGAATACATCTTTTCAGTTGAGAGAAGTACTTCAAGAGTTTAGAGTCACTTTAGTTTCGGATGATGCAATCGTCATCAGTGATATGCGTTTTCCGAGAAAGATCTTCAATGACGATAGAACCAGTTCTGTAATCGTTCTCAATGCGTTTGGAGACAATGCCGGAAGCTTTCGAGATGTTATCTTGTTTGCCCTCACTGTCGGAGAAAGTTTCATTGTTTCGACCGACAACATTATTCTGTTTTCTACAATGCACATTTTCGATGGTGAATTCGATTAATATGACAGTGGCAATTCGATCCTTGCGTGACGTGTTACAGGAAGAAGCGTTACTAAACGAGAACGAGCAGTTGGTATAACCGCCACCCCAATTGCCCTTTCCGCCAATTATCGCGAAAAATGCACAGCCCTTTTATTCTGATTGCATACAATGCAGTATTGGACTTTATTGCACCGTCGAGAATCCATACTAGCGGGGGAGGAAACAATGGGAGCATCGAATATTGCGCTCAGTTCCATCTATCGTGCATAATCGGCAGTTCGAATGCGATCTGATAGAACAAGAGAGAAGTACGCAAAGCATTCCTTCGATCCAGGAAGAATAAAAGCAGTAACAAGAGAGTATGACGTGAAAAAAGTGGAGTATAATTCATAGTGCCGAAATGCGTGGCGTTTCATGTTTCGAGGAAGAGCGATAAACCTCAACCGTGAAATACGAATGTTGTGTTTCTTTTCACAAAACTTGCCGAACCCCCTCGAAATGAGCGTACAAATTTTTCTCTGTTTTACTGGCCCATTATACACGGCTCGTTCTCCTCTCGGAAAAAAGGTGATAGGCAATTCGGGGAAGGCAAATTGCATCTCTTCGTCCGCTCGACTTTTACGAGTGAGGATCTCCTCGGAGTCGAGTTTAACTTTACGATTCGAAGAGTCCGGCGAACCGTCCTCAAATTCGTACTGCAGATTTCCGTTATAGCCAACGGCAGCTATTAGAATTTTGATTCAGTTTAATGACTAAACCGCCGCGTCGGCGTCGACCGAAAGTTACACCACAGGAGGAACTCAACGTCGAAGTTTAATTAGCGCATCCCCGCCGTGCAAAGTATCGCACGTGCAGCCAAAGCTCGTTCCCAAACACCAGTTAACAGTGATAAGCCTGGCGTGTCTCGTTGTTGCACGTTTTCGTCATTGTCCCGAGATCCACGCACTCGTCTGCACGCTGAGCGACGCTTCGCCGAGCGTGACAATTAGTTCTGACAATAGCGTAACATTACAATTGGCAAATGGAACTTTAACAGGGTCGGAAAATAGCGCTACCTTTGCGTCACTGCACCGAAACAACTATCAACTATGTTACATTCTCATTACATTTACGTATTAATTGCCTTCCTTAATGAAATCAGATTGATCATTATTAATAATAATATTACACTAACCAGTAAGAACTTAATTTCAAAAATATTATGCGCACTGGACTGCACTAATACGACTAACTAGTTTTGGTAGAGTAAGAGGTTAGGACTCCATAACAGAGGCTGGCGGGAAGGCAGGCAAGGCACATGGGTGAAAGACCATGACCATACTCAAGAATATCGACCGGCCAAGCTCCGGCGGACCGATCGATATTTTAAAGATAGGTCACACGTGCTCGGGCCAGCTGGCTCAGGCCGCAAGGCACCGGCACATGCGCACTAGCTCCCTGCACTAGCTTATCCCAGTGAAGCTATCAGCAGCTTCAACACTTACAATTGCCTAATCTAAACATTGAAATACATTTCTCCATTTAAAAAATTGCTTTTCTCGAAAGTTAAATGGAATTTAATTTACTTCATTATCATTTAATTTATCTTATGCTGTCTTTTGTTTCAGCTGCACTCGGTGTTTATTGCGAACGTACAGACAAAAAGATCTAGTACTTTCTATTAGCAAAAAAGTTCCGTATATCTCATACTTCCTACTGATATTCAGTAGAATGTACTATGATCGAAACATCGAACCAGTTGCAGTGAGATATTCCTCGAAATAAACTAGTTTGACATATTTAACACTACAAAGTACTTGAGTTGCTGTGTGTGAAAAAGGCCTAACTTTCCCCGGCATGCTTGTTCCAGCTGACATTTCAAGGAAAGTGAGGAAAGAGCATGGCCGTGTCACGAGTCCGGGAACACAGGGAATTGCAGAAGGAGAAAAAAGTCGTGAATATGCAAGCCGCACCCGACGGATGTGTTCTCCGTTGGCGTTAAAGCTCCACAACGCAGCGCGCGCGCGGAGGCCAAAAGAGTCAGCTAGTTCTTTTTTTTTTGCTCTCGTCTTTTATTTTTGCTTAACTCGGCGTTTGCGGTCGAAGGAGCCCGTGCTCTAATTAAAGCGTGCTCGCCGGCCTTCGGTGCGAATTCGCACTGCACCGGGGAGTGTTTCGCCCCCCTTCGCCGTTTCGCCTTTTTACCCACGAGGCTCGTTGTTCGCTAATTAATTAAGACCTACGATTGACTGACTAATGAATACCTGCTATTTTCCGCTCGCGCATCCGCCGCCAGAGCGCCTCCGCCTTTCGCATCGGCCAGTTCTCCACTTTAGCGCTGAAACTCCGGAAGAACTTGTACTCCTTGAAGTGCGACATCCTTCTACCGCCCAGTTGTGACGGATCATCGAGATTCCCTGAGCCAGCCGGTGTCACCGAGCGACCCTCGTCCGTCGACATCTTCCTTCGTAGCTTCGAGGCCGTTTTAATTGCGCTCTCCCTCACACTCTGTGACCGCGACATTTATTTAATGCCTTGCACCATCACCAGTCGATGGAATCCACTTTAGCGAGTCATCCTCATTCCTAATTTTCACGCCCAATGTCTTTAGAAGCATTTTTTCATCGCTTCTTTTTCACACGAATCTCTCTTTATGAATAGTAGCTTTGAGTCGATAATTCACTGATGATTCTAACTAATTTCCCCCATGTTTATCTCCCACAACCATCCTTCCAACTTCGGGATACATATTCCCGCCCTGTCGAATGAAATTTATCGATGACTTGCTATTTTTGATTGTAAGTCGTCGAGAATTCGGATATTGCCAGTGCCAATGACAGTCTACAGGATTGTAATATTTATGAAAAATAAAGTGGTGGTATTTGAGTGATTCGAAGAGCGTATAAACCTCAGAAGGCTTTTTATACACGACCCTTTGAAAGATGAAGGTACCGAAGTTCTATCGATTGCGTGGATGATCTACAGATAATCTGAAAGCTCTTTCACAGATCGCTATGTATTATGGAACGGCGGTTGAGGATATCGGGAAGCAGATAAAAGCCGGGATTTACTTTTCCTCGCTCGAGATATCGCTGGGATGGCGATGAGAGCCGCGACTGTATTGGTTCCCATCGACTATAAACTCAGGATCGATCAAAAGGACGCTGATAGGATCGTAGAAAGCTTTGTTCTATTGAGACCGCGCGAGTCCCATTCGCTCGGCAAGTTGTCCACTCCTTTAACGACGAATCGACTCTCGCAGGAAGGCCTCTCCGGTGGGTGGCGGGGAAAAAAAGGTGCGCGGGTGCTAATTCCTCGTCAAAGAGAAAGCTGTGCTTAGCGAAGCCATGTCCCAAGAAGGCGGTGGGAGAAGTCGCCGTAGAAAAAAAATGCATGGCACAAAAGTGCGAACCTCTTCAAAGTTAACCGGACGACTCTCGAGCCCCGGCGCACGAATGGAAAGAGAGATTTATCAGGTGCTAGGCTGTGTCGGACGAAAGCAACAATCACGCTGACTAATGAGCGATTTGTAGTAGACTTCCTGACTCTCGAATTAGCGACGCACATGCTTGCTTGCACTCTTTTTGCCAATCAATAGCGAGAGTTTTGCCAGCGGCTGGTTTTAACCGTCGCTCTCCTGTTCCTGGTCTCTCACGACACGCGAGTCGCGCACGAAATTCCCTTGACTTTAATTCGTGAAGTGCGATCGCTAACGAAGTCCAACGGCTCGAAGATTAGTCAGGCAAACGAACCGCCTGAAATAAGACTGAAAGGCGCAGTTAATTTTTTATAGAGCCTCTAATTGCTCGTCTAATCGCGAGCGGCTAAAAATGCCAGATGTAATATCATAGCACTCGCTAATTACGGAGTTTCACGTTTAGCAGTCGATAGTTTCGCGAGGAAGGATCGCAGTGGTAGCCGCAGTGCGACAGTTGTGACGTTAATTACTAGCATCAATTAGTAAATTGGTCCTCACACCAAGATCCTCTCATGTTCCCTCTCTCTGGCGCTGGTATCAGCTTGGGGACAGGTAGATTCGCCTGATTTACGAGTTGACTCGAGTCTCGTCCGGTATTCCATCAAGCGAGTACTCGCTCGAGAGCGAAAGAGAAAGAAATATATGCAGACAGAAAGAGAGGAGGTGCTTTGAAGGTTATTATTTATTAGCCGGTCTTTCGGCATCCGATATCAGAAATTTCCAGGCGCGATAAGAACGATCGATGGAAAGTCCGAAAAAGCCGAGTGACTCCAAGTATGTCGAATTCCAGCCGGTGATTTTTTACGTGTCACTGGTAATGCGAGGTCCTGCATCACTGCCAATGGCAACAGGTCGCCTAATCTTGCACCGTAAGTCTTGGGCGTCGCGCACCGGGCAAGCTGCTGGTCGGCGAATGGAGTTTCCCTCATTTGATTTTCACGGTGAGACCAATGGCGAAACGACGCATGTACGTACGCACGAGATTAAAAGCGCAACACGGGGGCTTCCTGGCTCTCGACTCTCTGATCCATGGTGTCTGGTATGGTATTGGCGCGGTATTCGATCGATGCAAATTAGCCCCGAGACTCACTTTCACGAAAGGCCTGTTCGACAAGCGGTTGTCGCATTGTCACGCGTGCACCGCGCACTTGACAATGCCGGGGTAGCCTATTAGAAACGTGTTGGACTAGCCACGCATAGGTAGAGACAGCGAATAGTAGAAGAGGAAGGAGCGACGAGACTTCCGGGAATATCGGACTTTTCGTTGAGCAACGTTCGGCCGGCTTTAATTATTCGGCTTCTATTAGCATAGAGCGATACACGACCCCTTAACGAGTGGCGGATCGATCACACGACTCGCCCGAGACAATGGCGTCGAAATCTCTGGAGCAGAGAGACACCTCCGGACACTTAACGGGACTGTTCTTCTCCAGCTGGAATTTGTCCTGGACAGATTTCTGCCGGCGCGAGCGAGCAAGCGAGCGAGCGAGCGCTCTCTGCGTAGGCTGATAGCAATTAGCGGTGGGATGCATGCTAACGACGAGATAAATTCGAGTTTACGAGTTTGGCCAGGGAACGTCTGCCGTCATTCGATTTCTCCAGCGGGCTCTCGTTTGATATACGCGCGCACGTTCGCACCGCGGAAACTCGACGGGCCGGTATTAAACTCTCGGTACAAATTACGCCACTGATACCATCTTATCCGAGGCCGGCTTTTTCAGACTTCCTTGTCGCCCGTTGCTCGCCGTCCGTGAAACGATGATGCCTTCGCTCGCGCTTTACTAACGCTCGATTTTAGTAGTTTGTCGCTGCCAGTCGACATTTGTCATAATCGCTAGTACATAAAGTAGTACATTGAATTTCATAAATTCCCACCTGGCATCTCTGATCTAAGGACGATCGGCTAGAAAAGCCGGGATGACAGAACTTGGAATAGATAGCGATCGGTGCCGAAGGCTTGTCACAAGACTCTACGCGTTGGACTAGTTTAAAAAGTAATTTATCGATCATTCGATCATTCCATTTACAAGGGGCAGGTGTCAACTCGGTACTATCAATCTCGCGGACAGTTCATAAGTCATTAGAAGTAGCCGCGAAGGCAGCCTTGTGAAATCGTCAAGGGGAACGCGCTGACAAATTGCTATCCGATCGTCACTGCGTCAGCCGGGTAATTCCTTACGGATTTTCCGAGCGAAAGAAATCAAACCGTGCGGCTTGTCAATGGAGAGGGATTGCTCAAACCACCGTTGGATTATTAAGTGTAATCGATTAAAGCGTCGACTTTCGCCATAGCCGCCCCTGCAACCTCGCTTTTCTAGGCCGCCATAAATTTCGTCTCACGCGTCGCCACTCTCTCTGAATCAAGAAACTCTTACTTCTCGTCGCTTTTTTCACCCTCCTCGACGACCGATTATCATCCCACTAATGACTCGGTGATCACTCAAAGATTTATCGTACCGTCTAGTGATTGATGCCTATGACGACGATGCGTCTCGCATTTAAATTAGGAGAGCGATCGTGTTGGATCTTTTCTCGACTTCGAGAAATCATGATTCCAAGTACTGTTTCAAGGAAGAATTCGGCAGCAGGTGGGACGATTTCGAAATCTATGTTGGGATTAAAGACTCTCCTATGTAGTGAACACTAACAACACTATCAGTATGCAGGATCACGAGATCGATCTTAATTTGACGTCGTTAGGAAATCCCTCTTGTCAACTGGTAGACCAAGCTATTCCAGACGACAGACTAACTCCGCGACTACTTATCTCTCTCGACTTCATCGTTCTTGCTTAATTGTCGTCGATGAAAGTTTCGACAGGGTGGTCGTAGAACCGCTCTACTCAAGAAACAGTTTATCCTATTAGCACGATTTTCTGTCGTTACACACATATTTTACTAGCTACCCAATGGAAAGATCGATCCCATATTGAATCGGCAGTATTTCAAGGGGAATACCTTTGAACTTTCGCGAGGCTCCGACGTGAATATCATCCGGGTAAGGGAGACCTTGTGCGCCTACGGCGCGCGGGTGAATGCTTGTCAAGCACCAATGGCAATTGACTAACAGGAGAGAATAGATCGAGCGAGACAATGCGTACGGATTTTCCCGGATAGGGAAGAAAACCGTAGGGAGAAATAGCAGTTGAGGGAAACTGCTGCCGGTTTCTTGGGCAGCGACTTGGTGTCGTCGTGATTGCGGATCGTCCGAGAGTACCTTGATAAATAGCCGTCCCGATGGGCAGGAAGCAGACGAGATAGTCGATGAATAATTATATGGTCGCGCAAATGGAGCGAGACGAGGTGTCCTCCAGGAGCGTCACTGAATTTCCCGAACTCTGTCCCAACGTCATTTCCATTTCGGACAGTCTGTAGTTATTTTTACGCGCTCGACCATTTTTCCCGCCTCGTACACGTTCATGAAAATTCCTAGTGACAGGTTGCCGTTACCATCGTGAAAACGCTATAAAGTCGGTCAAATTTAATGGGCACGCCAACAGACATTTGGAAGATCGAAGGGCCGACTGTTACAGACTCGTGCGAAAATGGAAAAGCGAACTTTTGATGATGGGAATTAAGATTGGCAAAGGTATGGAAATTCACTGGATATTCGCCTCACCCTGCGCAGATGGTTGCGCGTTATTTTCAGTTAAAACAGGGTGGAGATTGAGCGTTATTGATGGACCTGTCATCAAGAAAGTATTCCAATATTCCAGCGGTTCGTTTAACTAGCTTGGAGTGACATTCGACCGGTTCTGTTTGCAGACTAAACAAGCAAGCTTACATAGTAACGTTGTCAGCTCCGAACGAAATCGTCGCGAAAGTCCGGCTTCATTTTCCTGTTCCGTCAGTTAGTAATGTCAGGTGTACGTTCAACGAAACAGTAACTGGATTATGGCGGACGCATGAATTGTGTCAAGTTGAAAGAGTGAATTCGAAATTTTGCGTGCGACGCGTATGTCGGCCGTGGCAAATGTCAGCCGAGGGAAATGTGACAGGCGGCTAAAATTAATTGGAGTCACTTAATTAATGAATTGATCGATCGCTCCGTTGCGCAATAAATGTGTAAATATAGATCGTGTGAAGAGAGAAAGAGGAGCGAGGAAGAACCCTCGGTACACACACACACACACACATATGTAACACGTGTCGAAGAGCAAGTGGCCAGCTCAGGGGAGCTTGAAAAATTGCATTAATCGCGTTTGCAAAAAAAAACAGCCAGTACAAAAATAAACTTCCTATTTTGTCATCCTGGCTGCCATTGTCGTCGCCTTCTACCTACGTATTCTCCTACCAATATTTTTCAGAGGTTTTATCTTCTCGACTTTACAACCAAGTGTTTTCAGGAACGTCGATCGACTGGTATGGGTAGAAATTTTAAACGGCGAGCGTTTAACTCCGCCAATCCATGTGGCGTAAAGGCAGCGCGCCGTGGAAACAGACTTTCTCAGTTGGACAGCTGATTCAATATTTCACGTGTACCGATATACGTATCCTCAAATAACGCCAGACTCTTACCGTCGACGATTGATAAACCCGCGCACGTATGATTAATCGGCTTCCGCACTCGCGGAGCCTCGCGCGGATAAATACTCGACACCAGCGATTCCTCGGAAATAGAAGCGAGAAACTTAATATCCAACTCCTCGCGAAAACTTCGTATCACTATGACAAAGCCTGTGCCTTTAGGATTCGAGACTGTTATTCACTAGTATGAAAGCAATCTCGCACCCTATAAATGGCTTTCGATCACACTGCAATCCACCATAAATAAACGGTAGAATATTTGATTCTTTAAGCTTTCAAGAAAGATAGATTTAAATCAAAGACATCCTCGAATAATCTAATAAAATTAAAAGAAAGTTTCTGTCATTGGCACTGACAAGATTCGTTTTAAACGAACCACCCCTGCTTTTACCAGGATCTGCGTTCAAGTTCGTGTCGACATGATGCTGGAGCTGGATTTGAGCACAGACGAAATTCCAGAAGATTTCGAAATCTCTGAGAGGGTCTAATCGCGACGTATCGCGCGGGACCGCGCGTATCAGAGGCGAAGGCGTCGCGGCGTTTCGCGGATCCGCGTGGAGGACGCCTGGTGAACTGTGCGAGAGCGCCGCGGTGCCCGTAATAGCGGGGACTGGCTTGCCTGCGCTACCATTGCCACCACCGCAACCCGCCGCCGCCGTCGTCGGAACGCCGACGCCAGGGCACAGCCAGCGCAAGCGTCCCGTCCTCGTACTTTTTCCACCCATCCGACTCTCGGCCCAGCTCACTCTCACCTGATCCCCTGTCGACGCCTAGAATCCTCAGGGATGACAAAGCCAACCCCTTTGACACTCAGAATTCGACTAATGACATTCCACATTCCACTACTCGCCCGAATCATTTGTTTCTGATTCGATGACAAAGCACAGGTGAAATGCCAGAGAAAGGATAAGATTGGTCCGATTGAATTCGGAAAAAATATATACTCGTCCAATCGAGTACCTCCTTCTGTTCGAAGTCGGTCAATGATACTTTTCTTGATCGAAGGATCACTTTGTTTCAGGATAATTCGCTCGAGTGTACCGAGCGTGCTCCAATTCGAGTATAATCCTTCAGGACTTTATACTTTGCGCCCAATTTTTCTGATAGCCAATCCGTATAGTATTTAGAGATTATAGGAGGGGTCCGAGTTCTATCTTCGATCTAGCAGAGGGAAAGTTCTACCAGTAAACATAATCGCTACGAAATTCAACGATTGAGATCTCAGCGGCAAAAAATCGTGAATCTATGCAATTTACGGTGCTTGTTCGCGTTAATGTTACTACACGGGGGAATTATTTATTCGCCGGCGGCTGTACTTTGATGCGCGTCAAGATAGATTAATAGAATTATCGGGGAAGGTGAGAACCGCAGGAATATCGGTAGATTGCGATCTTCAATCGGCAGCCTTGACTTTTCCCGCGCGGGTAAGAGTCGCGCGTGACTTTCGACATCATTGTTCGCGCTGGCAACGCTTGCCAGCCAGCTTTAAACGCGCATCCATAATGGCAGTGCGAGACGCCAACAGCTTCCGTGGCTGCCACGAGTCGGCAAAGGTTCAGGGTAATTTCATGATGCATTGAAAACACCCCTGGCATTTTTAGAACGGTGTTTTTTCAGCATCAAAGAATATTCGGGCTGAAGATCATTGGAAAGTAGGTGAGATCATGCGAGCCGCAATTGAATACGGACAATGTGTGCCACGCAGCGAATTACGAATCCCACACTGCCGAACTCACTTGAGATCTGTCATTATGCAAATGCACAAACCGTGGAATGATGTTGGCCGGCTCGCCTTCGCTACGAATATGGAAATAACCAGGCTGTATCATCGAGATGCGCTCCTTGCGTTTCTAATCCGATCGAACGGTATTGTGTTTTAAAAAATATTTGGGAATGCTAGGCTTAGTTATCAAGGATCTATATGGTTATAGAAACATAGACTCAGAATTCCTTTCCTCTTCACTCTAAGGCTATCGATTTCAGCTTTTAACTTACTTCGCTTATCATCATAGTTTAGCGGAGAGATGAACTTTTTCCTAGTATTAGAACCCACCGAAAATTACCGGGAAACTTTCGCTTACTTAGTAGGATGAACGTGAATGTTCCTCATCTCTCTACCGGCTATGCTGAAGGATTAATGCGCCACTAACTCTTCATCCAAAGTTTCCTCGCCTTCATCCTTACTGCCGTTAGTGGAAGACTTTTTCACTGGGTACTACTGCATTAGGTATGCGCGGTAAGTCGACACCTACATATATGTGTATAACTGGAGAAAAGCGTTTCGAGTTTGCGTGGTCGACCTGTTGCAGTAGATCTGCCGGTCAGATCGTCTCCCGTAAAGGGATTTTGCTGAGAGTGAGAGGTGCCAAGCGCAGTAGCAAACATCTGTTGCAGCGTATATCTTATGCTAATTCGGGCTAAGTATCTCGTTAGAGCCGTATGCACCTCTTCGTAGCGGACAGCGCTACCTTTCACCCATGGAATAAAAGGGGCCACGTGTATATGCAGGCTTCCCTACCGCGTGGGGAAGCCAAGTTCCTCGGATCATTAGAACTTCCACGACCATTACCGGCAATTCGATCGGCGATATCTCCGACGCGCGCGTTTCCAAGTTCAACTCGACTTTGTTGGCGATCAGAGGCGCCCCCGGACTCTCCCATTCTCTCTCTCTCTAAAGGCTAAGAGTTGTTCGAGTACTCACCTGATAGTTGTCGCTCCGACTGCGAGCGTGCCGGCTGCTGCAGGCTCTGAAAACAAACGATATCGGCATCGATTACTTTGGCATCCAAGAGCGGAACACACAGCTGGTGCGGGATGATTTCGCCGGCGATATATAGGTCTACGGGGAATAGAGCTCCGGCTCGATTTACGATGTGTTCTGAGTAAATTCAAGCCCGTTTACCGAGTATTTTCGGCAACCCCGAGCCTATAGAATTCGAGGGCTGCTTTCCCAATAGCGCGTTCCGACGCTCGCTATTATATTCATAATAGGGTGGCGCCCCACTACCGGAAGTTGATGGTACACTCGGTGCTCTGGTGTTTCATAAACCAGTTAATTAAATCACCTGCAAGCTCGTTACGATCAGGTTTTCCATGATCAAGCGCGCTCTAATGGGTGATCATTAGCTTTTAAATTAGATCGAAATCGCTTTGGCGGCCTATTAATTCATCGGCGCTCGCGCATACTGGTTTCCCTAGGTATAGCAGCGACCGGGCCGCGAAATTAATTAAGCATCCCGACGCACCTATCCAACGTCGACTAGCGCCCACTGTGATCCTTCTGCGTCGCGACGGAGAAATTGATTTCATCCAGTGGTTGCTTCGCTTTATTGCACGATCCGCAACGATTCGAATGCCACTCTCAAAGGGGCGACCTTGACCCTCTGCGTTCCTCAAGAATTAATGTTCTCGATATGAAGCATGGGGAATTAATTGGAACAGATTTTACTGGTTTAAGACTGACTATGAATACAAATTAGAAATGCGTAGGAGGAAGGAGCAGGTGGGAAAAGTATTTTCCGCGTGTGGCAGGATGGTGCGAGCGCACGGTAGCCGGTTCGCTTTCCACCTAAGAGTCTCTCGCCACACACGCTGCCCCTATTCAAGGCAGCGGGGGATGCCAAGCGATATTAATATGCCGGGCATGCCTCGTTGCCCCATTAGCTTTGATCACACGCGACTCGCCTCATCTTTATGTACGTGCATGAATCGCTTCGGACCCGGACACACCGGCAGGCTGCATCTTCTTGGAAGACAGGGACCTGCCAACTCAGGTGGGAATCGTCACCTCCTGCCAGTCGACACTTCATTGAAAGCTCGTGCTCCCAGTTACTAAATCCAGCCACTATTTTCTCATCCATCATAACGCGCGAGCAGCAGAAAAATGATTTGATATTTCGAATGGTCTAAATAATTGTTTCGATGTCTACAATCATTTTGTTCTATGATGCAACGATAGTGAAAATGTGTAATTTGTTACGAGGGAATGCAAGAGTATTAAAAGCAAAGGGTTGAATAAATGATGACGTTTATTGCTGCGCGTCTAACTTGTCATGCTGACCATGGCTTCGTTACTAACTAGTACGCTACGAACGACGAGATACCTTCAATAAGGAAAAAACTTTACTGCAGTTCTATGGTCGAATAATCTCTATGTAGTTATTGAACGCTGGCTTACTCGAGTTGGTACAGAAGCGGGCGTGAAGTTGGGGTAAAAAGTGTTGGAAATTTATGTTGCACAGCGGGCAGCGGTAAATAATGTTGTTCGAGGGAATGCGTATCGGCGTCTCGGAATAATTAATATACTATTCGCGGCGGCTAGAAGTGAGCAGTCGCGCCGGGGAGATAACTTATGTTATAATAAATGCTTTACATAGATCGACACGGTAAGGAAATGTTCCGTGGCTCGGCGATAATAAACGCAGATATCGGCCGTAACCGGGTCGATAAATCCCGAGTAAATAATATCCGCGCTGCGTTTCGACACGCGCAACATTCGTGTGTGCGTGTGTACCTGCCATACTTTTCGTGATGTGCCTCCGGGTGATAGCAATATTCGCCAGATAACGCAGCGAAATGTAAACGTATTTCCAATATCGTGAATTTAATGCAGCTTTTCGTAAAAAACAGTGAAGAGGAAAATGGTTATTAAATATTAAGTGGAGTTTCACTATGTTATATGCGCTTCGTAAACATCGAATTAATTGTGATGAAATGAACATCACAAAACTGACGTACTACAGTAATCAAAGAAAAGTTGTGCGAACAACCACTCTGGAGAATTCATATCCGAGAAATAGCGAGATATTATATTTGCTAGAGGTCAGGGATGGGAAAGCGGTCCAGTGTAAACTCGAGCTTGTTTATGGAACCCGTAGCCATTCGAGGGGTTGTTTTCATCAGTGGAAATATGATACTAGTCCGAGTAACAGTGATTCAACGAGAGCACTGAAATACGAATCAAAAGAACTCCTAGTTTTTCAAGAAACCTCATACTTATTCTTTGCCACAGTATACGATTGTTTGTTTCGACAGAAGAACGCCCAGAAGCCAGATATAAAATCCCAGTGACGCGGATCTCGAGTTTTCTATCGTACGCGGAGAGTTATCAAAAGAAAAATTATATCCTGTGCGGAAGAAAGGGTTAAAAGGCCGAGTGCGATCCTTTGGTGCGAGACAATTTCTTGACGCGATCCTCGAAGTCCGCGTGGGGTAGTTGATATCAAAGAGAGGCTCCTCTCGCTCTCTCTCTCTCTCTTTCTCTCCCGGTTAAATATAGCAGCAGCGCACGCCACTTGCCCATAGAACGTCAACAAACGAGAATTTATTATGGCCTTTGGGACATACCAAGCAATAGCCAGCAAATCTCCTCTTTTGCCTCGTCTTTTCCCTGCCTCCGCGTCTGTCGGGAAAAGGACTCCCGAGCGAAGGAGCGGATAATAGAGTTCCGATCATGGATATTTCTCTCTCTCTCTCCCTCTTCTCCAGCTTTACATTGCTAAATGCTTTCCTCCCGAACTCGCAGCGCACGTTCGTCGGAGGAAATTCGCTATAAAAAGCCACGCGCGGAAACAGTCTGTCACTCGGTGGCACGCTCGAATAAGATCAAAGAAAAAATCTCGAGCAATGAGCTTGACTGCGGAGAAAGAGGATCTCGATGGGGGGAAGATGGATTCGCGAGAGATTCAAGCCACACCCGAGTGATACAGGAATATATATATATATATATATATATATATGTGCGTGTGTATGTGTGTGCGTGTATCGGAATTGAGAGAGAAAGAAAGAGGGAAGAGTAGGTGGAGATACCTGGGGCGATCAGAGTTAAGCTCGCCACAGCGACGAAGTATCAATCGTAACGAGGTCGTGAAGAAAACCCGATCCTCTCGACAGATAGGGCGCATTCGACCCAGTGCCCCGCTGTGATCGGAAGTTTAGGGCTCGGCGACTTAACAAACCCCACGATTTTATGATAATGACCGCGACAGTATCGACAGCACTTGATACGATGAGCCCGGACGTCTGTGTTGCAAGAAAAAGTCTCGCCGTCGTAAATAAACATCGGCGCTCACGCGCGCGCGCGCAATGTCAGCCGGATAATCTCTCGATGGATCTACATTTGCATGATAAAGAAAGAGATTCATAGAGAAAATCGAACTTGCGCAAACGCACTTTAGTTAGTCGAAGGTAAGAAATCGGAGGCTTGAGAGATAATCGGAAGGATATCTGCATCGAGAGTTAGTTCGTTTGCGGGTATCGATAACTCGTGGGAGGTAAAGGTGAAGTAGTATCCTATGAGATTGATCCAACTAATCAGATCGGAGGGAAAAAAACGCATCTATGGCTCTCGATGGAGTTGGACGCACTCATCGAGGCAACATTATTTTGCGAGGGATTTCCCGCCGGGCAAAAAGTGGGCGACGAAACTGGCAGGACGGTAATATACTGCGCGGAGAAAAAGGGTGGGTGTATTAGGAGCATGAGGTTGGTAGCACAAAAGTATATTCGGTCGCGATCAATCCATATTTCTGCCAGCGATACAGATTCCCACAGAGCAGCTGCGACCTTACGCGGCTCAAAGGATTTAATAAAAATGAGAAACGACGAAAAAGTTGAGCAAACTTTCTGCTAGGCTTTTTGCGCTCTTGGAAGAATAATTGGACGACGGGAAAGTAGAGAAGAGAGAGAAAGAGAGAATAAAACAGTGTGGTTCGCAAAAGCAGTCGAAAGGTACGAAGGTTCTATCGGTTCGATTGAATGAAACAGGTCCAATTTGCAAGATATTCGAGGCCGAGACTCGTAGCAGGTGGAGGTACCTGTCGTGAAAGGGAAATTAAGGTCCACCGTGGCAACAAAGTGTCAATCTTACGAAAGCAGTCCGGCAGCCCACGCAACCGCTGGACACCGGGAGGTCAAGTTGTACAAAGAAACCCGTCCCTCGATTTACAAACCCGATAACTTACACTACCGTGACGATCGGGAACTCGCAAATGGAGAGTGACAGTCACGAATCAGTCGGTGTAACTAGAAATGATGCGACAGAGTATCCTCTCCATCAATATCGAGCTAACAAACAAATCGAGCTTCCCTTAATAAAACTAAGCTCTCATTCCATAACATTTCTCGAGCAATATTTGTACTAGTAGTAGAGTATTCACTGTGTGTTGAGATGGGAGTTTTCGAAGTTTCATGGCAAAATCGTGGGGGCAGTGATACAGTGCGAATTGAAGGATGGCTGGAGGTGGTCAGCGCCGTGCAACGTACACGTTTCACGTGGGCAGAGACTAATGGTGGGCCATAAGAGCGGATCACCGAACGCGCCGCGGCAGTCGAAGCCACGTATCTCTCGCCGGTAATCTCGATGCCAAATGTCATACACGGCTCTTACCGCCGCGTGATTAATGACTGCCCATTCACCGCGAAATGATACATACAGGCGCGCGCGCGTGCGAGCAAACTTCGAACTCCGTGCGAGCAGCAGTTGAAGGAGACGACTCGCCGAGGCACTCTCGTGCTCGTTATCGATGCTCTCGGGAAATGTCCCTCGAAGCAGTGATGTCTCGTACTCTCAACTCGATCTCCTTGCAGCATCGGGCACACGCCATCGACTATTCCTCACTCATCCACGAATTCGCATTAATCAACCGGGGAAACCAGCCTTCTACAGGCATTGTTCTTATAGTACACTCGGAGTGGGTTTGAGACCTTCATTTTCACGGCAGCACTTAACTCGACACTTGCGAGTGATAGCTAGTGTACATCAAAGGGATTTGTATGTTGATCTGCACTTGCTTGTCTTGATGATACTCGGAAGAAATTAAACTCGTATTATAGTCAATTACGTGTTTAAGCGTATATTAATATTATAGTTTAAGTTCGCATTCGAAAAGTGGATGGAATTTTATTAAAGTTATTATATTACGAATCCTATAATTCAATAAAGTTTACGCGTCTGAAAGTGAAATATGATGATGGAAAATCGAAATTCTAAATCCGCACTCGCTTGTCCCGATTATACTTGAGAGATCATCCGGGATCAATTGGGGAAAGATTGATAAGAGAGATGTCTTCTACTTACGGGCACCTTTCCATTGGCTTTCTCCGCGTCGTTCTCGAGAAGGGGTGCGCTGTTACTCTTTCCACCCATCTCCACAGCCAAGGGTTCTGGCTTTAGTTGTAGGCTAGCCGCAGACGGTGAGGATGGTGCTCTCGGAGGAGTCTCCAACAGTTCCCCCGAGCTCAAGGAGCTGCTGGCAGTGGTGGACAAGCCTGTCGAGCAAATAGATTAAACTAACACTAGACGAGAGTTCGATCACG